>KK121038.1:161399-249643 GCA_000611955.2 Stegodyphus mimosarum
GTACTAAATAAATATTAAAAGCAACATGTTAAAGAAATGTTAATTAAATCCTGAATAAAAGAAAAACCATAACTGCAAAAAAATTTTACAAATCAAAAGGAACTATTGTAAAACAAAAGCTAAAAGTTTTTTTTAGTCAAAATTATGAGGAAACTACTTTATTCAGAATAAATTTATTAAAAAGAAAATGTATAAGAATTTAAAATAATTAATGCAGAAAATTTTCCAAATTAGGAGATAAAAACATATAAATTGGAAAGCTTATTGATAAAAAGGGAAAAGGAATATGTACATAAAAAGGAATAACAGGAAAATAAAATTAAAATGCCTGGAAATTGGAAAAAATGAAACGAAATTAATCGATGCAAATAAATTAATTTGAATTTAACTTAAAAAAGGAAACAAAACTTGAATAAAGCAAAATCGATATGTCTGTTCAACGAATAACTCACAATAATGTTATCTAAAGAAAATGTAGAGAAGCGAGTTTAAAAATAATAAAATAAAAAGAGATAAAATAAATCCTAAATTTATCTTTCAATGGCCGTGAATCCTTATTTTTAATTTAGCTATTTTCACTGTGTAATCGAAAAATACCAACCCTCTTCATATGATTCTTAGACAAGGCTAATGACGCAGGCACTTATATAATGTTCCAGCCAATCATAATATTCAAATTTGAGTACCAAAACTTCATTTAAGTAAAATGGAAGTGAAACTAAATTCAATCAATCTTGATCAAATCTTTATTTGAAGAACATGTGTATCTGCTTTCTTCTGTGCTTAATGTTGCAGCTTTTCTTGGTTACTTCAGAAATGTTAAAATTAATAAAAGACCTCCGGTTTATCAGTGCCGTCGTCAAAAATATTTGTCTAAAGTAAAAGGATTGTTTTGTCAAGCAACAGAATATATTCAACCTCCCATAAATTCTGCTACATTTTTATGTTTTGTGTATGTATTAAATTATCGTGTACCTACGGATGGATGTTTAACCAGGAGCTACTATTATTTTATTTTGTTATTTTTTATCGTTATGTTATGTATTTTTATACATAAAACATATATAACGATATTTATGTATTTGTTTACATAAAAATATATGCACACATATAGAGGAATATAAGACAAAGCAAAAGTAATAATTAGTTTCTAAGTCAGCAATAGATATATCTAAGGAGAATGGATTAGAGAATAATATCTCAAAAGTATTCAGAACGAAACATTAAAAGCATTATAAAAAGAAGATAATAAAGTTAGAAAGCTAGCTAACTATCCTGTTATCATTAAGAGCATAATGGGAAAGAGAAACCAATTCAGACAAATAAAAGAATCTTATTTCAAGTATCTAAGATCTAAATGGATTATATAGGTCTCTTAGATTTATTTGCAGATCTAATTTGTTTTTTATTACTTTATAAGGTATATCTCCCACATTCTTAGCGTGCCTTCGTGGTGTAATGGTCAGCACACTGAGCCGGTATTTCAGAGGTCCGTGGTTCGATTCCCGGCGAAGGAATTGCATATTTTTCATGTCTCCTGCTACTAAATAACCTAATGTCTCTACACTGGCGCCCGAACTAAAAGAGTTGTGGATGATGACTCTCCACACCCAGGATTTGGCGACTAGGTCCCCTAAAACCCTAGTCGCCCTTTAAAAAGGGGAGTATATAAGGTATATCTCCCACATTCTTAGCGTGCCTTCGTGGTGTAATGGTCAGCACACTGAGCCGGTATTTCAGAGGTCCGTGGTTCGATTCCCGGCGAAGGAATTGCATATTTTTCATGTCTCCTGCTACTAAATAACCTAATGTCTCTACAACTTCTGCTTTATTTTAACAACGAAATGTCTAAGTAATTATCCATTTATTATTATCTGTTTTTCATAATATATTTCTTTTATCTTTATTAGCTTTGGGATCCTGTTAAACGACATTGCTATACGTTATTAATGCCCTTCACTGATTTATAAAATAAAAAAATTTAAAAAAAGCTGAAGGGAACATAAAATTATTCCCTTGTTTATTTCATATTCTTAATTTCTTCCTTCTTTCACACAACCTTCTCTTCACGTTGTAACTAATAAGGTAATTAATCTTGTTACTATTTTTTCATTTTGCTTGTATAGTGAGTTTGAATTGCATGTCATCTATAAATAAGTATGAGTTCTAATCATATTTCATTAGCCCGGAAATATGCATGTAAATTATTTGCAATTATGCTTAGAAATATATTTTGCTATTAACATTATGCCTGGATATGAAATGCAGATATTTCGCATTCGAGAGGAGGAGAATAATAAATTCCCCGGACTCCACTGTAGTCTTAAGACATAATACTACTGTTTGTGAAATTTTTAATATTAATCTTCTTAAGTTCTAAAAATATCATTTGCTCGTTCATGTAAAGAGCAATTATGTTTCTAAAAAAACGTATTTCTCCTCAGCATTCAAATGTACGTAAAGTCTACATGGTTGGCCACTGCGAAGTATTTTTTGTATGTATTTTAAATATGTATATGTAAATGTATACCAAATATGTTGAATTTTATTAATAATTGCTTCCAACATTCATAAATTGTTAGAAATATCATTGTGCAATAGAAAGACGGCAATGTAATATTTTTGATAAAACTATAAATAGTGTAGAAATATTATTTTGCATAATATTAGTTGCCAAGTTTTGTAAAGTTATTAACCCGAAGGTAAAAATATTTTGAACATTTTTGGAATGTTTTTCACATAATTATGTAGCCAAAACAATACTGAAAATCTTGCATAGCACGGGATTTAAATTTTCTGTAGGTTAAATGAAATTCGTTTTCGATATCTTCATTCTCCGGTATTCATTATTTTTGAGAGACTTAAAAACTCTTAACCTAGTTTTTTAGGGCCGAAATAGTTTATTTATCCTCTGAGATTTCAGTTAAAACCGATTAAACAAAATACAATTCTGGTTATCCTAATTTTACATTCAGCTTACTTACGATTTATTTGCGTTTTCTGAAAAGTCATTATCAATCGATCTATATGAAGATCTCCCGAAACGCTATTTTTGGATCATTATTGCTGCGTTTATTTTTCCGTTAATTTAAAGGAAAAAATATTTGCTCTAGCAAATTCTTATTTGTATAGTCTTGCTTTCTAGTTCATAGTTTTTGTGATAACTTAAAAATTCATTTCATCAATTAAACATTAATAGAAAGAATTTAAATCAGCATTGTAACTCTTGATTTGGAGGGAAAACTTCCTTTGTTTTAGTTTCATCAAATATTGGACGGTTATCTTATATTCTTCTGTTCAAAACATTTGAAGAACATTCATGTCATGTGCATGCATGGCCTGAAAATTTCTAATAGAGATGAAACTGCAAGCCCTGAAATTAGCTATTACCCGCTGTCGTTACCGTACTGCCTACAGAAGAAATGTATGAAATACAATCATTTGATATAGCTCGTATTGTAAAGCGATCATTGATAAAGCATCTCTCAACAATTCGCGGTGATGTCACATTTTGGGCAAAGGAAATCTTCAGCAAATCACCGATTTCTTCGGTTAGATGTCAAATCCTTATCATGCCACAACTAATTTATATCTCAAACTTCTCATCATATGATTTCCATATTCCTTTTCATTAGCATGGGTCTATGGGAAATTCAAACTATTCAAAATTTTAATACGGTCAGTATATGACCGATAACAAAAGGGACTTTCTTCCAGGGTTTACCTGTGGCGCTGGAGAAAATGAGAGAATTTGAATGAACAATACTTCAAAGGTTTCTAGGTCATAAATTTTTATATTTTAAGCAGAACTGTCCTACAAAATGTTTTTATAGGAGTTTTAGCTGTACGAATATTTTTTTCTCTTTGGAAAAGAAACATTTATATGCTAATTTAAAAAGCTTAAATTAATGCTTCTAAAGAGGTCTTTTTTTTTGTTTACCATATAAGAATTTAACGAATATCTTTCTACCAGTGCATCAAAAAACGATTTTGATTTTCAGTATTTCTACTACTATGCTTCCATTGTAAATACTGCACATTCAGTACATAATCTTGAATTTTGAAATTTGCAAACACCCAGATTTCAAAATCAGGGCAATCATGCCAAAATTTCTAAATGGCACCCTTAAAAATCAAAATTACTATTATGCTAAGTGTAATAATATGTTTATAATTTCACCAAGGTATAAAACATCTTGCTCTACATTGGTTTCAGAAAACACTGTATTTTCCTAAAATACTATATTACTTAGGTCTTTCAGTAATGATTTAATGTGAGAAGAATAAACGGACAGATTATATTGTAATTGTAGGGGTACACATATGAATGCTACAGTTAATTCCAACTCAACTGTATGCAGTGTTTCCATTTCCTAGGATGACTACAGCAAACCCTTCTTTTGATATACTACGGAAAACTTAGGGACAATCTCTTCTAGTTAGTTCTTCACTGTTGGCGAATCCTCGACCACACAGTTTCTATTACTTTTGTTACCAATCTCGTTTGTCTGGCAACGGTCAGTACAAGTCCAAGACATTCATCATGGCAAGGAGTCAAATGCATCTGTCGTTGGCATGAGCCTTGAGCACCATATAGATGACAGAACGACGTTAGCTCAGTTCCGCCCCAGTTTTCAGAGAGAGCACCGGAGGAGCTATGGGTGCGAGGATCTTCCATCTCTCTTCCCCTACCATCTACTTTTCAAGAGCACTTTCCTGCCGCCGCATATTTAGAGTACCCCATGCCGTACGAATACTATATATTTAGAAATATCCATGTCTTCTCTGTGGTTCGAAAACCGGGCCCTTTGGTACCGCAGTCAGAGTCACTACCCACTATTCAAGTTCCACTATTCGTTTTACGACTAGTTTACACCAATCGGCAAGTACCTTAGGGTCTTAAATTCTTCAAATAACTTATCAGGCTACCGCTATTGCTAGGCAATGGTTATTCTCATTTTGAAGACCCAACTTTATATGTTATTTTAGCTTCGTTTGCATTCTTCTAAAGGAACTGAGGTAAGTAAAAAGAGTTGTGTGAATAAGATCAAGCTAGTAAAAAGTGACGGCCTATGAAAAAATGAAAACAAATCTTACATTTTAAGAAAACGAAAGGAATACCTGGATTAAGAAATATAAATATTCATATAGCGTTTACTTTAGTTCTCATAATGAGAACATACATTTCTTAATAAAATGTAACTTAATTATGAAAATGTAATGCTTAATAGACGCCTATAGCATTATTTAAGAAATGATCAAGAATTCAGTGTTTAATTTTATCATTTAAAGAATACCTTCATGTTCATTACACGTTTTTTCATTCGTTCTGGAACCGCAAAAACCTATTATCATTTATAAATTATTCTATGTTAAATTTTCATCACAAAATTCTACAAAGATTGTAGTATTTTATGTTAGTTAACCAGTTATTATTATTTGAACTTTAACTTTCGATTTCCGTGGTTCTGGCCAGAACACAAATTGGTTGTTGTTACTTAAGCCGGAAATTTGAATGTTTTAGGATTTAAAGCTTCTGGCAGCCTCATCTTGTACTTAAATACTATCGCCAGCTCTGACAAAGTTATTCCGGCTTTAGCATCCCGCTAGTCGATTTTTAAACTAGGCGCCGTGAATTAGCTTGAGCCACCTTAAATAGTCTATTACGTATTCAGTCTCATACTAAGTTACCTCTATTTAAATTTATAAAATGTTAATTTAAATACAGCAAAAAAGTTTATTTTAACCGTCTTATGACTTGGTTATTTCTTTCAGACTGGAGCGATGGCTCGTTGTGCAGTCTTGTATGGTTTGCATGTCATTTAGACAAGCTTAAATGACCTAGCAGAACTATTCAAGACTTTTAACATTTATTTGCTTATGGGCGCAAAATAGAAATGAGCAATTATTTTCAGTCAGTGCTGAGAATAAATAGCAGATAATTGTTCTTTTCTGTGTCAACATATTTATAAGTACTTCTTATAACCTGTCAAAACATAATACACTGCTCAAAACAATTAAAGGATATTGTAAGTTTTATATAAAATAAAGATATAAGGGAATTTTTTTTGCCGAAAATGGAAGAAGAGAATCACAAATGCAAATTTTTCTGATTTTCAAACTGTGGAGTATGCTAATTTTGAGTCCGACGTCAAAAACGTCGCTTCAGTGGCAGCGAATGAAATTTGACTTTCAACTGAATGAAAGACAAGGATGATCGGCATTCAGTGACTGCTTTGTTTCGATGAGTACGATGTCTCAGCGAAGTCATTTAACCGATTCAGAAGCTTGGAGAGTTGTTGGTAGGTTAGAAGGGGGCCAAACTCAAGCCGAAGTAGCGCAAACCATTGGAGTGTCACAAAGTGTGATTTCCAGGATCTGGAACCGTTTTTTGGAAACTGGAAGTGTAGGCCGAAGACCAGGGCAAGGTCGTAGACGGGCAACAACGCCCAATGAAGATCGTTATTTAGTGTTAACGGCTCGAAGACACCGAAATATGAATGCTACTCTTCTCCAACAACACCTTCGCTCGGCTACTGGTAGGACGGTTTCAACTCAGACTGTCCGAAACCGGCTCCATGGTGTAGGTCTGTATGCTCGCCGACCGATGGTATGTGTTAGACTAACATCAAGGCATCGTCGCGACCGCAGGGAGTGGGCAACAGAGCATGTGAACTGGAGGAGAAATGAATGGAGCAATGTTCTTTTTTCTGACGAGTCCCGTTTTTCTGTTCATCCTGATAATAGGCGTATTTTCGTCTGGAGGGACCGCGGCAGTAGGAATAATCCTGCGTTCGTGCACGAAAGTGTCAGATTTGGCGGTGGGGGAGTGTTGGTGTATGGTGGCATCTCCATTGACGGGCGCACAGACCTCTACATCATTCGAGATGGACCTCTGACTGGTCGCCGATATAGGGATGAGATCCTCAGACCTATTGTAGTCCCTTACGCTGCAGCAATCGGAGATGACTTCATTTTAATGGACGATAACTGCAGGCCACATCGTGCTAACCTGGTGGAGGATTTCCTTTTCGAGGAAGGAATCGTACGAATGGAATGGCCAGCGTGTTCTCCAGACATGAATCCAATAGAGCACGTTTGGGACGCTCTAGGAAGACGAGTTGCTGGCCGCCAACCACCCCCACAAACTCTCCAAGAACTGGAAAGAGCTCTTCTGGAAGAGTGGGACAGAATACCCCAACTCGTGATTAATAGCCTCATTGACTCCATGCCTCAAAGGTGTTCAACGTTGCTGGCCGTCCGTGGAAACCATACCCCCTACTGAAAATGATTTCCTTTGAAGAAAACACCTTTTCTTATTCTTTTTTATCATATGCACAAATTGTGTTTTTTTCCTTTTGTACACAAATGCGCAATAAAATGCATTTTTTCCTTCCAAACATGTGTAATTTATTCTCATATAGCCTACTACGTCTGTCGACCATGCATTAATCAGCTAAAAAGTTTCCCAGCCACAAAATCCACCTAAAACCGCAATATCCTTTAATTGTTTTGAGCAATATATTTCCTTTATAAGATAATTAGAAATGATTTTATTAACTGTTTAACATTTACATAATGCGTACTAAATCTTGCGAAAAAAACAGTCAACAAATCTTTCCTTTTTTCTCATGGATCTTCCCTTTCGATATGTTTCCTTATAAATATAATATGCTAGTATATGTATAAATACACTTCATCTTAAAACTCATAAGCTTGCTAAAGAGATAATGCAAGACCGCTTAAGACAGGCATTGTAATTAACATCCAGAAAGAATGACATTACTGTTGAATATCATTTCTCCGTAAGTCTTTTCTAAAGAAACTCATCTCTATTCTGGAGACGAAGAACAAACTAATATTGTTTGCTTTATTAACAGCTACATCTCCGAAAACTTCGTGACGATGTCGTCGCAAATCCTTGCAGATCGAAAACGATCTGATATCTAAACCTCACGTGACTTCCAGCAATTACAGCGTCTTGAAAACTCGGCTAACGACACGTTAATAACAGGATATAACCGTAACATTTTTTATTAGAAAAATTAAGCGCTCCCATTAAATGGTGCTCTTCGTCCGTTGAATGGCAATCGGGTTGACCCCCTGAGACCCCTTTTCATTAGGTATTAAACCCACTGGTTATGAGGGGAGAGGGACATACATCATTTTTAGCATGTCTTATCATCAAGTGGACATGAGCGATCTGCACCTACGAGAGAGAGAGAGAGCAGAGTTGAAGGACGAAAGAGAGGAAAAATGCCCATCGGTTAGGGACTGTCTATAAATTTAAAATCCGATGTCTTTTGAATTACCTGAACAGTGTCTGGTTGTAACTGTTAGATCTAAACGTTACGCAACTTGATAAAGAATGGCTTCATATGTTATTCCCAGAATCCGTTAATATAATGTAATAACGTTTCTTTACATCGCGTACTGGGTGACCATATTTTAAGATGGAAAAATGAGTATCAGTTAGGGACCGTTAGCTCATTTAAAATCTCTATGTTTATAAGGTATTTCTCCCGCCTTCGTGGTTTAATGGTCTGTACATTCGATGCGTATTCGAGAGGTCCGTGGTTCGAGTTCCGGCAAGGGCATTGCTCGTTTTTCACGTCTTCTGCCTCCAAAAATACCTAATGACTCTACATCTTACTTAGGCAGGAAATCAAAATTAGTTTGGCCTAGATTTTTAATTTGAAAGTTTTATTCAAAATCGATGCCAAGCTAAGGTTGCTATTTTGGCTTAATTTTAAATTTTACATTGGTGTATTTCGCTTCCAGTTTGTTCAGCTAAGCTATGATTTATTGCAACTTTTAGTTCCAAAAGTAGCGTAATTAGGCAAAGGATATTTTATTTATTATAGTAATAGGTTAACGTCGTATAAAAACAATTTTTTATATTGTATACTCCTTCTACTGACCCGACAGTCGAGGGCAGGGCATGACTTTCCGTCAAACCCCTTTCCACTCTAGTCAGAGTTCTCCAGTTGGTCATTTTAATAATATTATAATCACTATCTATATAATCCAACCAATGGGATAACGAGTCAAAGGTAGTCTTAGCATTCCTTTAACTCGTTTCTCATTGGTATATAGTTCAAAATTTTAAATCTCATTCGTCAAATGTGACCACAAATTTTATGCGGCTAATTTTAATGCATTTGATAATGTCACTTTGTTTAATATTTATAAAATTTGTTTTTATATCTGTGTTTCTACAATTTGCTGATATTTATAGCACCAAAGATTTTGGTACGACTTTCTTTTCAAAAACAACCAGTTGTCTCTCTTTTATCTTAGATAAGATCCAGGTTAGAACAGCCATAAGTAAGTATAAGTCTTATAAGTTTTGTATACGCTTCCATCTCTCCAATAAGTAAGTTTAATTGTAATATAGAGTGTTTCATGACCAGATTATAAGATCTTATTCAGCAATGTGAAATATTTCCAACTTCTATATGTATCTCGCATAAGTAAAATTTGAGCTGAAATTTTGTATATGGGACTGCTATAACATGTAGATGCGCACCTCTCTTTTTGGTTCCAAAAGGTGTATAAATATATGTATATTTGTATGCCCACTCTGTTACCCGGCTTACTTGAGCTTTTTTAACGGTTTTTAACTGCATTTGGTGTTTCAGGTTTTTCTGTATTTAACAATTTTTAGGAAAGATGTTTCGAGGTTTTATGTATTATTTCCTTGCCGCGAAGTGAGAACTGAATTGATTGAATGAGAAATATATCTATAATAAAATTCGCAAAATAAGTTTAAATGAAATGCAGCACAAAATATGCATAATTTAATATGACGTACTAGTGAGTCATGTGGTGTCCACCTCAGATTTTTTCTTTGTTGATATCCTGCTTAGAACAAGTAAGAAAAGACGACATAATATTCCAGGCTAAACTATAATAATCAATTTGCATTTATTCGTAAAAATATTAAAACTAGACTGTAATTAAAAAAGTGCAGATGCGTGTGTGGAATTTGTTTTGGCTTTTAAATGTTAATATATAATACTGAGTTTACTTTGGACTTAATATAAATAATAATCTAATGTTCTAGCCTGCTGAAGAAATTTCTGTCCTATATTAACTATCAAAACCCGAACACTATGCAAATATAGTAGAAATGAAGCAATTAAAACTTCATTGATTGATTTTCGAGATTACAGAGATATACTACCTGACTCAAATTTATCTCTGTTTCTTGCAGTTACAACAGACATCAATAACTTAAATTATGTGCAATTCAAAAGTTTAAATTGAGATTATAAAAATTGTCTCTTCTAATTGCACGATTAGTAATAAATATTCAATGAAAGCGGAAGCTCAGCAATTGTGTAAAATGTTGCTCACGCCGAACAGGAAACTTTGCTATAGCCGGTTGAAGTTGCCACCTTCTTTTAAAATTTAGGTTTTTACTCCGATTTAAAACTTATCTCATCTACTTGTTCTGGTGGAGTTGGCAAACAATAGAGCAGATTTAACATAAGCAATAACGAACTAATACAAAGAAACAATAAAGATTTCCTATTGCAACAAATTAAAATTGCATAGCCTTTCTTACTCCCTCTCAGCTTGAACTTGGTGTGAAGGATTTTGCTCTCCTTCCCTTAATATTTTAACTTCGACTGTACCTTATTTGGTTTGGAATTCGAAAACTAGACACTAACTCAGGAGACGTTATAGCGTAAAGCTGTATAATCCATCTCTACATGTAATGTTGTATTCTTTATAATTTTTTATGTTGTTTCTCAATTGCATTTGTTAAGGTTAATTCATGAGTCTTTATTTTAGGAGTAAGTTCTTCCCAAAGCTATGCCAATTGAATAAATTCATCAAGAAAGAATTTTCAGGTTCTTGTCAACAATTCAGATTTCTTTACCTATTTACGAAGGCAGTTAATTTATCCAGTGTATTAACTACAAAAACATTTTATTTTCATTTTGATTGATCCGTTACACAAAATAAATCTGGCAAAATAAAAATTTCTTAAAAGTAGTCAGGATGTAAACTTCAATTGCTTTCAAATTCCTAATTTCAGTTTCATATTTCATAAACTTGGTGCCTACTTTCAATGGAAAAAGTTCTTATAATAAGTAGATTTGTCTAGCTCTATATTTGAAAAGCAGAAGTTCACAGACTTAAGTATGATTAGATAAGTATGGTCACAGGATGACATTGGACTGTGCTCTTTCTCTCTCTGCAGATATTACAGACGCCCGAACGAGTCATAATTAAAGTACAAACTGCTAACGGGAGATTCGGGTTAACCGATATGTATGCTACACTTTCCAGAAATTTGTGACATTTTCCAGAAATCAGAAACATCGGAACGAATCTCTGAGTTAAGGAAGGAATGTACTTTTTCTCTTGAATTTTAGATTCAGTTAACTGATTTTCGTTGAATCCCTTTCTGTAGAAAATAGGGAAAATGTTTCGTTCCACTAACATCACAGGACGTGGACAGTTAGATTTTAACGGAACATAATATGCATAGATATATCGTTGAATGAGAAAAGAGAACTATACTTCTATTATTCCTTTCAGTTCACTGGAGAGTAAGTACGAGTATGTATCCTATTGAATGTAAAGATAAGACTCCGCCTCTGCTGTTATTCTGAATTCCTTTTAACGCCCATTTATACGAAACTGAGGTACCAGAACTTGATATTAAAATTTCCTGAAGGTTTTATTGAGTGGATATTAAGACAATTATTGTAGGAAAAGAAAGTTTTCGTTATGTACTTTAGACATTTCGTATATAATATAGTTAATTTAAATTTATGTATCTCTTTACTTAAAAATAAATTCGACCTGTGTTCAAATCTCGGCAAATGCACTGACTACATAGGAGTTTCCGTGGGCTCTTTCCATATACGATATCGATGCGAGTTAGTTTCTATTGGCCATTTTCCCGTTGATGTATGAGCGGGAAAATGGCCAATAGAAACTAATGAATTATAGTAATATACGTTACTATAATTTAAATATATATATATGTTTCCATCAAATAACGCTTCCTTGCATAGAATTGCTTATATCAGATCAAGAGCCGGTAGATTAAAGCGTGACAGTATCAAAACGTTGCACATTTCATTATGCTGTCTTTACACTCCCTTCTATTTTTTTCTGAAATACACAGAATTGTGGCTGATTCATCGAAAGACATCGGCTGGTTTTACCTTTTTATTGCCTGATTTCTATACTCTAAAATGTAAGGAGAAATTTCATTTGATTTTCGATAGGTAGCGAATGTTTATAAGGTTAATCTGCTTCTATTATTCATATGAAGCAATTTAAGGGCGTATTAATAAGCCAAAAATCCCTTTGTCAAATCAAGATCAGTTAGGCTCTTCCCAACACTGACTTCACTTACTTGCAGAAGAGGGAGAAAGAACTCACAACGGAAGTATTTGCTTTTGAGCAGACTAGGAGTCAGTGACGTTACACAAAAGCAAGCCTTATAGCGCAACAATCTCGATTCAAATTATCCTCTGTTGCTCAGCGTATATTTCTCTACTCATCATTCCCATGTACATTTACTGCTCATGACTGCAGATATTGCATTCAGAGCCAGTGTTTCAGGTAAAAAATTGTATTTACTCTGTGTGCTGTAATATTTCTCCATTTTAAAAAACACATTGAATTTAATTTTAGTATAATTCGGTGAATATTTCAATCACATGTAGTGTTAAAGAATTGCAACAAATACCCAAAACGTATTTCTTAATTAATTTTAGATTAGTTCTTCTAATGAAAGCTGTTGTTATTCGTTTACCCTCAGTTACAAAGTATCGTTTCTTTGTGAATTCTTTGAAAAATACATTTATGTCTAATCTCAAAATTCTTAAATAAATAATTATCTGAATCCCTCGAGTTTATGAGTTCTGTTTTGTAGGATAATAAGATCTATTCCTAACACAGAGAAAATAATCCATAATAAATGTTAACATGTTGAAAGGTTTAAATAAAACCTGAACAGATTATTTCCGAAACGTTGCAAATTAGCATGTTTCCCCGATTAAAAAGATAAGAGACAGAATTTTCCAACTGAAACTAAACATATCTAATTCATATTGCCATAAATGATACAGTTGAAACATTTTCTAGCGATACAATTGAATAAAATATTTTAAATGATTTAATTCCTTTTGAGATGAAAGTAGAACTACACTCATGTCCATAAATTAAGGATAATGCAAAATCAGGCAAAGGAAGAGTTAGAAGCAAAACAAATTTGACTTATTTCTAAAGCTTATTTATTAAACAAAAGGTAAAGAGCAAAAAAAAGATGCTATATGTTTGATATTATTAAAAAAATTAGCGATTTTTTCTCCCTGGAGCAAATTACAAAAAAAAACTATTTACAAAAAACCAATATTACATGGTTGGTATGATTTTTAATACATTGCATGTCTCCCAGACGATGCAATACAGTCCGTACAACGCCTAGGCATGCTGAGTATCAAATTATAGATCTGATCTTGGGGGATATTACACCACTCAAAAAGCAATGCTCTCCGAAGTTCCGGTAGACATGTAGGAGGAGGTTGACGGGCTGCAACTCGTCGGCCAAGTATGTCCCAAACGTGCTCTACTGAATTCAAGTCCGGTGAGAATGCTGGCCAGTCCATACGGGTGATATCCTCCGATTGAAGGCATTCGCTTACGATGTTTGCACGGTGAGGACGGGCGTTGTCATCCATAAACACAAATTGTGCGCCCATGGCGCCCCGAAACAAACGTACATGTTGTTCCAGAATGACGTCCCGATAGATTTGGCTTGTCATGGTTCCAATTTGAACATGCAGGTCAGTTCTGGAACCCAGAATAATTCCACCCCAAACGAGCACTCCTGCACCACCGTAACGGTGTCGTTCAATGATGTTTTCTTGGTGGTAACGGGTACCTGGAGCTCTCCATATGAAAGTCCGGCGAGAATCAGACTGCAAGCTAAACCTGGACTCGTCGGAAAACATCACACAAGCCCACTGTTGCGGTGTCCACAATGCATGCTCTCTACTCCAGGCTAACCGCAGGCGACAGTGAGTTGCAGTAAGTGGAACGCATCTGACAGGTCTACGAGCGTATAGACCAATCTGCCCTAAACGTCTGTACACGGTCTGCCTTGAAATTGTCGTACCAGTGGCTGAAAAGAGCTGACGAGACAGGTCTGAGGCTGTGCTCCGCCTGTTTCTTTTGGCAGTAACTGCCAAATACCGGTCCTCATTCGGCGTTGTAACTCTGGGGCAACCTGTGCTGCAACGTCCACTCACATTACCAAAGCCTGGAGATGACACTCTGGGCAATTCCAAGTTCGTCTGATACTTCCAGTTGGGTACGCCCACATTCCAGACGGCCGATAATTCTACCACATAAAAAATCATCCAAATGCGTCCTTTGTGTCATAACTGTTCGGTTATTGCACTGAAATGCTTATAAAGCGCCTGCGAAAAATTTTACTTCTTCGCCTGTATTCCTTATTTATCTATCTCTTACACTCACGTCATTGTGACGTACCATCGGTGTCATCTGGTTACTTCCTGAAATTTGCATATGATTCTTGAAGATGTGTGTAGTGATTTTACAGATGATATATTTATTTTAGAGTGACTCCGAATTATCCTTAATTTATGGACACGAGTGTAATTCCACGCTGGCAAAAACATCGAATACAATGAGTCGTGTTCATTTTGAGGCACGTAACTAATTAATAAAATCGAAATGCAAAATTTATGCTTGATTTTGAAATGATACTATTTTTCCTATATTATCTTTATTTCCATTTACTAGTATGCTCAAGTTTTTTGTATCTTGAGAAATTTTAAATAGATAATTTTCAAGCCATGCATAAATTCCCAAAGCTTCCAGTAATTTCAGCACTCCAGATTTTCTTTGCTTGGTTCGATTTATTTCTTGATTCTATTTTCGAGATAGTACATTTCAATGTTTTAGAATGTTGAGACAGAATCAGAATATGTTGGTATAACTCAGTATAGAACTTTATAATTTAAATTAATATGTCTTTGAAAGTTTTTAAAAACATTCTATATTTTAAAAATTTATTTGAAGCACATTTATGCATTCCAGTTCTTCTGATACTTAAGAAAAATTCTGAAACTTAGCATGATGTTCAAAATACAGTGATCCCTCTCTAAAAAAACTTTCAGGATTGTAGACAGTTTCATTCGGAGTCTTAGCAAAGCTAACAATCGGGGACAACGATTATTGATTTGAAATTGCATTTAACCTATTTAAGGCTCTTAGAGCTCAAAGTATATCTTAATTTCTTAATTATTCTTAAGTTTCACTGACAGTTAAATTTGAGTAAAAAAATGACATGCGACATCGTTTAAAAGAAGAAAATTAATCTTAATCGTAAAACTATTGCAGCGTTTCGCCACGTCGCAGCTGTGATTTATTGAGTATTTTTTTCCGGCTATATTTGTTAACGTATAAAATCAATTAATTTCTGTGTCATGGTAAATAATTTACGAATTTAGGGATAAATTAGCCAACTACATGTTTAATTTTAAGTTCAGACCTTGCTGTAATAGTCTCATCTTCCAATACTTGGTATATGGTCAATCAGTTACATTAACGTGTGCCAGCATTTTAGTTGTAAACCGCCGTGAATTGATATTAAACATTTATCAGATTTTTAAGTTAACTTTTCTTTGTGTTAGCAGTTAAACAAGGATAACTGGCCAATAAGCTAATTCTGTGATTATCCGTTAAATAGGATACTTAGTTTATAACATATTTTCTCCCTCCTTTCCGCAAGCCTTCGTTGTGTAACTGGAAGCGTATTCGGGAGGTCCGGGTTCGAATCCCAGCGAGGGCATTGCACATTTTTCACGTTTTCAGCATCAAAAATCCTAATATCCCTACAAATGTAATTTCTTATTACAGAAATTACATGAAGTGAATAATTTATGATACATATTGTTGCGTTTCGTTTTTATGGGTTCGTGGATTTGGAGTTAGCCAGTATTACTTAAGACAGCTCAAAACCATGTTTAGAGTCGTCAAAAACTGTGACAAATACGCTGACACAATCAGCAACACAGCCTTCAGGCTATCAAGCTGTAGCGGTGGAGGTAGCTTCACGGTAAAGCACCAGAGCACAGTTTCCGACTCGGTTCAGTCGTTCTCGGAACCCTACGTACTCTCGAGACTCTCTACGCTTCAACTCGCTATTAACTCGACGATAAGCACTAGTGTACAACCCCCGACTCGGTTTGGAAAGCAGCACACTCAAGATTAAATTCGACGAGACACTAACTCGGGATCAAATCGATAGATTGCGAGACATTGACTGATTCACTCGCTAGACTCTCACTCCCTGACTATTAACTGACTGACTGTCCGCGTATCAGCAGGGTTTATATAGCTTTTGGCTTGCGTTCGAAGACATTCCGAGCCAAACCGGTAAGAATTCTTTCCAGAAGGTTCTCCATCCGTCTATGTCATATCGCCAATTTTGTCGTCTAATGTCATCAAATGGGGGATTTCGCACTAAATATGGCAACCCTGCCTTCTCTTTCCATTTTATGGCAACCCTAAACCCGCTTTGTGGGGAAGCTATCTTACCGCGGCTGGACATTTCGTAACAATATAATAGATTTTACTACCGCGGCTGGACATTTCTTAACAATATAATAGATTTTACTACCGCGACTGGACATTTCGTAACAATATAATAGATTTTACTTGCAAAGTCTCACCTCTCACCCCCATAGAAATACAAAAGCCTTACATTCCTTATTTCTTTTAACAATTTCAAAACCATTCATGCCATGAAATCTGCCATCTTAATTTTCTTTTGCAGCACTCTGTTCCTTTCTAAACAGTTAGAATAAAAACTTGTTTTCGCGTGACTTCGAAATGAACTCTTCCGTGTGTACCTGTTGCTAATTCGTAAGCGCTTAGAGACTTTATATTACCTCTTAAGACAGAAATGCTGACTTAAATTGATTGAACGCTACGAAACCATAACGGTTAGCAACAGAGAAAGGCAGTCATTCTAAATCCTAAATGACCTACGAGTGGGCAAGCTGTAAGATCACTGAACAATGGTAATTCAATCTGAGTTTAAGTTTCGGCCAAGTAGTCGAGTGATTAAAACCGCTGAATGCTGGTGGTTCGATGTAAGCTCAAGTCCATCTGAAAAGACCGCTTTCATAGGAATTTTTGTGTTTTTTCCTATGTATAAGATGAATAATCCAAATGAACCAAAGCTGACTTCCTAAATTTTAATTCTTACAGCTCTGAGGTCAGAGTTCCTTACACAATGCCATCTGGAACTTTCTCTAAAAGTCTCGATTTCGACCATTTGCGAATTTGCTTGTAGTTAGCATTTTTCTGTGGGAGCTTGGAGCAAATGAAGTTTAATCAAATGTGTCAAGGATTTTTCAAACACATTCAAATATGTTAATAAAAGTTGCTGTTTCAGCAAACTGAGCAAGACAACATTTGAACGAAATACAAGGTGGCACGTAAATAGTAAAGTAATGGGCAGTACATAGCCTTCGCTTTGCATTTTAAAGTCATTTTTTCTAAATAATGGTTTTCATTCTTTGTTGTTTTGTGTTTAAAAAAACAGTAATGCTAAAGATATATTATGTACGTTACGTATAAATATTCACGTGATTTGGAGTCCATTTTATGCGAATGTTTGATTGTTAATTATATCGAATGTTTTTGGAATGAAACAACACTTAGTAATTAATTGACACGGGAACTAATAACCTTGAAATTACTAAATAAATTCATTCCATTCCATTCTATTTTTTAAACACTTATTCTGGTCCCTTCTATTGTTTAAATGCTTATTATTTTCACTGAGGAATATTTAAGATCCATCATAATGGGGGTGGTCTGATAAGTTAATTTAATTCTTGCATGAGTTATATTAGCTCTTGCAACTTGAATTATGAAAATTAATTTCAAGCATCGATCATTAAATTTGCCACGAATAAAGATAACTGTCCTTGTACCGTATTATAAGTCAATAAATTCAGTTATTGAAATTTACTCTATTTCGGATCCATAATTTTAAACCTTCATTAAGAACAGCTTCCTTTTTTCATGTTGATACGATCCCACATAACCCATATTTCAAGTATTTCAAAGCGAAAGAAAAATGCGACAAGTAAAAAAAGAAAACAAAAAGTATTTGTTCTAAAACCTGCTGTTATTAAACAAAGAAAACTGGAATTAGGCAAAAAAAAGTTACGCTCAATAATAATTTCTCATCTCAAACAAGTTTAGCACCTGTAGGTCGAAGGTCATGGCTATGCCCTTGAGAAGCTCTAAAATGAAAATAAAAACGATGTCCGAAAATTACTTTAACTGCCATTATTAGAGCCATTATCGAAGTGTATCGAGAACCCTGTTCTTACAGCCCGCGGGCTGTGCTCGTGATGCAGCGATTAATGGAGCACTTGCTTTCAGTTGCTTTTGGACCAACAATTAATTCAGAAACCGGAGAGGTTTTTTTTAAAATGGATTATGTGCTCACGAGAATATTGGTATTAATTAAGCGTCTGTTTGGAAATAGAAGATGCAAACCTCATTTTTAAGAGTAAATAGTTTAATGAGAGTGATATTTTAGAACTGAGGAGCAATGAGTTTCAAATATCGTTAAGGTGTGTCTCTAATTGGATGATAGGATAAATGCGTACCTTATTCAGTATATACAAGACACGAATTGCCTTCATATGGTTTGAGACCCTACACAGAATTCTTTCAATTATTACAGTTGTAGAGTCATTAGGATTTTTTGAAGTAGGAGCGGTAAAAAATGAGCAAATCCTTGGCCGGGAATCGAACCACGGACCTCTCGGTTACGCGTCGAGTGTGCTGACCAGTACACCAGGAAGGCATACGAAGAAGGCGGGAGAAATACCTTTTATACTTCTCCTTTTAAAGGGCGACTGGGAATTAGGGACCTCAATCGCCAAATCGTGGTGGTGGAGAATCATCATTCACCACCTTTTTAGTTTGTGTGCCACTGCAGAGACATTAGGTATTTTAGAAACAGGAGACATGAAAAATGAGCAACGTCTTCGCCGGGAAGCGAACCACGAACCTCTCGGTTATGCGTCGAGCATGCAGACCACTACACCACGAAAGCATGCGAAGAAGGCGGGAGAAATACCTTATACAATCCCCCTTTTAAAGGGCGACTGGGAACTAGGGGACCCAGTTGCCAAATCCCGGTGGGGGAGAATCATCATCCACCACCTTTTTAGTTCTTGCGCCAGTGTAGAGTCATTATATTATTTCGGAGCAGGAGTGATGAAAAAATGAGCAATCGAACCACGGACCTCTCGGGTACGCTCCAGTTTGCTGATCACTACGCCAAGAAGGCAGAAGAAATATCTTATACAGAACTAAATTTTCTTCATACAATTTCAAATTCTCTAGAGACCACATGGCAGCATTTATTCAGTAACTTCAGTATGTTCAATAACTTTGCAGAGTCATTAGGTTTCTTGAAAGCGGGAGATGTGAAAAATGAGCAGTGCCCTTGCCGGAACTCGAACCATGGACCTCTCGAATACACGCCGAGCGTGCTGACCACTACACCACGAAGGCATGCGAAGAAGGCGGGCGAAATAACTTATAACTTCAGTACTGGATTTTCTCCATACAATTCCAAACTCTCACCCTAGGACAGCATTCTTTCAGTTACTTCAGTACCAAACTTTCTTCGTAAAAGTTATTAAACATCCTACTGCAGAATTCGTTCAGTCACTCCAGTAAGAAAATTTGTTCATATAATCTCGATCTATCTAAAGACCTTAAGGCAGCAACCTTCTTTCAGTATCTCTAGTACCAAGATTTATTCGTACAATCCCAAACTGTCTAAAGAACCATAAAGGTCCGTTCCCACTGGGGTTTATCTGAGCTAACAGAGTCACTTCCGTGTGTCGACTAGTTCCGCTATGCCTGTAGTTCAGATTTTTCATTAACTGCTGTCCAACGAATTTAAAAGAGAAAGCGAAGCCAGCGTTTCGTTATAAGAACAGAGATGCTCAAGATTTAGTTTGTTTCCTTCAAAGCAATGCTCGAACTTCTCAAGGGTTACTTTTGATAATGAAATCCATACTCTGTTGCTTTGAAGATATAAAGTTTGCGAGAACTAATAGAGATACTCCACCTCTTCCTCCGTATAGTCCAGATTTAGCATCATCGGACCTTCACTTTTTCAGACTACTTTAAAAATTGTTAGGATGGGAGAAATTCAGCTCTAATGAGCAGGTTATTAATGCTGTGTAGGAGTGTGTCAACAAGCAGTCACAAGATTTTATTTTTCCATAATTCAGAATTTTCCTGGGGGCTGGAACGAGGGTATAGTGACAAGGAACTACACAGAAAAACAGTACATAAGTCGTTTTATTATTTTCAATAAATAAAGTCTTTCTGTTAAATCCTGTTTATATTTGGGTGTATATACAAGCATATCAAGACTCTGAATTTAAAAATACATCAAATAATAAATAATCCTCTTTCATTTTATTTAAAAAATTATTAGTATCTTATACATAAGCACTAACATTATTTTCTTCTTTAACTTGTTTAACTAATGTTACGCAGTTTCTTCCGAATAATAAATTTTGGAATTATTAGCAAACACTAATTCATGAGTTCAAAACTCATGAATTAGTGTTTGCTTAAATTATAATTACATCTTTAAGAGCAAATTAAACGCGAAAATTATTTACTTATTGAAATTAATAAATTTAGTTCAATATGAAATATCTAACTTATTTCAGACTTCGAAGCTATAAAAAATGCGTTTTCGTTGAAGTAATAAATTTAAGGGGGATAGAATTATTTTTTATTTAGAAAAACTACATGTTATTTTACCAAGTGTTAATTATCATGCTCTTCGAGTAATGTTTTTGCTTCAGTTCAAATACACATTCCCCAGTTTTTTTTAATTAAATGCGCTTTTTTTCGTTAATAATACAAATGCGAACTAAAAACCTCCATTTAAGAAGCAATAACCTGATTAAACTATTTCGTTAGCGTAATAAACTTTAAATGCAAAAGGCTTGAAGTGGTGAATCTAAAGTACATTTAAACAGTTTTTTCCCCATTTACATCCCGACTTGTAATACGCGTAACACTTTCATTTGGTTCTTCCAAATATGTCTTCCAAAAGAAAACGGTTAAAAAAAAAGAAATTAAATCGATTTTTTGCGATCGATATCGATGAATTTTGTGCACCCGTCGCGAAAGAACCAGATTGCATAATTGCTTTTTTTTCGCTCTTTTACTTAAAATTTTTTCTCATTAAATACGAAGCTATAACGAGTCCTTATAAAAGCGCCTTCTTTTTTATATTTAAAAAAAAGAAATATATATATACATAAAAACTCAAAAAATCGATATCACTTTTGGTCATTAAAATGGGATTAACATGGCGGAAAGGGGGTGGAAAAATATAAAGGGGGTTAAACCTCATTATTCTCCTTTTCGTACTTAACTTAAGGTAAAAGGAAGACTGAATTTTTGTTCTTTTAATTTCATTTTCATTATTCCTTTTTTTTTTTTTTTTTTATCTTTCTTATGTGGGGTTTAATAAAAATGAGGTTAAAATAAAACGCAGAAAAAATACACATATAAAAAAATCAAGAAATTCGTCATGAATTTTCTTAGCTTTTTATTCGGTCGAATTGCAGTTAATTAAGGTTATAATGTCCATCTTATTTTTTTCTGGTTATAATGGAAGCAAGGGTTGCTTTAGATACAGCGGTTACAACTTCATTTTTTTTAGGGCAACGAAACTGTTTCTGCGTATTATTCTGTTTCGCCAACTGTAAAATCTGGCACCCATACTGTAAAATAAAGCTGTAGTTTGTTCAAATCATTTGTTTTGTGTTATATTTAATTATTGCACAATCTACTTGCTCATGCAATACAATCGAAATTATTTCCTTTTTTTCTCGAAAAAATCAAGAAGTACTTAATCATCTTGAATTGAAATGAGAATTATTTATATTTGGAAAGAAATATTCAAATTTGATTCATTTATATTGTTGCGAGATAGCAAAGCGGTAGGCTTATGGTTGCAAGAAATTGACAGTAAAGACAGGTTTGCCAGATTTGGCGCAAATTCGCCTATTTGGCAATATTGTGCCATTTGCCATAGACGAAGCGAGAACATTCCAGAACGCATTCTTAGCTGTTTTCTAGGGAATATTCTCGAAGCTAGGTTAAAGCTATATATATCCTGCCTGTATGGGGCGAAAGCAGTGTCTTGAGTTCAGAGATAGCCCTAGAGCGATGAACCGAGTCGGGAGCTCTACTTTAGTGCTTTGCCTTGAAACTGTCTTCACCGTTATAGCCTGAGGGCTTTGTTGCCTTTTTTCATCGTGTTTGTAGTTTTTCGACGAGTTTAAATGTGTGTCTTTGGAACTGTCCTGTGTAATAGTGCTCACTGGCGCACAAATTGTGTTTTGATTCTTCACCAAGTGTTATCATCAATTACTCCAAATCCATGAACCTGTAGACCGCAACAATATAGGACATTCCCTTAGTAATGCGTAAGGCCATAAATTCAGTATAGTAAAAATTGCTGATGAAAATTTTTATTACACTTTAAATCTTTGTAAGGTGCTTAATGGTAAACTAATTAGTTATTATGATTTTGGTCTATACTTCAACTTCTGCTATCAGTATTTCTCATAAGAATACAAGTAAGTTTTTAGGGTATATTAAGTTGATGGTTTTTGATTCTTGTTGAGAGAGTTTCTAGCACTGGTGAAACGTTGTTAGAATTTTGCCAACTCTATCTTAAAACGTATTTTCTCCCTCTTTCGCAAAGCTTTGGTGGTCGCATCAAGTGTGCTTGCAGTTATACCACGCATCCAAGCTGCACCTTTGTAATTGGTAGAAATATTTTACCTTCTTGACCCTCATCGAATGTAAACGGATTTAGAATTAGATGTTAAAATGAATGCTGATTCAGTACTGAAAACAACACATGTCTATGGCTGATCCAGCTTTGATATCCTCTGACCTATTCTAGGTAGACCTTCATTTGTTCAGAGGTTAGCGAAAAGCAAACTATTGGCTTTCTCGCATAAAGGACATCTGTATATAGCTTCCAACGACACAGGTGTTCCAAGTGAGTGCTTATTAATAACAAATTCTTTTTAAATGTCTTTTAATTTTAACGAAATTCTGCTGTTTGCTGCACGTCTTAAAATTATAACTTAGGCGGTTGTCTTTTAAGTGATCATGACTAAATATATTTGCACCTATCATTTTTGGCCAACATTGTTAATATCGGTAATAGCGGGACGGTTTTGCCCTCTTGTACTCTAATTTTAATCAAGAACACTCCTGGTGTAGAGTGGCAATATCGTATCTTTATTCATTCCTCAAAAACCTTCTCCCCAAAATTTCCCTTTTATTGAATTTTAAACGCCATCCTGATAGGCACAAAAGTTATCAGTGCTGACTGCCATAGTTTTAGGTCCGCTTTCGAATCTCTGAAAAGAAATAGAAATTTATAAGTGTCCTTGCGATGTGGTTATAGTTGCTGAAAGGATTTACTGAGAAAGTGACAAATTTTCTGTATGTTGTTGAGAGGAAGCCGGTTCGATCTGTTGGTTGTATGGGAAAAAAGATACGAGACCTGTGGATTCATCTTTGAGGGTGTTTTTCATCAACATTATGTGAAATATCACTAACAAAAGTGCGTAAGACCAACGACAGGCGTATTCCACCCCTTGGACATGATCAGTTCATGGCCAAAATCGAAATCTTCACAGCTCTGGAGAGGAAGCCACAAAAACAAAGAATTATAAGTGCCTTCTTTTGAAAATATACTAAAGTGTTAAAACCCAAGATTCGAGATTTAGAGTTGCAGTTTGCTCCCCTAACCATCATACCAACGAGAACTAACTTCAACTTTAAATGAATTTAATAAAAAATAAACTAGATAAGTTCGTAACAATGGAAAGTTAAAAATTTGGCATTTTATTTTTAAGGAAACGTTTATTCAATTTATGATAAATACATAAATTGAATTTTTTTATCACTCTGATAGTTAGAATTTTATTTTAAAATGTTAAAAAATAAAAATTTCATAGTGGAAGATTTTCAATTAATTATTCCCTTTTTAAATCAGAATTGTAAAGAATACTAAGGAAATTTTATGGAAAGAAGATTTCATAACAATTGTCTAAAATTTTCTTTAGTTGTTGAATGTCATTTTGGATTAGGTTTATTGCTTTCGAAAGTAAGACAGATTTATCTTTTGCAATAAAAGAGTAATTTATGTACATTTCTGATCAGATCATAACATATGGCAATGGAGAACCTATTTTACTTGAATCACATTTTCTAGGGTTTTTTTTTTATTTTTTTTCTTTATTTTTAGAGAACGGCTCAAATATTTTTGACGGATTATTTCGTTTCCGGAAAGAAATCTAAAGTTTTATTCTCCAGAGTTTACCATTCTGAAATATTCCGTGACATCCTTGCTCTATAAAATATAAACTCATTCCATAAACGAAAGACTTTGGGGTAGATAAATTTGAAAAATTATTTGGCTTGCATTTTATTGATAAAATATTCACTCTGACATCATTTTAGTTGACCTTTTTTAATCATTTTAGTTTCTAGATTTTTAAGCTTTTCTTCAAGTGAGATTTTATCTAATTTGAAAGGGTATGCGGGGTGTTTCAAAGAAGACATATTTAAGAAGACTAATTTCAAAAGTACCAGAATCGAAACAATAATTATTTGTCATAGAAAGGCTGGTCGAAAATGAAGCGCAAATGCGCTAGAGTGTGCTTAAAGGTAAAGCACAGGAAGTGAATCGCAAGCTCCCAAATGTCATGGTAAAAACGTTGATAACGTATAAATACAATAACTGCAAGAAAGAGAAATTATCAATACACAGCAACGGTGAAAGGACTGGCGGATTTTCTCGACCACATCACATACGTCACACATACAGTTGAGTGTTAACCGAAGTTCCGGCCATAAATTTGTCATCAAAATCAAGGAGAGTCTAATAGATGAGGTTGTTAAGATATTAATTTCAAGAAACACAGAACTACAGCAGGTTGTGCGGTGATGGGAATTTAAAAATGGAAGTCCTTGCCCAATCCAATGACCCGGAAAGTTGACATATAAGTAGTTACTTAAGTTTTGTTGAAAATGCACTGATGCTCCCTGCTGGAGCAACATAGTTTGTGGAATATCTTCTAGAAATTTTGGGAAGAGCTATACCATTAAAAATAGAGTGCTTTAACATTTTCATGAAGTGTGCATCGGCCTCCTCACCAACCGTCTGGGTGATGCATAGCACAGTTGATCCTGCAGCGGATTAGGTCTTGCGAATTCGTCTGCCATCAAGTGTCTTTACGCTTCATTTTTGACCATGCTTTCTGACAATAAGTAACTCTTTCAATGAATTTTACTACTTATTAAAGTTTACTTCATCATTTTTCATAATTTTTTCATTATAAGGAATCATTGCCTAGGCTGAACTTCTGATCTTCATATCACAGAATAGGCATTGCAGTGGGTAAAATGTTACTGAGACAATCATTTTTATGATGTTGTGAATGCATTTGGAAATGCTGACATTTAGAAATCATAATGAAATGCTTTAATTAAAGACTAATGGTCTTTTGACTGTTTAAATAAAAAATATTTTATTATTTCTATAAAAAGTACTCTTTTCTGTCTACAGTATACTAAGATAATTTTATTAAGCCGTTTCAAACACGAAATTAGTTGAAATATTTTCAAGTATTTACAAAAGTTACTTAAATTCGATTATCAGCACCAGATGAACTGAGTCGATTCACTTTAAGTGATGGTCACGTGCATCTTACAGTTTGCAAAGTCAAATTACAGTAAATAAATAAATCAGAAACCAATAGTTGGGTCTTTAAGTGACTGTGAAGGTAGTAATATTGATACTTCCGTTGATTTCATATTTCAAATGAGAATTATTAAACGTTTGTATGGATATTCCTCACACTGTATTACTTCCACCTACACGAAATCCACAGCAATGTCACAGTCTGCTCGAAATGAAGAAGTAACCTAGAAAATTTTATACTAGCAAGTAGTTGTCATGACTTAAAGTTAGAATGAGCCAAAACATGTTATAAAGTAAAATCGCCAAGCATTTGAATAATAGTACGGAGAGTGAGAATTAAGGCTACATGTTTTTATAATACGCGAGGAAACAAATAAAGGTGGAGACATTATAATGTCACACATTATGTCCATAACCTTCATTTTATCCACTTATTGACATAAATGAGTTAAAAACCTTCAATGCAATAAGTTCAAAAAACCCTTACTACAGTTGTGTTTAAGAAAGTTCAATATCAGCTTTGGAAAGGGACGAATGGGGACCATATAAAGTCTTTATGTTAATTAACAGTTACCTTATTATTCTGGCTTTTCTGTATTTCGATTTTAATCATGTTCCCCCGAGGGGATCATTAATTTGTAGGAATGTAAATAAGTGTTAGTTTCTTCTATTTATTACAGAAGTTCATCAGAGAATGGCTGGCAGATTTAATCCGACTATTTTCTGTATCTCGTAGTTCTACCCTTTGCATTTGCTTACCAGCAAAAATTTTCTTGTTGTCTTCTGTGCGAGCTATTAGTCAGGATGAAACAAAATTTTATTAGGTTTATACTCAGTGTGAATTCTATTATGTGAATTATATTCTGTTTACTTTGAACTTCCTATGAGAAGCCGTTATTCTATTTTAAAATTATTGAAGCTTCGTTTCTATTAATTCCTATTTCTGGAACAGCCAGGTCGATGCATTAATGAGTGTTTTTCTTTTTTTTTAATTTTACTTGGGTTGTGGTTAGATGAGACGAGAAGCTGTCCAACATCTTTCTGTGGTTACTTTGGTGAACTACTGCTTTAGATTAAATAGCGTTATCAAATCATTCTGAAAAACCACTTTATTCGATTGCAACGATAACACAATTTTAATATACTGATTTTTGCTAATTTAAATTGTATTTTTAAAATAAATTCGAGTTTTTTAAAGATGCCAATAAGACTAATATTCCCACTATTTCTTTTTCCTTTCTTATTAAAAATACATACATAAAAGACACACAAAAGTTTGAAATGTTTAGGTAGTTCTAATTTGGCAGCTCTAGCATATAGTTTTTATTATTTTCTTTTTTATTTAAATACGTTCATATGAATACCCTAGATAAAATATTTTAAATATTTAAATATACCTCAGATCTTTTAATTGAAAGAGAATCGTCAGTTTAAATGAGTTGAGTTGCTAGTTTGCAAGACGACTAATAATAATACCCAACTTAACTTACGACTAATTCTCGAAATTAATAATATAATTGGCAAAGTATTTGATCTCTTAATGGCAACAATTAACTAGTTAGCATATGATTGCTGAATTAGACACTACAGCTAACTTGATGATTCGCGAGTTTCCTGTAAAAAATATAATTACAGTGATTACATGATCATCTTAGTGCGTAATAAGACAAAGTAAATAAAATATCTGAAATCGTTCGCTCTGGCAAAAATGTTTGCAAATGGTTTGGAAATTTTCGTCATTATGCATCGCCTGAAAAACTTTTTAAAAAAATCTGAAAGCTTTCAGATTTTATATTACGCTCAAAAGCGCGTCTCTTTAACTTTTTATGTGTTACTTTTATTTATTAAGTATCATGCTCTTTATGCACATCAAATCAATTCAACAGAAATATCAGAAAATATTCTAAACAGCATCTCTTTAGAATTTCCGATACAAATCTCGCGCCCTGCAGGAAAAAATGTTTTTCCCGTACAGCGTTGTCATTGCTCGCTTCAAAATCCTTGTTAATCAAAAAATTCGTTAAAGTTTTGCAAAACTTGAAATAAATAATAAAAGAAATTCGAAATTCAAAATTCAGGCTTCCAAATGCCCATTTTCGGTTGGAGGACTACGTTATTCAAAATTGGGTAGCTCTAGGTAACGTTGTTTTTTCAGAATGCGAGAAATATTCATGCAATCATGTCACATGCAGATTCTTCATTATTTAGATGCTTTAAATATAATGCATGGCGATAATATCTGGTGGCAACAGTTTAAAAAATGAATCAACGCAGAAAGTGAAATGACGCAAAATGCCGTTTTGAGACTAATAGCCCTTTGGGTCTAACGTTCGTTTGGGCTAAAAAAACAATAACATAACTCAACTCCTTTTTTTAATTTGACTTCTAAAAGGACAAAAATTTATGACCCATTCTGCAGCTTGAAACCACACCTTAAAAATGTAACAGATAAGAATTTTTAAAACACCTATATTTTAAAACGATCTGTTTGTTTGTGAGCTTATTTAAAACATATTTATTTAAAATGTGCTGTTTGTTTATAAACTTATTTAAAACACCTTTGTTTAAAATGCTCTCTTTGTTTATAAACTTGTTTAAAACACCTTTGTCATTTTGTTTCGCTTTATTTAAAATGCTGCATTTTGTATAAGACAGGTAGGTGGTACACGGAAGAATTTACTCTATATCTCTTTTGAATTCCAACGTAAAGGCATCACATCATTGGTCACGTTGTGTTTGGTTGAATATTCGTTAAAAATCCAGTTTACAATTTTTGTCAAAAAGAATCCATTTTATTGTATCGCATAAAGTAAGAAAGGAGTAAAAAAAAGAAAGAACTTCAAAAGGAAGGGGAATTTTCATGAATCTTTCATACAAAGACACAGTGAATACGAAAGTCATAACATACAAAGTTAAACGTATTATGCATTTTAAAAGTAAGAGAGTTTTTTTTTATTTTATTTATCCAAAAATACATTAAATGTTCGCGCTAGCAGGAGAATAAATAACATATAAAAAAGAGAAAAACATGATGGAAAATAAATATATACAAAAAAAAAATTTCTCCGAGATATTACATTTTGTGTTTAAGAATTGCTTTCTGAAAAGATATTTTGTTCCTCTGCTCTCTTTCTAGAAGGAAATAAAAAAGATCGTCTGTAAGGACGAGGTAGGCAGAATAAGAAAAAAGAATTTTTATTATTATACTCGAAATGTGGGCAAGCATGTATTTTGTCTTCATTTCCCTTGTTGCTATGGTTACAGGCCCGAAGAGTGCATATCCAATCAGAGCAAGTTTAAACAAGGGGGCGTGCAAATAATGCTTTGGGTGAGCAAAATATTTCCCCTTTTTTTCCATCCATTCTGCCCTGTTTTTATTGTGAATTATTTCTCAATTACTTTCCCTATTTATATTTGAATAAATTCTAAAAGAAAAAAACTGTTACGGCAGAAGGATATTTTCGTAACACTTGCACTCTTAATGTTTTTGCTTATTAATTTTTATAAAATAAATTAAACAAATTTGTCTTTAACGAAAAACAAACCCGAAGGTTCTATGTTTTATATTTCTTTTGCATGTATTTTATACTTACATAGATGAAAATATTTAAATATTTCAGAAAAGGGTAATGCTTTTATTTTAAGAGATAAATAATTATCGCTTAAATAATAAGAAGTCTTAAAGCTGAATAATGTAGATAATAAATACAAGTTTATGAAATGCAAATTAAGTAAATGTTTTAGGCATTTAGTCCAAAGTGCAAAGGAACAATGAAACGAGAGAGTTTCAGCGATAATTGTAAGACAAAAAATTATTTCGAATGCGATTATTAATCATAAAAATTGAATATTTTCCTGCAATTACAGTATGTACATATATAATAATAAGTATAAAAAAGTAAATAGAATTGATATAAACCTAAAATGGTGATTTTTCTAGCAGAAAGGCACAAGTCAGAACAATGAGTCAAGAAAAGGGGATAATCTCCTTCTTTCATACACACATACACACATACATATATACATGGTACCCACTAAAGTCCGGTACCACCCGTTTAACTGCCGCACGACTGCACTATAGTCATAAAAAAAAGGTGTCTAGGTATAGTAAAGTGGCTATGCGGTACTAGATGAGACCGCTAACAGCGCCACCTGGTGGAAAACGGCGGAATTGTGTTCCTATCTCGAAAAGAGTACTACATAAGAGGAAAAAGTGAATAACAAAGCTGCAGAGCATTGTCCATTTAGCTCGAAAAGACACCTCGTGTACATGATTGTTAAAAACAGAACGTTTTAAACTCTCATTTATTTTTGTTTGTGATTTCCTAAGCTGTGAGGTGCCAAAACGATCTGGGAAAGAAAGAAATAGCTAGTTATCACACTTTATTTTCGATGCTCAAACTTCTCTTCGTCAGCTGAAATGTACATCTGGACCTGCCGCCCAGACAGTTAGAGGAGCCTGACTGCGATACCAAAGGGCCCGGGTTCGAATCCCGGAAAAGGCTTGGATGTAAAACTGACTGTCACTTGATAGGAGGTAACGTTGGCCGCCTATTAGGTGCCTCCACAATGAAATGTCCAGCAGTTCTGTCCTTAGCAGCGGCGAATGCCGTTATAGGCAAGCGCCCACCATCGGAACAAAAGAAAAAAAATCTAGACACTTGTTAGAACTTCACGTTGCACACGTTATGGCATAGTAGGCGACAGGCACCTGAAATACATCGTTGAATGTCGTGCAGTGTTTACGGAGGGGTAGCTTGCATCTGCCCTTTGAGGTATTCCCACAGGAAAAAGTCCATTGGAGTCAGGCCAGGTAAACGTGTAGATCACTCTTAGGAACCACCATACCCGATTATTCTCCGAATTCCTCCATCAGGTACAGTTTCACTGGTGATGTCTTATGAATAAGCCTTCATAACACCCAATCGGGATTTGAAGCTATAGCAGGTTCTCAACAAAATAGGATATTACGTCTTGCAGAAGTTTTAAATATTGTGCGGTCGTTAACATAGCCTAGTAAAATATTGGACTGATTAGCCTGTTATTGTAAATTCTACACGAAACATTAATCGAAAACCGTATTTGATGTCAAACGTCAGCAGAACATAATGGATTTTCCAGTGCCCAGTAATAGGTGTTCTGCCTATTGCAAATTTAATTCCTGGATAAGCATGCCTCCTCCGTCCACATTACATCTACCAAAAATTTTCGCTAAACCTCTGTCTGGTTCACGACGAAGTTCTACTATGCAAAACGTCTCTCGGCATCCCCATCTAGTAATGCCGGATAAGGTGTTGGCCAGTATGGATGAAAACTTAATTCGTTTAGGATTTTACCAACTTAACTTTTTGAGAGTCTACAGTTTTTACTTAACTCTCTTGTGCTGCTGTTGGGATGTATGAGGGCGTATGATAACACATCTTCCGATTGCACTTTCTGACTGACCTTAGCTTGGTCCGCCGGAGTGGTGTTTCACCTCAGATTATTAAGGAAAACATCTAGTTTCATGTCCAGTCACAAGCTGTTTGAAAAAAAAAACGGATTAATTTCCGCCATTTGATGCAAATCATGATCTGTTTTTTCATCTCAATTCTGTAATTTTGTACCAGCTTTATATTTTCATATAACGTATTGTACGATTTTAATTCCCTTCTTTTTCTCCTTTTGTGTTCAAGTGTTTATTTATACATGAAATTGTTCTTGCATCTGTTTTGAATATTTATTCAAGAATTAATATTTAATCTTGTAGCTTCTTGCAGTTTGTCAGAATACTGTTATTTTTTAACCAAGAAGTTGGTCAGAATTTTGCCTCTATCATGACTTTTTAACTTATATTTAATTTACTTATTTTCTCCTGCAATTTTCTAGGACACTAACTTCCTTGTGTTTACACATAACTTTATAAATTTATTTTTATTGAATTGCACAAAAACATTTTCGTACCTGCATCCCATTTACTGCATATTAATTTAGTCTAGAATTTTCAGTATTTCATTTCTTGTTTTGTATCATGTTTCTGTATGTTTCGTATAAATCTGATTTCTCTTTTTATTTGATGTTTTGCATATACCGCATATATTTATTTTCCACTTCAGATTTATTTATTCTAGGACATTTAGTATTACAATTTCTAGCTTTATACTATGATTTTTACATATTGCACATATCTTAAATTTCTTTTATTTGTTTACCGGCATCTTTCACTTCACATATTATATTACATGTTTTTCACTCAATGTATTTTTTATTCTATTCGCCACTACACTTACACCTTCATCACATCCTTAGGTATTGTCCGCAGCTTTCTTAATTTACATGATATTTATGTTTACCTGTCATTCTTTTTTGCAGTTTCATAGACTTGCACAGTTATTTGCCAATTTTTAGCTTATTTATCACTGACCTTACAGGAGCCCTACCCCAACCGATTTGAACGCAACACACATATCAACATATCAACAACATTTTGAGTCTTTATTTAAGAATTTTGAGTCTTTATCTGAGAATAAAAAAAAATTATGCTATCGTGAAGAAGAAACATATTCATGGGCAAACGTTGTAAAGATGTAGCAAGGGGCTTTATAAAATTTATTTCTTTAAAATAAAACATAATTACCTTAATTACATAATCTCTTAAACAATAATTTTATCTAAACGTTGGTAATATAGGTATTGTATATCGTGCCTTTTTTTAGAATTCTATCTTATTTTGAGAAAGATATACTAAATTCTAATCATCACGTGGCTTCAGGATTATAAAAATCAAGTTCATAGTAATGTACAGAATTTTGAATATAATGTTAAATCAATTATGCATATGCATTAGTACAGACTTATTCATAAATTAAAAAATCTGATGTGGACACCATATGACTTCCTTGTACGGCCTATTAAATTATACAAATTTTTGCTGCACTTCATTTAAAGTTATTTCCTCGAATTTCATTAGAGACATATTTTTCATTCAATCAATTTAATTCTCAATTCGCGGCATGTCCAAAATACATAAGACTCAAAACATCTTCATTGACAACTATAAAATACAGAAAATCCTAAAACACCAAATACAGTTAAAAACAGTTAGAAGAATATTTTTTCAATTAAAATTAGAGTTTATACGCAGGAACAAGCAACTCGTCTAACGGGCAGGAAGACGTAAGACTTTTATTTTGCGTACAAATTTAAAATTAATTTTTTATCCCCGGCAGATTTTTACCTCTGCTAAAAGACACTGAAGATGGTGCATCAACTGATTTAATTCACTACACTAATAAGAGTTTGAAATGTAAACAAACATCTACCAAATTAAACCTAGAGGAACTTTTAAATTGTTACTAAGTCTACAATTATTGCGTGCAGATTAATTAATGTCGTAAAAGATTAATTAAAGTCATGAAGACCTTAACTGAAACATAAGAATAACATAATTCAAGAACTTTTAAGGCAAACAATGCACAATTTACCAACGTACAAGTATAATTTTAAAAAGAGCCCACCGAGCCGGCTAAAAGGTTCGGTATATATGTATATACCTCCCGATGGCGAAGTGGCTAGCGAGTCGTACAGCTGCACCACAGGTCCGAGGTTCGATCCCTGGGCTGGACAAGGTTGTCTCAGCTTTTCATCCCTTAAGTGGGTCGATAAAATGAGTACCAAGTTCACTTGGGGACTAAACACCGGGAGTCTTGCGTCAAGTTGAGAGCACTCCAGGCCGTGGTCTACTAGAGCTGTTGCGCCACTGAGTTTAGTTTATATATGTATATGTGCCCGGTGAGGTCGAGTGCAACTAAAAAAGAAGTGCACTACTAATTGTTAATGCAGTCCCGTATACAAAATTTGAATGTTCTATGGCTAATCGTTGAGTTATGCGAGATACATACCTACGTACATACGAACAGAAGTTACGAAAAAAATTCTTTTGAAACGATTTTAAATTCATTTTGGGAAAAAAGAGTCCTTATTCTGTGTCCGTACATAAAGGTGCCATGCTAAGCCATCGTTTGAATAAATTCGAGAGCTGTGAAAATGGATATTTTCGTTGAAATATGATGCCAGAAATTTTTCGCGATGACAATACTTTCTGTACTTTGTATGAGGAGGTAAAAAGGCAACATAACCGTACTAAGCCTCTACGCATGAAAATAAATTAAACTAAATCTCGCGTTTTCAGTAATTTAAGTATTAGAAAACTCCCAGCTGAAGGTAAAGTTCACATTCAAATATAGGATGTAATCAAAATTTTAAATTTTAGTTGCTTGACATATTTATTGATAGAAATTCAAATGATACTTTTGGAATAAGAGCTAATACATTCAGTTATCTCCGATATATCTTGTTTAAAAATGGGATTAATATCAACTAGCAGAGGCGATAAGATTAAAAATCTTTTTTTTTTTTTTGTTTTTGTTTTTCTGACGTGCATCTTTATTCCCGATATATTTCAGTGTCATTATATATATACAGGTCCGTCTATCAAACATGAACCCTAAATGTAACCGGAGTAGTTCAACACTCTCAGCGTTATAGACGGAAAATTCCGTATAGAAGGGTGACTTTCTTATACATTGCACGCGAAAATTTCTGCCATGTTTTAATGTATCCAGTTTCGAGTTAGATGTATATTGGAAGAAAATGAATTAGGGTATAATCAAAAAATATAATTATAATCAAGAAAATACAATTTATTCATGCACTTTGAGGAACTTTGAAATTTCAGGGCTAAACTCGTAACGCTGAGAGAGTCAAGGAAAAAAAGTTCAAGACAAAACATTTGTAACAAATAAAAAAAATAATAGCATTAAAAATTTTGTTAAACTAAAATATTAATTGAAATACAAAATGATGTTTTTTACTTACTAACCTTTCTGAAACCCATACAATCGTATACACTCAGCATAATATTTAGAAATATATTTGAATTATTTGTCCCTTGCACATTAAATATTGTTTACGTAATGTGTCTAAAGTTCTAGGGTTAAATTCTCACAAAATCTTAAGTTTAAAAATAAAAGTTCTCACTTTTTAGCTTCTTATATATTATCGTTGTAAGTTTGTGCAGCATTTGGCATGTTCGTCTAGTCATAGAAATCGTCTTTTGGAATATTGTTTAATTCTCCGATTACGGTTTTCTGAATCCCTTCAAAGACGTTAAAACAATAACCTTTGAGGTGAGCCTTCACTTTAAGTAACAGGAAGTAATCTTCATGTGACAAATCTGTGAATAATTGAAATGGTTCAGAACTGTGACACTTCCTTTTGTTAGAAATTGCTTGAGAAGAACGGAGTAATGTGATGGCGCTTTGGCATGCAACAGAAACCAGTTATTCGATTGAGCTTTTTCAGGAATAACGCGCTGGATTCTTTTTAGAAAGCTGCCCATTTCGTGTTTATAAAATACTGAGTTCATCGTTCATTCAGTAATAAGTTCTTTTCAAATAAAATAAAAATATCACCAATATTACTGTGACTTAACTGGAGATTTCTGTGGCTGTGGTGAATCTAGGCCTATTAGATGATTTCCTTTCTGCCTCAGATTCATAAGCAAAGGACCAAGTCTCATCTCCAAGCAAAACGTCTTTGAAAACATCTGAATTAATACTTGCCATTTTTATCAAATCATGACAAGCAGAAATTCTATCTTCTTTCTGTTTACAATCAATGCGTGAAAGAAAAATAGGAATAACATTTTTTTAAAACCTTCCATGAGATCTTTCGCGGTTTTTTCAAACTTCTATTGTCCGTATTATTTCATCATCCTTTCAGTATTATTTGTCGAATGTTTTTGATGCACTCATACTTTCCAGAGTGCAAAAAGCGTCCATTCCTGCGCTCATCGTCAACATTTTTACGACCCTCACTGGAAAATCGAAATCGTCCGAGTCAAGAAAAAATACTGGACGATGTGAATGCTTGATTCCCGTATGCTTACCGAATATTCCAAACGTCCCAATTGCTATTTTTTCGGCTTTTCGGCCAGACTGTATTGCTGATCTTTGCTCAGCTTTCGAATCTACGATAGCAAGATATTCACTAGGCCAAAGCAAACAATTTAATTTTACAGAAAATTCTGTTCGTAAGCAGACGATGCTTCAGAAAAAACACATTACGGTAATAACAAATTTTGCCAATTACCGGGTGTCATTTTTGCTGGAATTAGTTGAAAAATTAATCCTGAAACTGTGTTTGCACTGTGTAAATCGGAGATATTTTGGTCACATAAATTCCTTCAAAAATTTACAGTTATCTGTTCCAGCCGTCTTATATTTGAATCAACAAGGCTAAGTTATAAAAAGGCCCCTTACATTAATTTATTCATTGCGTGAAGTTTTTAATTTGGAAAGTGGCAAAATATTCATCATTATGCAATATTAAGCAAAACGGTTTAATGCAGAGTTTCTCAATCAGGTTTACAGTTTCAGGGGAAGATTGAGGTCAGGATTTTATATAGGTGTTAAGTATTTAGTTTTACTTTATGAATATTAAAAAGTGAAGTTCTCGTAATTTAAGTTATTCGAGTTTTAGTACTTATTAACATTTTCTATACTTTTTTTGTTTAATTTATAAAACACATTAAAAATATTCTAAATCAATATATATATATATATGTATTTTTCGAATTTTGGAAAGGAGATTGCTATCGTAGATGATCTAGCGATAGTGAAAATGGTGCATGGGGCAAAACAGGCTCAAATCCGCCGGCTTAATTCATCTTTCTCGTTTTAATACCTTGAGCAAAACTTTTATTTTTATAGTATTTGGATATTTTAAAGTAACTGAAAGATAAGTTGCTTAGAAAATGCAATTTGACAAATCCTATTTCGCGTTTCAAAAGCATAAAGATATAAAACACTGTAAATAATTTGCTTTTCAGCTGATAATGATACTAATGTTTTCCGGACTGCCGAATATGATAAGTATCAAATACTAAGAATTCCTGCATAGATGAAAGAAATTAGATATTCATATTAAATAATTTCCCTATCCTTTCAACTTTATAGATATTTTGTGATTAATTAATTAATTACGAGTTATTAAGCGTTGCTTTTCATTTCCAACCTCTGAAATATTTACGTAACTCCTTAAAATGCTCTGTGGAGACGAAACTGCGCTTTTGCATATGCTTCCACATAAAATTAATTAATTAAAAGACCATCAGTTTCACTTTGTAAGGCAGTGATAAGCGTTTATGGCTGGAAAACATTACTACCATATTAGAAATCCTTAGAGGATTTAAGAGAAGTGAAACCGCAGTTTTGACGCTTTAATTGGGGGAATATTTATTAAAAATTGCAGCTAAATTTTTCACTTAAGGGAGTTTTTTCGTTTCAAAAGGTAATTACTTGCGTATGTTCTTTTCATGAAAATTAAAATCAAAAATAGCCATTTACGTAAATGTTTTCACGGGAAAACGTGGCCCGTTCAAGAGCCATTCTGTGTCATCCGTAAAGATGTTACATGCTAAAAAATTTATTTCCAATTTCGTTTTCAAGTTTAAGCGATTTAATGCATAGAACGATACATTTTCTCCAAAATTATTACATTTACTAACTTTTGTGATTCGAAAATAAAACACTAGCAGAACTGAATTATTTTTCATTCCATTAGTATTGTGGTGAAAGCTTGTTGGGAATGTTTCATTCAAAATACACACGTGGAAGAAATCGCTTTCAAAGTAGGTTTTTCTTTCATAAATTGTTACGAATTTCATTGATATTGCGTTTCATATACATGTTTCGTCTCCTTTTACCATTTCCAAACAAATTCACTTTTAATGAATAAAATAAATTGTTTCAGACACTTAATGGTGAACGTAATTGAGCAATGATCATACATTAAATTTTATTTTCGCAAGAAATTTCTGCTATAAATATGTTTGACATATTGCACAAAGGTATGGAGAACAAAACGATATTAAAAACAAGAAATTATAAGTTACATAATATATTGGAAGAGTCATGGAATCCATTGGATAGAAATCACATTCTAGCAGGACATCCACTTCAACTAATGAACAACAGTAGAATCAGAGATTTGGTGATCGTCATTTAACAGTTAAAGATGTTAATGAACTAATTCCTGCAACTTTTGTTTCCTGTCGAGGAATTTCGAAACATTTATTCGGGGATGTGACACATCGATTTCTTAGTTGTTTCAAGAACACTGAATTTCCTCAAAAAATGTCCAACTTGTTCAGATAATCCAGAAGATTCTTTCCCAAGACGAATACTTCTTAAAAGGCATTTTTATCGAGGGTAATGCATGATTCTATGCTTTCATTACAAAATTCGTTCAGCAATCAAGTGAAGGCGAAGCAAGGCCGGATTGACTACAAGCCAATCAATAATAAAAGTAATATTGACTGTTTTCCTTCTTTTGTCGTAGTTCTGTGCGCTATGAATTTTTACCAAACTGCCAAACTATAAGCAAAGAAAATTCTTAAAGTCCAATAAAGTTTAACATGACGCAGATTGTTTAAAATAACCTGAATTGTGGCCAGCAAACAACTCATGGATTTTTTACCACTACAATACATCAATTTACAATTTTCTTATTGTTCGTAATGTTTTTGCGACACATTCAGCAAATACGGGTTCACAAACGTCGTATTCGTCTGATATGATACTTTGCAATTTGCACTGTTAACATTGACGTTTCGTGGTTATTGTTTGAGATTTTTCGTGCTATAAAAGACAGTCCGTTGTGAATCCTGAAGGAGTTTCAACAGAATAACTTTATGGTATGCATTGAGGCTTGGAAAAGATGTTTGCATTAACTGCATTGTAGTAGAAGAAGATTATTTTGAAGGGAATGCAAGAAAACTTGGTTTTATAGAATCATTTGCATATACTTAATGATTATCTAATACATAGATTTTATTAAAAACAAAATGTATGTATGCTTTTAGTATGACTTTAGGCAGAAGAGGAAGTGCCCAATCTTCTTCGAATACCATGTGATTTCCCTTGGAAACGTGGTTTCGAGAGTATGATATGAAGTAATTTTTTTTTCTTACGTGCAAACTTTTCTGCTATTGATTTTATTTACTTACCTATTAATCTTCATCCCTAAAAACATTACTTACAAAGGATTTAGGTTTATTATAGAATTTTTTATCATTTCACCTTTTGTTCTTTTTTTCAACTGAAAAGATTTGACATTTCATTTTATTAATCTCATTTTTGCTTTTCTGTTTATAGTATACCACAGTCGAATTTTAATACTGACTGGAGTTTAAATATCTTTTGTTTAAACATTGATTGGAAACTAATGAAATCTACCTTAACAGATAATGAAATAAATAAGGTCAGATGTGAGAATGTTATTTATGCAGTTTTAATAACTACACTAATAGCATTATTGTAAATTTCTGTAAGTATTTGAATCCATAACTCTATTATTGTATATCAGTTTATTTAATTATTTATTAGTTTCTTTTAGACTGATAAATAATTTTAGGGTTTATTTTGTATGTAAGGGAGTTTGTGGTCATCCGTTTTATGATATATAAATGTTTAGTTCCTTCATAGGATTATACACTTTTGAATTATAAACCAACAATGTTTAAATTGGTAACGCAGCTCGATTGGACCCCGAGATATGTGCACAAATGTTCCCGACGGACCTTGGCGACATTTGAATATTTCTCGCCAACTTGCTGACTTTTCAGGAAGTTTCGGGGAAACGCATTTTAGAAGCCCTAGGATAATTTATTTCTGAGGCCTCTAGAGACCTGTTTAATACCATATAGTGTTCCAACAGCCAGTAGGAGTCAATTGTAATTCAAGTCTGAAAAACTTCGGTTCAGAGAGGTTGCTGAGTTATATTTTAAGGTTTGCTCTGAGTGATATCAGTAAATAATGATGTTTTTCGTGTTCTAAGAGAAATCTGCGTAGTATTCGTGTTTTAATTGATCTATATAGCTATTAATATTTTTTGCGCAGTGTACTTTCTTCTAATAAATTAACTATTTCTTTGTTTTTCATCTGAAGAGACTGTTTAAAGAGATAGCCTTGAATCCGTAGCTCGCAGCAATATATGTAAACAACAACGCAATCACTATTCTTTCGAAAAATATTTTACTAATTACCTTGTGGTACTACAGAGTATCAAACTAGTATTAAGAAGCGTAATGGGTAACTTTGTTTTGCCTATTAAAACATTCTTACAGTTTGAAAGTTACATTAAAATTGCACTTGAGGAAGGAGAATAATTACTCATTAATTTCGGTGCCAATTAATTACTTTGCATACATAAATAGCAACTTTGAATGTAGAATATAGTTTATGTGATTACTGGATAATTAAACTGAATAAATTTTGTAGAAATGTGCGCCATTCAAACCATGTTCTTGAATGTATTAAAACGTGGAAGAAAATCGCACCTTATTCATATTTTAATACTTTATGAGTACTAATAATAAAGATAAAAATACATCGGTTTACAGTTAACTTCCGATTAACCGAAGCCTGATTAAAAGAAAAATAATTTTTTCTGGTTCTTTTTTACTGCGAAGCAAAGGAAAATTTACTATCCAAACCATCAGCGTAAAAAGAAACTGTCTGTGAGAAAAAAAAGAAAAGAACAATGCGTGAAACAACTACAATGAAAGCAGATGATGTCGTAGTATTTGGGAACTGTGTTTTCCTCTACAACAATGTGTTATTTAATTTGCTATACTCTGTAATGTATAAAAATTTACAGTAAGAAACAAAACGTTCTAATTAATTTTTTACATCAAGTTGTACGCAATAGCAACGTTCAAGTTTTGTTGTGTATATTTTGTATTTTAATATCATTTAGAGTTTAGTTTCTGCATTTCTAATGATGTTTACTGTTCTGTTATTTACAGAGAATTCATTTTGTTTCAATATTCATTTACTTTAATGAACGTGCTTCCAGATTAAACTGCTTGAAGTTACTGGTAAATTGTTATTAGTATTTTTCTGTTATTAGTAATATAGTTTAGGCATTTTTCTGTGATTTGTTTCAACAGCTCGCTTATTAAGTTAGGCGTCGTTCCCTATATGATCCCAGCTAATCCAGAGTTCACTATATTTTATTTTAGTTTCTGAATATTTATTTCATATGTTTTTGTACAATTCATATTAGTAACAAATTTATTTTGCATTCAAACGTACATTACGATTATGATATGCAGTTGATATCTCTTTTTTAATAAATTTTTATTGCTTAAAAAGCGCCTAAAAGATTTTTTTTTCTTAATTTTAATCATCACTAGATTGATAGTTAAACATATGCAAAGGGAACTTGTTTGTGTTCATTATGTCTTAAATTATAATATAGTAAAAATACTTAGGAAATTAAAATAATTGCTGCTTTAATTTTGATAGAGATTAATCATCTAGCAACATAACACATCCGTTTTGTTTAATTACTAAAAAATACAAAAGACTCCATTCCAAGCTATTAATATTCACATCTTTTTAATAAAATTTTAATTGAATCTTGTTTAAGACTGAAGAGTCGAACGTCTTTAAGAGCGTTGTTTTTTAATTCAAACAAAAAAGCTTTTTCTCTCTCATTCGTTGTCTCCAGTGCGTAAAAATATGTATCGGTTACTACTTTTGTTTTGAAGTGAAGTGAAATGGAAAACGGACGCCGGCAGTACGTAATAAAAATCAATCATAATTAGATAGAACGTGCTGGTGACGAAAACAATTAAAAAAGAATCCCACAATGGTGGCGCTCTGTTATCAACTTCGCTACAAGAAAATGTTGCTGGCAATTTTACGCTGAAAGAATTTTATGGAATCTATTCGAATGATGGTTCATTAATTTTGATTTAGAGTTTTTTATCCGCCTCGAGCTGTGACACCATTTTTTTCTTCAGCACGTGGAATTTTTAACATTCTGGTATCTTTTATGTTTTGATCTTTATTATTCTAGGTTTCGTGTTTTGATACAGCCGCCTGCAACGTAAATGCATATCAATCACTTTGATGATATAATTTTAATTTCAGCCTTTTTTTTAAAGTCATTTAACTGAAATTTTCAGAATACTACATTTCCTTTCTTTCTTTGCTTTTTTTCCTTTCCCTCCCTCTTTGTGATTAATATTACTTTATTCAAAATTACTTATGCCTAACATGGCTATTATAAGCTGATTAAATTAAACGAATTCTCCGATTTAATTTATGAGGAGTTTTAATCACAACTGCATATGAAGAAATGCTGTTTGTGTATATTGTCTAATTTGTATTACTTGCCTTGAACAGCCTACAAACCAAGGTTACTTTAAATAAAAATGGTATTTGGGTTTAACAAGTAACTAATGCATAAATTAAATAACAATCAATTAAAAAATTTTGCTGTAGTTTGAGAGCTACAGTAGTTGAACAAGATTTAAAGAAAATTTAACAGAAATAAATAGCTAACATGTCTTTGCATGCCATTGTTTAACTTTACACAAAGCTCCATTGGAAAAAATCAACTTGATTTTGTCAAGATACCTGGAACTACTTTGACCCTGACTATTAGACTGCTATATAAGCTTCAAAATCACAGTTCACCAATTCATTTCTATCAACCTGAAGTAGCAGCGCAGGAGCGGGAAAAAATAACGATAAAAAATGCTTCATTTCAGATCACGATGAACTTTATAGTTGAGTCGTACTCAACGTAAGGTTGTGTGTGTTCTATCATAGTTTCTTCTTCGCGTCTGTTAACTTATGTCTCTTCGAATGAGATCATTTGTACATGCTAAATCAATAGCGAGAACAGAATGACAATTGAAAATAAATCATTAAAACTTATAATGACATTATGCACAATCTTACATAAAAAGTCGATCTATAAAAGAAACATTTCTGTTAGATTAATTCCAAAATAGAATATTTAACTACTGTGTGTTCGCGGCTCTGCGGAAAGAAGCAGTCCAATGTCCACATTTGTAGGAAGCGAAGAATAAAATGTAATCCATTTGAAGTTGTTATTAAATATATCCCGATAGAAAGGAACAAATTCCTTTGCAGGTTTGAAGATAAAAGTCCTCAAAATTCAAGCAGAGAATATACAATTGGAACTCTAATGTGTTTCTATGAACTAAGTGCTAAAGAAATTATTTACTTTACTCTTTCCTTTCAATCCTCCTTTCTGTCATTAAACATGTTCAGGGTAAATATAGGATACTGCGGGGAAGATAATGAAGAACGGATAGATTTTCTGGAATGTTTTTGTAGTTTCAACTTCGCTGATCAAAGAAAACATTATTTTTCTAAAATTTTAAATTTTCCGATTTTCTGAACTTGGCGACATTTCTTTAAAGTAACCAAGCGTTCACAAATTTCATATGATATTTAATGTCTTTAAATCTTATTAAAGTTATTAGTTTTTTTTTCAAATGTTTAATGTATAAAGTGTTTTCAACTTATAAAGTATTTCTACCGCCTTCTTAGCATGCCTTCGTGGTGTTGTGGTCAACACGCTCGGCGTGCATTCGAGAGGTCCATGGTTCGAATCCCAACGACGGCATTGCTCATTCTGCTTTGAAAAATCCTAATGTCTCTACAAACTAATCTAAAAATGCAATCATGTATGTTAACGCAGAAGAAATGTTCAAACATAAACCTCAAAAGAAAGGAGCAAGATTGCAATACAAAAAATTCATACCAATTTAAAATAATATAATATAAGCTAATATTTACATTGCATCAAAACATGCTATTGTAAATATTCATCTTATTTATCTCAATCCCTGAGAACTATAAATTAATTCATGGCCAAAAGTTCTTAAATTTTAAATTAATATGTAAATAAGCGCATGAAAAACATTTCTTCGGTAACATGAAAATCTTCTCGAATCTTCGTTGTGTTTAAGATCGAAAAAAATAACATAAATGTCAACAATAATGCATAGCTGGAATCATATAACGAATATCCAAAACAGATATTTTTCATGATTTATCCTCCCACTTCTGGAAGCCTGCCAGACTGCGTCTTTTTTATCTGTCATAAATTGGTTATAGCCACCTTTTGTATAGTTTGAATTTTCTAAAAATTTTTGAATTCCTAGAACAATTTTGAGAGGCAGTAAAGGGAAGATGTAGAGACATTAGGATTTTTTATGTTCAGAGATGTGAAAAATGAACAATGCGTTCGCCGAGACTCGAACATCGGATCTCTCGAATACGCGCCGAGTGTGCTGACCACGAAGGCATGTTAAGAAGGCGGAAGATATACCTTATAATATACTCCCCCTTTTAAAGGCGACTGGGGATTAGGGGACCCAATCGCCAAATCCTGGTAGCGCAGGATCATAATCCACCACCTTTTTTAGTTCGGGCGCGACTTGTAAAGACATTAGGATTTTTAAAAGCAGCGAAGATGAAGAAAGAGCAATGCTCTCCCCGGGATTCGAAGCACGGACTTTCCCGAATACGCGCCGAGTGTGCTAACCATTACACCGTGAAGGCATGCTAAGAAGGCGGGAGAAAAAAATTATAATGAAATCTAGCATATAATGTGGTTGCAGCTTTACAAAGGTCTGTTTCTATTCAGAGAAACTCAGGTTTCTTTACTAAATGCCATTTTTTTCCGTCGAATTATCATGTGATACTTTCACTCCGTTGGCTAAAACACGAACTGTAACGGACTATGTCCTTTTATGCATTTTTATAAAAAAATAAACGTACTCTCACTAAAAGCTAAAATAATTTTTTTTTAATTTCACACACTTGTGATATGAATATTCCTTGAAGTTTTAGAACAGAGGATTATTATACATAACATTTTCAGTTAATTTTTTGGTTATGCTGATTGTTTCACATTACTGGATCTTGAAGATCTCGAGATGGGTACTCGAGGATAATACGTTATGATTTGGTACGCCTTGTAACGGGTAACTGAAATCTAGGAAATTTCGTAAATCAATGTGTAATTAAAATTGTGAGAAAATTTGTAAGTCATTGCAATATAAAGGAATTAACGTTTTATTTCTCCACAAATACTTTAGAATCTCCTGTATTATAAATAGTTACTTGGCGTTATTTCATTCACCAGATGTACAAAATATGTTCAGTCTTTTGCCAAAAATTCTATATTTTGTACTCTCAATTGTGTTTTACACGGTAGCAAGTTTCCGAAAATAATACCACAAATAAAAAAGTTTTAAAACGGTATAATTTATATCGTATCAAAATATATCAGATAGATCCATACGTGTTAGCGCGGGATAAAAAAACTGAGTACGTTTTTCGATGAAATCGTCAAAATTTCTCTGATAAAAATTAAGTAAGATAAAATTTCGTTTTTAACCTTTTTAAATGTACTTTTTATTCCTTAAATTATCAAACATATGAATAATTAAAATAATATTTCTTTCATTAAAAACAGGATTATGTCATCAATTCAAGAATTCAAAATATTGCATTTTATATTAATTAACGTGGTTATTTTATTATTTTGACTTTACTAAAACTTTTGCTTTCGTTACTTTTCACTAGACTGTAGATAAGCTAAAGTATTAACTGTTAGCTAAAGTTTAAATCAAATTTAAGAAATTTTGGCAGCTTTCCTGATAATTAATCTGTTAGCCTCTCCTGCTGGATGTATTTATTTATCTCCTTTAGCTTCGGGAGGGAGACTGCATTTGCTTTGTATTTACCAAGACGCGTGTAATTACAAGGTGGGATTAAGTCTCTGATTGTCTTTACTATTCTTGTAATTTGGAATTTTAGAGAAATGTAGAACAACACAAAATGTGTTCCAAAATCTTTTCTTTCTTACTCATGTGCTTATTAATTCAGTTTTATTTAACTTTCTCCGTCTAGGTCTTACCGTTCCATTTTGAATCAAACAAATTTCTGACAATTTTCTGAAATATACAGACATAGTTATCGGGCTAAATAAGATACTTCCATCATATTTTTCATCATCATCCACTTCTTTTGTCCAAAATGCTCTTAAGCTAATGGATTGGGGATCAAAGAAAGGTTTTTATAAACAAAAAAAGAATCAGTCTTGATTTCGTAAAATAAAAGACAGAAATTGTTACACGGTTAAGCAGTATAAATTTTATTTGGGGGAAGTTACCCTTCAATGTAAGCGTTCTCCAAGGTAATGATGCTTTAAAAGCTTTAATCATTAAATGATATCTTTATCACAAATTCAGTTTGTAAAAATGTTCTCATGATTATAAATACTTTTTAAAAATTAAATACAAATCAAAGCCTTTAGGAAAGCGCTGCTTTAACGGCGCTGCATTGAGAGATATTGTTTAAAATGTGAGCTAAATTATTTTTTTTAAATTATGCCTCATCAGACCTATGTAAACACATTTGAGGAAACACAGAATTGGAAGTGTGGTGTTTAATAAAATGTTAAGTACAGATGTATGCAATTAAAAAAATTCTCAAAATAGTATACCTATGAATATAATAAAAAAACTACGTTTATTCAAGTTTTTATATGTATGAGCATTTTCTATATTTTTATTGTTTAATTTATAAAACATATTAAAAATATTCTAAATTCAAATAAATGTTCTATTTCTCTAGTTTTGGAAAAGAGAAGGGGGTGATCGTCTAGTACTGATAAAACGGATATATGGGGCAAACGAGTTTGAGAACCATTGATTTATATGATTTTAAGATTTCTGAAAATATTCCGGTGGTCGAAATAAGAGCAGTACGTATTTAATAAAATGAAAAGATTTTAAAGGACACGAAGAATTTCGAAGGAATTCATCCACAGAACTATTCCAGTAAATTGCCCACTTCAGATATATTACCATATTCAACTGCACCTTAATCAGTGATATGTAGTACACCTGTAAATAATTTTCATCTTTTTCACTTTACTGAATAAGAAGAAAAGGTCTATATTTTCCATTTCTTGCAACTAAAACTTTAAGAATGGCATAGAAACGTTTCAGCAGTAAAAATAATATCCATATATTCTCTGCTTTAAAATTAAGTAAAAATATAAGTGGAAAAGAAAGATTTGAAAATTTTGTCTTCAGATTAGAAAGAAGTGCATTACATCTTTCGAGAGCATTTGATACAATCTCAGCTCAAATAGTGTAAGCATCAAACTATTTTTGTCAGTTGAAGAAGAAAGACTATTCTCTAAATCCATGCAACATTTCTTTCATGTTATTGAAAATCTGAAGTTGTAATTTGATAAATTCAAAACCCCAAACTATTACACTTCTCTCCTTATATATTTCATTTACAAAAATATATTGAATTCAGCACTTTTAATAGAATGAGTAATCCGTAAACTTCACGTATGTATCATTCTTTTATTCCATGAAACAAATATATTCCACATATATAATTATTTGCAACAAGAAAAGTGTCTGTAAATTTTTAAAATACATTCTCCAGTATTTAACATATAACAAATAGGTTCTTGCATAACTACTTGCATTAACATTTCAAGCACATTATCTGTAACTTTTACAAATAAATCGTTTGGTATTTGACAAAACCAAATTAAGCTTTAGATGCATCACTATTTGCAGCAGCTTTAGAAGAAAAATATCTGTAAACTTTACAGATTTATCTTTCGGTATTTTTCATATGATAAACACGTTCTATATGCATAAATACTTGCTGTGCCATTAAAGTGAATATCTGTAACCTTTACAGATGTATACTTTGGTATTTTACATACATGCAATTAATCTGCTATTCATATATAAATAATCCCAGTAGCTTTACATGCAAAATACGTGTAGCTGTTACAGGTGTATGCTTTGTTCTGTTACATGTAATTAATCTGTTCTGCATACATAACTATTCTTAGTAACATCATAAATAAAACGTCTGTGACCCTTATAGGTATAATCCCGGTACTGTTACTAAGAAAATACGTGTTTCTGTACTTAACTAATCCATTACATCTCAGTTTCCCTGAATTTTTAGTAACTTTACAGAATTTTTTTGCAATGCAATATATTACAGCGATATGCAGTGGAAGAAACAGTGATTCATTTTTAACGTAGTATAACTCATAACGTAGTATAACTCATAACGATAGATTCCAAATACGTAGTACATATTAGTCACAGGAGTCGTTACCTGAATCGCATTCCTTCTCATTAAGGTTTGACGGAGCTACCATTTAATCCTTCAATAAACGGTTTATTGACAATTTAGACCTTTATACGCGGCATTCCAAAAGTTCAATATTGACCTCGAATAAATGTGATGGGCGATGAGCAGCGCAAGAATGCGCCAAATCGCCTCACTTTATCTCAGTCGTGCTCTAAAAGATACAAAGGTTTATCAGTTTTAAAAGGATCTATACGTTTCAATAAATTGTTATGCGCTTAAATTAGTAGGCATGTTTTAAAGAACTCGCCTCTTTAATTATTAATAATTAAACACTAAAAAGTGTTATATCTCCCTAGAAAATGTGCAAATCAAAACCATATTTATAATATAGTAGATACTCAGTTACTCTCTGGGATATATGAAGGTGATTTTATCACATTAAAAGGTTTTGTATAGTCAAACGTTGATTGTACATCATGAATGGAACTGATTAAAAGCGACATGTTAGAAGAAATGACTTGTTAGAAAAGAAAGCTAAAATCTTCAAAGTGTTCTATTTTCAAAATTGTGTTATATATATATAATTTGATCTTTAAAATTTTATCCCTTATATGGTACATAAGACAATATAAAATAAATTTCCGCTTTTAATTTGTAATAGCCCTTTCAAGCTCATTTTAATTGTAGTTTTTTTTTTTTTTTTTTTTTTTTTTTTTTTTTTTCTTTTCTGAAATAAGTAACACGATTATAATACATCTGTCTTTGGTGCGTCATTTCAAAATGAATTCGTGTCATATGGTTCTTACATGAAGCGCACGAAGCCTGTACTTACATAATGTAAAGAATCGTTAGCGAATGAAATTTTGCAAGCCAAAACATTGATGAACCAATTAAAGTGGAACTATTCTTACTCTACTAGCACTTGCATTGTAATCTATGCATTTTTTCTCAGCTTCTCTGTACTATTAATGCAGTCCGCTGCTTCTCTTTCTTATTTAAATACAGGGAGCTACTGAAGGGTAGATAAAAGTTGTTTTTTTATGTAAATCGTCATTCCTTGTGAGAATTATGAGCAATATTTATCGCTACACGAACGCAGAGCTCTCCAACATGTTTTGTTTATGGTGAAGCGGCTAAAAACGAAGCAGATGTTCATAGAAGGTATAAATGGCAAGTGACAGAGTACGGGAACTCTTGGTGGTTAATACTAGTAAGCGGATATTTGTTTCAAGATCACCACTATCTGTAGAGCTGACACTTCCCTTGAAGGCAGGGCAGTAGTGATGTAGACTATGTAGATGAACTAGATGCATAAATATGTATTTGCAATTATGGGCTGTTGGACGCTTCTTTATTCGTAACAAAATCAAGTTTGAAGCACAGTCATGTTGGCTCAAGACAAGCGCCTGTTCTTAAATAACTACATTCGTACTTTTCACATATTTATAACAGGGTGATAAAAAACATCTTCCAAAAGAATAAAGAAGTCCTAAGGTCTTTGAATCCTAAGGTCCTAAGGTTAATATCCTAAGGTCTTTGAAGCTCTTAATCCTTCTTAAAAGATTCTAATATTTCCCCATATGTTTACGCCAATTTTGTCTTCACTCCTTCTCTCTCTCGGTTTTTATTTAGCTGTTCCATGCATTTCATGATAAAATAGGCAACGCTAATGTTTTTTTTTCTCTCTCTTTACGGAAAATATCGAAGAACACTTTTGTGGTGTCCCCTTTCCTTAATGCCCCAAGCACGTGCTTATATTGCTCCGTTTAGGCCCCGTTTAGGGCAACACAACTCCTTGTCGAGATTTCATTTCGTCAAATTAAATAAAGAAAAGGACTTCCGAGTACCTCAACTAGTCAGTTTCCATTCGCAGTTCCACAGATAATATACATGTTTTCGAGCTTCGCTTTGATTTCGCAATACCGCTCGAAGTTAGCACGAAGAAGGATGATTAGCGCCAGAGCAATGCTTTTACTTACCGCTCAACAATGCCCTGTACCATCTTAACGCACAGTTTCAACACACACACATTCCAAAACAAAATTATCTGCCTATACGCTTTGGTCAGATGTTTTTTATCACCCTGTTATAAATATGTGAAAAGTACGAATGTAGTTATTTAAGAACAAGCGCTTGTCTTGAGCCAATATGACGGTACTTCAAACTTGATTTTGTCAAGAATAAAAGAGGGTCCAACAGCCATAATTGCAAATACATATTTATGCATCTAGTTCATCATCATGGTCTACATTACTGCTTACAATTATCGTCATTTCGACTTTTTTTAGTGTAATCACTTTTAGCCTATTGAAAACAGAGAGTTTAGTTTGTTTTCTGAATTAATAATAATTTTATGTTCGATGCGCAGGTTCTGTTCCTCTACCTGTTTTTACATTTCCTGTGCTAATTTAGATTTATATTTAGCAGTATGATTTAGAATGTTTAGCAGTAGCCTGAGTAATATTTAAAAATGGTGTTGATATGCGGAGAATCTAAGCAAAGGCAATCTTAATTAATGATGACTTTTTACAACCACCAATTTCCTTCTCCTCTTTTAACGCCCACATCGCTAATTTTTTTATCGTTCATAATGTTTTTTAATACTTTTGGTGTGAAATAAAGAATTTGTTCAGAAAGTGATTATAAATAAAATAAAGTATTATAAGCTTAAGAAGAGGCTGCTTAGTCAGTGATTCCTTACTTAAATTTAAAAGATGATAAAAGATGAATTAACTAAAATTGTACTTAAGGTTTTGGTTCTTTAAGCAAACATCTAACGATTATTTCATATTTTGCCTTCATAACTATCCCTTATAACAGTTTTGTGTTCATGTTATCCTTAGTTCATGTATTTCTGTATCGCTCTGTTTAGTGCTCCATGATTACTCCAGAGCAACTCGTACCATTTTCGTCCATTTTTTGTCGAAGGCTTTGGCAGATATTCAACATAGATTATTCACATAGATAGTAATTCAGGATTAACTGCGAAGGTGGACTATCCGGGCTTTGTCTAGAAATAGAAAGCTATTTTTTCCTGAGGAAGGAGGGGAAAATCATCGTAAAATAAATCTGTCTTTATAAAATGCGGAAGGAAATGAAAACTAAGTAGAATAGCAGTAGTGTCAGTAGACGCCTTATAGTGATTTGAAACTTCGTGTCATTTACAGTATGTTCTTTTAGTTTTGAATATTGATTTAGTTTACCTGATAAAATAAACTTATTCTCCAGATTTTAAATAGGTGATTGTTCATAATGTTTTTCTGTTAATTATAATGCGGACTATTCCTCTTTTCTGTTTCTTTAAACTGTTCTCAATCGTGTTAGAGTTAATAGGGATATCGTACTACGAATTAATGTCTAGTTTCATAGACAATTAATGAGTATGTTATTTGAGTGCCAGACACATGATCAGTTTTATAGCATTCCGAATGCATAAAACTGAGGACTTTAAGAAGAAATGCTGCCATTAATACTATATTTCATAAGATACAAAAAACCAGTTAGTTTTTCCTATTCTTAATTTTATCCGATTTTGATCTTTAATAGTTTAGCTGAAATATAATAAATCATGATTGGCAAACCGCTTTTAAAATAAATTCAGTACGTCCATCCTAAATTACTAACTGTTTTCAGTTATTAATACAAACAATCCTTGTTTGCGATACTCTCTCCATCCCGTTTTCATATAATTTAAGCTAATATTCGCTGAGAAGCGACATCCTTTGAACAAGCACGGCCTTCCTCCTCATCCACACACGCACAAACGGGGCAGAAAACGCCCGCCCCTCACAGCATATATCGACACTGATTGCCGACCGCAATTCTAATTCGAATAAGCTAATTAACCCGCTAAGTAATTACAACTTATCTGCATATAGTTAATCTAGAGCAAGCTAATCGCTGCCGCGCATTCACCTATCTTTCTCATAATTACCCGAAACGAAGGGTTCCACTGCTAGTATGTAATATGGGGTTCTCTTCCAAGAGGTGAGGAGCGGAGGATGCAAGCAACGATAGGTTGTCTCCCGGCCGATCGAGTGTGTGATTGGTAAGTTTATGATAAAAGTAGCCGTATATAGCATAAAAAACAGTTAGAATGCTTTAAAACTTCAGTGGCTATATCAGCGAAATATTTGATCAGATTTGAATATTGTTTATGATTTCCCAGATAAGCTGATGCGGTTATAAGTTTTACGGGCGATATTGCGATTCATGTTTCAACTACAAACTGGGCTTTTAAATATGAGGGTCATATTACCTATTTGTACTCTGAGACCCCTTTAAAGTGGGTTACCAGCAATTCGACACCCTTCTTTTTGAAAATCTAGATCACGAATTACGAAATAAGGAAACAAAATTTATAAAAAAAAAATTGTAAAATTTAGCACAGCTTGTAGAGTCTTTAAGACTTTTTTGAAGCTGGAGACATGAAAAATGAGCAATGCCCTCACCAGGTGTCGAACTTCAAAATCTTTCGAACACGCGCCGAGTGTGCTAACCGTTACACCACGAAAACATGCTAAGAAGGGGGAAGAAATAACTCATAAGGTCTCGATCTATACCGTTCTATACTTCAGCGTTTGCTTTGAAGGCATATTTCTTTTTCTTTTCTGGGGGATGGGAATGCAAACTTAGACTCGCTTATCAATCTTTCAAAGGACTGAGTACCCTAAGGAGAGTATAAACAAGTTTATTTTAGTTTACAAACGCTCTTTATCTCTGTCTTAAGAGTGGAGTTTACATCGCAGTGTGAATAAACAACACTGTCTCTTTCTGCATATAAACTGTATTTTTTATTATTTAAGGCCATTTCAATACAAACGTTCAAACAAACATGCATTTCTCAAAATGTTGTGCTAGCATAAGATTTTCCTGTGTAATCACTAATAAACATTAATGTGCGATGTGTTTACGATATGTTTGTTCTGAGATGGGACGGCCGAGTGCAAAGTGTTAAGTTAAAACTGTTTACTTTTCGCGCCTGGCCAAGAGGTAGAAGAGAAAGAAATTAAAAGGCCGAAAACATTACTCCTATATACAAAACGTTTGCATAAAATGCTTTTGAGTTAATGGTGACTGACGTGTAAAAGATTATTATTTAGTCACCTTCAAATTAATATTCCTTAGAACACATTCACATGCTTTAATGCTCAGTGACATTTCAGGAAACACTAAAACAGTAGTTTAAACCTATTTTGACCCATGCAGCCCTTTTATATCGTTGGAAGATCATCCCTCCTTTCCAAAAATAAAAAAACATATAAACTTAGATTTGGACTTTTTTAACGTGTTCTATAAATTAAGAAGCAGCAAAAAGTACCAAAAATGTTGATAAATGCCAAAACTTAAAAAATTAGTTTTTTTATTTTCATAAACTAAAACTAAATGCTTAACAGCTCAATAAACGATTGACCTTATTCCTCCCTTGAATCTATGAAATCCCCCCCCAGTTGAGAACTTCTGCGCTAGTAGAGTACCTGTGTTAGTCTCAAAGACTGGCCATGGCGTCGTTACGGATATCTAGAACTGTTTAAAAAAAACATTGACCCTACAAAACAGGAATGGCCAAGCTTCAAGACAGTTGGAGCAGTATGTTAAGATTCTAAAGACACATTATAATATTTCAAAATTTCAACAATGCATTACAAATTTGAGTTCTTATTGTGGCTTATTAAAAATTTAACTATATTTCTTAATTTAACAGCTGTTTTTTTCTCTCTTACTAAATAGAAATATTTTTAAAAATTCTATTTGGCTTGCAATATATTTTTTAATTACTTGACTTTTAGTTCTATATATTTCCTCCATTTTTCTCTTCTTTAATTGCTTTTTCTTCCAGAAAAAAGAATTGATTTATTAGATTTGACAATTAGTTGAAAAAAAACCGTTTTAGTACTATATTTATAGTATATTTGCCTATTTGAATATTTTCTTATATAGCGAAATGTTAATGTTTGAATAAAATAAGGAATAATTTGTTTGAATAAAAACATCCGCAACCTTGTTTTGAATAAAACTATTTTGTAAATCAAAACAATATTTCACTACAATCTTAGTTTTCAAATGAGCGACTTGTTGCTTAATATTACTAGACCAAAATTAAAGAAAAAAATTTGTTATTATAACTTTAATTGAAGACAGATAGATTATAAGATTTCTTTAACATAAGAAATAGTTTTTTATTTTTTTTAGCACAGAAAATATAAAAACGTGTTTATGTCTTTTAGAATCTACGCAATTAAAACTTAATTTCATTTACTTATTTTTGTTCAAATGGAAATTGACTGCATTTAGGAAAGTATAATTAATGTTTGAAAAGGGGCATTTTATATTGTTTAACGAACTAAAAATTATTTCATTTTTCAACTACATAAATTGACACCTTTTGTTAAAACAAAATAAAATAACGAAAATACAAAACTCCTTCTATTGGATTAAAAGACGCATTTCTTTGTCCTACAAAACGGCAATTATCCCAAGTTTTCTCATACTTCAACTGACTCTTCACGAATTGGTTTTCTGCTATAAACTAATTTCCGTTAGAAATCTATTTGTTTGTTTAAATGCGGCAAATGAACATGAAATCTCTCCCAATAAAAAGAATTCCAAAGTAATATTTTCCCTTAAAATAAGTTTTTCTTCCGCTGCAAGGTGGCAACGACTTCACTTTAACGAATCAATGTTTTATAATATGCAACGTCACAAGTTATCGCAGTGAAATGTTTCAAATTCCTTTATTAACGATTGCCCTTTTAATTTTCCTTAGCACTTAAAATACGATTGCAGAAATTAATATCCTTTCGTCTTCTATTTCTGCCGATGATGCATCAAAACACAAATAGATACGATAAGGTTAGATAATTAAACTAGATGTAATTACAGAATTAGATGTAATTTTTAAATTTCTAATAAGAAAATAAAGTATCTTGCTTTCAAAAATGAAATACATTCATTTAAAATAAAAGTATTATTTCGGATAGGGTTTGCCGACGGGGCTTAAATATAGGTTTCGATTTATAGTAATTTACATTATTTTTATAAAATTTTCTATGGTGGTTAAATTCTGTTAAAATACAGTTTTAAATTCAAATTTTTTTAAATGAGGTAACTTGTATTTTTGGAAATGAACTGATATAAATTTACAATCTTTTGGCATAGGTGAGATTTTATTATTGCATATATATAATATCGTACTGCACTGGCATTACATTGTAGAGTCATTAGGTTATTTGGAAGCAGGAATATTGAAAAATGTGCAATGCCTTTTCCGGGACTCGAACCACAGACCTCTGGAATACTCGCCCAGCATGCTAACTACTACACCACTAAGGCAAGCGAAGAAGGTAGGAGAAATACCTTATAATATTTGCATGCGGGTTCGTTATGGATTGAATGCAGAAGTCGTTAAAAAGTTAACAAATATTTATTCTTTCCTCAAGAAATAAATCAAAATGCTGAAATATTTCTTCAGAGATATTCGCACAATATCACAATATCTCAAACGTTTAGCAACACTCAATTCAAGACAAATAAAATAATTCTATCTCACAGTGAAATCGCTACAATCAATAACAGCATTAAGTAAACAAACAGCAGTTCACTTTAAACAACTACAACTACAACTGAGATGAGGTGTTTCAATTCGGCTTTGCTTTACTTTCTCTTCAAAAATTGTCTGCGTTGCACGGGAAAATTAAGCAATTTTAATTACAATTCTAAATAAATAGCCAAACAAATATGAAATCCGTAACAATATATATGAATGTAATAACTTGTTATTACATGTATATATCTTCTGTTGTGTTGTCATTGGTCCTTTACAATGCTCTTCTTTCCAAATGTTTTACGCTGGCAGTTTTTGTAATACGTGTATCGTTCCAACTCCATTTATGGTTTTTCAATACGCTGATCCAATTGTGCAGGAAAATGTGGGTTTTGCCTTTCGGAAACTTCGAAATTATTCTCTTTAACATTGACAGCTCTATTTTTTTAAATCATCACAATTTCGAGCGCATGCATTTAAATAACCGTACTTGAATTTCCATTTTGATTGGTTGAGCGGATAGGCCACTTGGGTTGGGGAATTTGTGGGATATATGTCGGGTAGTTTTTTTTATGATTACTCTGTATATTCTTTTTTTTATTATTATTATATAAAAATAGAGATTGAATACTTTACTTTTATTGAACCGTTTAACAATGTGTATACACTCCAGATTATGTAAAATGAAATATTATTTGTGTGTAATTTCTGCTAAAGATGAAAACAAGTCTCAAGTGTTATGATGTCGTATGTTATTATTGGCGTTATTCCAAAGCACTTTTCCTTATCTGTTTTTATTTTTCGCAGATGGTTTCGTTTTGCTTTGATGTTTTATGATAGTAACTTTCTATCGTTCCAGAATAAATAAACTTACAGGTTCTTTTTCGATTAATCCGCAACACGTTTAATGTGTGCCGAGTAATAGCGCGTTGACTATATTTTAAAACCAGGACATAAAATTCGTGAATACAAGCAAGGTAAATGATGCAGTGTTCATCTGTATCACTTGCTTTAGAAGTTTCCAGTCCATTTGTTGTCAGATGTCAGGGGTAAAATAATTTTCGTTTTATTCTTCCATCCAGCTATTTACATATGAGCAAAAATTATTCATCATTTTAATATACAAAAGAAAAGAATAACGCATATCCTAGCCAATTTCATTTAAATGAACCGAATGAAAGTAATAAGTTTTATGGATGAGATAAGTAATGGAATATTTCCTATCTAATACGTTGCAATAATAAAACATCTGAGCAGACGATGGGACTAGCTGTCATTTTTCATACTCTGAAATATAACAGGAATTTGATTTTAATTTTTGATTCAAAGCTCTCCCATCCCTTGCGCCGAAAGAAAATAGATCTGAAAACCAATTTCGAGGAAATAATGTTGAAAAATGTGAATATCGACTCGAGTCACTTCCGCCCAAAACATCTTATTCCACATATCCATCTATTTTCCATTGTGGAAAGTAGCGGTAGAACATTGTAGAAACCACGGATGAGTGTATGTTTGCACTACGTTGTCTGATGCGCTGTTGGGTTTATTCCATTACAGGGTTGCCGGAAAATTTTGCCTTCCGTTCCCATCGTCAAGATCTCGCCAATACTTCTTAAATAGGGCTTTTACGATAGATATATCGCCTTTTCATACTTTTTTTAATTTGATTATTTTTTCACATTTTGATTATTTTATTTATCACCTATGGGTGATATGAAATTATATGATTATAAACTCGTTTCTAAATTTAACAAATAAAAAAATTGCTGAAAGATTGTGCGCTTGCAATATGCAATTCCATTATGATTCTTGACAAAATGAACTGAGCTGCTCTTTCCAGAGAAAGAAGAAAATAAATTATATTTTTGTGATTATCTACCTATGCGCCGTCGAGTTATAATGAATTAAAAACATTAATTTAATTTGCTTTTGTGAGGTGGGGCTGTAATCAATACATTGATCTGGTAATTCGATGGTTTTGAATTAACTCCGAGCAAATACAGAGCTGAATTTTTAAATTTTCAACAAAATTATATATACTTTAAATATTTTATCCTTCCTCCTCAAAAACCCTTAAATTTTATTATTCTAAAATGAAAAGATGAAACTTTCGAGTATGTATGGAGGTATATACAGAGAGTATATATGGAGTTACCAAATGCATTTACAATTCGCCCGTAAACTTTCAGAACTAATATTTTTAACTAATTCCAAAAACTGTCGCAAACGACAGTTGACAACATTTATTACTATGGCATCTCAGCTTGCGCTTGCGCTTTTCTTTAACCACTTAACTGTTTCATTTTCCTGCCATATTGTGACAAAAAATAAGCATATTGTTTCATAAAAAAAATTTTATTCTAATCGATTATACGAATTCAAATCAGCAGTCAAAACTGTTACAAGTATTGTATTTATTAATTTAACATAATTTTTAATTACGGCGAAATTAAGGCACTTTTACTTAAAGTTGCCTTTTTTTCTCACGAAACTGAGGAACTAAAAAGAACACTTTACAGGAGATAAATGCCAAAGAAGTGAATTCCATATAAAAGGAATCGCGGCGATGGTGGAGCAGGCTTACTAGTAGGGATTTCTCAAGAGTTTAGAACCTGAATTAGATCATCTGCACTTTCCGCTTCCTCATCATCGCTAGAGAATTGCGATAAAGAACTTTCAGAACTACTAGAATCATTTATAGGAAATTTAGATCCGCTACCTGATCCAATATCAGAATTATGTTTTGTTATAAGCCATTCGCTGCATCCATCGCTCTTTTATTTCGTGATAAAATTCGGAAGAAATACTATTCGAAAACCTAATACACTGAACACGTGCAAACAAACTCGTTGAATATCTTCGCCTAATGAAAAACGGTAAAATTTATCCTTGAACTGATTTTACAATCCACTCTCTCCTGGACCACTAGAGACATCTATTGGAAACATCGCAAAAAAATGTGAAAAACCTGGAAAATCAGACGATTGGTATAGGAAAATACACTATAATATATACCCTAGTGACGTACAGGAAAATCAAAAAAGTCCCTTTTAGTGGCACCCGAACCGTGTTCGGGCAAAACAGTTCAGTGGTTAATTAAATATCATCAGCATATTAACAGAATTTTCCATGCAAATGGATCATTTTTTGCAGTAAATCAGAAATAGTTGTGAAACGTTTCAAACAAATCATAACTGGAGATGAAATTCGTTGCTGCGCTTATGATCCTGAAGCAAAATAGCCTGTGTAGCTATTTATCATTAGCGGGCGTAGAAGAAGGTTCGTTAGGATAGTAAAAACTTAGGTTTCATAGATCCCGAATAAAGACTATGTTGGTGACTTTTATTAATGAAGGATCATTACAAGAAATTAAAGATTTTTCGCATTAAAAAAATGCTGTATAAAATAGATGGTTAATATCCCAACATACCATGCAACACCGCAAATGTTCGATCTAGAACGTATACAGTCTTCTTTTTTACAGGAAATTCTTTTTCTGATTTTCCTTTTCCAAATATACAGAGAGATAAAATACTGAACCTTTTAAATCTAAACCAAGATCGTATTCCCAATGTCCCAGCATTAACGTTTAAGGTAACCCCACATACAATAATTACAATAATTGAAATCTGGGGGCCTGAGAGGTCAAGCATGACGCAAGTGGCGGCTCAGCATGCGATCCTCGCGAAACGATGTGTGCAAGAGATTTTCCACACTTGCAGCAATATAGGGTGGAGCGCCATCCTGCATAAAAGTCACACTTTTGAACAGGTCTTTATCAGCCAGACTAGGGATGATACGATTGGGTAACATATCAGCCCACATCGAAAACGTCACACTGTTAGTCTAAATGCATTTTCTATAAGAAAAATTGTCCGATGGCAAATAATATGATAAATCCACGTTACACTGTGACCGACACCCAGAGGCGAGGATAGAAAATTGACAAATTCATGAAGGAACTGATTCTCTCTCACTACAGCTCATTTCATATACGATTTTCATGCGGCGTCACTGACATTTTGCTGCCCAGCGTCAAATGTTGGCCTTCTTTTGCATTTTCGTTTTTTTTTCAATAAAACCCCATATAATTTCAAGCATGTGTGTCAATTTTTACTTCTCTGCCTACATTATTCCATGAATTATTGAATTTTCAAATGTTAACCGACTTTTGGGTCACCGTGTATTATAAAACGTAGCATAAATTTTTATAAAAAATTCCACTTCTACACTTAAATTACTTACAGCATATGGAAAAGAAGAATTTTGTTTTTGATGTGTATTGTGATGATTGTGTATAAGTGCTTGAGCTGAAAAAGGCAAACAGCATAGAATTCTTTCATCTTAACACTAATAGACAGATAAAATGATAACAGTATTATATTCATAATATGTAAATAGCTCTGAAATACATACGCTTTGGGTTTTTACATTGGAAGACTTTATAAGGGTAAAGGCCAGACAGAAAAACGGAACATGAGGTATTTAAATGTTTCATTAGGAAAATGATTTTAAATTCTGTTCAGCTGAATTTATTCTACATTTAAAATGTGTCGTACATATGAATTTTTCTAACTTCTAAGAAGAAAATGCATTAAAACTCTATAAAAAGTAATCTTTATCTTCTACCCAGTTAAAGATTCTCAACTGCAACCAAAACATTATCCGTATACAAGATTTTGCAAAAGAATGTAAAAGTGTAAACAACATAGAATCATCATCTATTGAGCGAGGAGCAAGCCAATCTTGCATCCATTGCTCTTAAATGGCAATCCCGCATTCGTAAAATGTCAGAACTTTATTTTTAGCCGACTACATTCATATAGTTTAAAAACCAATAGCAGTCACACATCTTCTTATAGTATGTGCATTTGCAATTTTCTTTCACAAACTTTTTATTATTTTTTATCCATTAAAACGGATATTATAAATATTTTTCTCCAGCAAGCTAAGAATTATCGTTAAATCAAACATATATGTCTCGAATTTCTATGATAGCAGTATTGAAAACTAGTTCGCATAAGTTGAATAAAATTGCTCATTGAATTTAATCACAAAAGAAGATTATGATAAAAAGAGCACGAAAGATGATGTACACTGCGCAAAAAGGAAAAAGAAGGGCGAGACAGTTTTATATCTCCCGTTCTACTGAGCCGATTGACGAAATTCAAATTTCGTTTTTCGTGTTTCAAAGGTACGACTTAGGATATGTATTAGATTTATATATATAGCATTGTTCTAATATAGGTAATTTGACACAAAATCGAACTTTTTCTGAAATGACATGCCAGTTTTTATCCATGTTTCGATTCTAAGACTCAAATTATGCCTAGATATTATATTTTGTAAAATTTGGTGAGAACTTTACGGAAAAATCCGAAAATTCATCTCGGCGCATTTTTTTTCAGTTTGTGAATAATTGTGTAATTTCAGTTTGTGAAGTGAATCATTCACTTAACGGAAATCATTTGGCAATCTTATAATTCAAATTGTTTTCGAAAAATTTATAAAAAGTATTTAAAAATACAAATTTAAAAAATAAATAAAAAAATGCGTGAATTTTATATGGAATGAACTTAAATTTCGAAATGTGAAAGAAAGAATCGAATAAGTTTAATAAAAAAAATACAGATTAATAAATATATACCAAATTCAATTAGCATCCACGAGCTAAAATTTTGAGAGCTAATTTTTAAAAATTTAGTCGTGCAATAATTATAAAACTTGGCAGTTTGCATAATTTGAGTCGTAGAAACGAAATATGGAAAACGATTGGCATGTGATTTCAGAAAAAGTTGGACTTTGTGTCAAAATACCTGTCTTAGAACAGTCTATATATAAATCTAATACATATCCTAAGTCGCTCTTTCGTGCCATGAAAAACGCAAGTTGAATTGCATCAATCGGCCCAGTAGAACGGGATTTATAGAACTGTCGCTTTTTTTTCCTCAGTGAACGTATTTAGATGATTCAAAAATATGTTGTATTTTACTCAGACTACTCAAATATAAGATTTGCATTAAATTGTGCAAATTACTTAATATTACATTATGATGTCAATTTATAAAATGATATAACATGTATGAAAAAAATTGTAATGGAAATCTTATAGCCGGCTGGGAAAAGAGAAGCCATTGTAAATTGAACAAGCGTTAAAGAGGGAAGCGAGTTGAGATACGGTTAGTTGATTTTCTGTTCAAATGGGAAAGTAAAGTTGTAACTGTCTACTGAAAACGAGTGGAGAAAAGTAAGGCAGATGCCAAATGGATCAGATAAATCAGAAAGCTACAGCACAGCTTGCTACCTTCTTTAACACTTGTTCAATTTATTGATTGAGGCAGATTGAGACACATCATCAAAGCATAATAATTCCAACGGAGAGTTCATTCATAAATAAAGCACAAGAAGCAACGTTCTAAAGGGGTGAGACAATCGGAATGAAATTAGCATTCCTATTATCAACTTCGTCATGGAAACTACAATTAGAACAATAAAAACTAAATTTCATGAGATAAAGGTCATTGAATGGTAAAATAATAGGATAATTAGTCATGAAAAGGAGGATTCGCGTCCATATTCTACCAACATTACTTGCAGAAAATGTATTTTAAAACTTTCAATCAAACTCTTACTGAATAAGGGCATTTTCCGATGTTCTGAGAAAGATTTAATACCAGGTATTGGATATCTCCGTGTTATAAGTAAAATAGAGACCCTACTAATATAATTCTGGGTTACACTCCGTTTCAAAGCACTTCAAAGTGCATCAGCGCATCTTCATAGTGTACGTCTCTCTCTCTGTGTGTGGGGGGGTGTGGGGGGAGGGGATGGGGGGGGGGCGGGGGGGGAGGGGGGGGGGAAATTACTTTTTCACGAAGACTAAAATTGAATGGTGTAGGGACACAACAGGATTTGCGATCATAGCGCACATTTCTAGTGCCAGTAATAGAGGCGGAAAATTTATCTTTTTTGTCGCTTCCATTGTAATTCCGTAAAGATGCCATTACAGCGATATCGAAGATCTTACAGACAACTAAACGTTTTAGAACGTGGTCGCATTGCAGGGCTACGTGAAGCTGGGTGGTCATACCGAGCAATAGGTTGCCACCTGCAGCGTATAGACACTGTTGTGCAAAGGTGTTGGCAGCAATGGTTGCTACAAGGAAATTGCCGACGAAACGAAGGCTCTGGAATTCCAATGAGTATAAATGCGAGGCAAGATAGGATGATTGTTCGCCACGCCCGAACCACCCCAACGGTATCACTATTCAACGCATTACAGCCACGCCTATAGCTCCCGTGGTACCGTCCACCATCTCACGGCGCTTGTCTGAGGCGGGACTACGCTCACAGAGGCCTTTAAGACATGTGCCTTTGACGCCACAACATCAGTGGAGTCGTCTGGAGTGGGGTCGCAGCCGACCATCATGGCTGCCATCAGACTGGTATTATATATACCAGTCTGATGGCAGCCAGTTATTATTGGTAGTGCTCAGCGATGAATCCCGTTTCACTCTTGAAGCAGATGACCACCGTGCTCGCGTCTGGAGAGGACGGAGGCAGCAGTCCCAATCAGCCTCTGTTTTACAAAGGCATAGAGCCATATCCCCTAGTGTGATAGTGTGGGGTGCTATTTGTTATGGCAGCAGGTCATCTTTAATAGCTCAACGATATGTTGATACCATCCTGCGGCCGGTTGCATTCTCCTTAGTGGCCCATCATCCTGGGGCCATTTCCCAACAAGATAATGCCAGGCCCCATACCGCTCGCATATCTCTGGACTGCCTCCGTGCGGTTGAGACTCTTCCTTGGAAAGCAAGATCACCAGACCTTTCACCAATCGAGCATGTCTGGGACATGGTCGATGGTATGCCGCCAGATTCGGGCACAAAATATCGCAGACATTACGCAGGATGACATTAGGAACCTCTGCCACTCCTTGCCTCGACGAATTCAAGCATGCATTGCCGCCAGGGGCGGTTCGACTAACTACTAATTTGAACACTCATTGGGTGATTGTGAGCCGTGCACAGGTACTATGACGTTGATTTTTTAATCATTTTATTATCTGTGTATGAGCTGTACACATATTCAATTTCATCAAAAACAACCATTTCCTTCACGGTGCTTCATTTGTTTTTTCAAAAGAGTGTGGGTATATGTACGAATACAGATAGATAAATAGATAGATAGATATTATCCGTTTTTTATCCGTTTATGTTTGTGTCATTCGTATGTTATGTAATGTCTTTCAATACAAACTTGTCCGAAGTTAGGCCAGTTAGATTCAAGATTTGGTAGATCTGCCATAAAATATTCAACCAATTTTCATAAATGCATATGCCTTTTTCATAAGAATTTGCATATTAATCTCTGAAAAACCCTGGCAGATGAATATTAGAGTGAAAAGCAAGTGTACAACTGTGTTCTCTAACGATGGTATATTTAATGGAAGAGTATTTGAATTTAAGATTGTTGGCGTATAGGAACGTGCGTCTGTAAAATATCAAAGATCCTATTTTAAGACATTGAAAATTTAAAAAGAAAACCTCTGACAGAACATCGTAGTATATTGCGTGAAGTAAATGGAGATTAAGTAATCGATCATAATGTAGCCTTTCTCTGGGCAATTCACTTAATGACAAACGGGTTCAGACGTACAAGATCATTGCAGGCCAGGAAGACCAAAAGCATCAACAAACAAAATCGTGAAACTTGTGGTAGACTGAACCAGAGTCAGTATTTGGTGAGATAACATACAGAGGTTTCATTAGTATCAGCATACAGTAGTTTGACAGAAACTTTGTGGACCAGAAAAGGCTATGTCCGATGTTTACTCACTGCTTGACAGGAGAACAGAAATGCCAGGACATTAAAAAGAAAATTTATAAGATATTTCTCCGGCTCCCTTCGTGAGCGTATTCAAGAGGTCCGTGGTTCGAGTCCCGTCTAGGGCATTGCTCATTTTTCATCTCTCCTGCTTCTAAATAACCTAAACACTTTACACTGGCTCCCGAAATAAAAGATGGTGAATGACGATTTTTCACCACCAGGATTTAGCAATTGGGTCCCTTAATCCCCAGTCGCCCTTAAGAAGGGGGAGTATATAATGTATTTCTCCCGCCTTCTTTGCATGCCATCGTGGTGTAGTGGTCAGCACGTATTGGAGAGGTCCGAGGTCGAGTCCCGCCGAAGGCATTGCTCCTTTTTCACACCACTCCGGCTTCGAAATAACCTAATGTCTCTAGAAACATTATAATGAAAATTAAAGATTTCCAATTGAATAATCGCTGTTGTCGAAACTTGGATTCGAGACTTTGAACGCTAATATTAAATTGCTGTCTGTTCAAAGATTCATAAAATTTCGACGAGCACAATCACAGGCGAAGGAGAAGATGATCACCGTTTAGAATGAGCGAGGAATCATCAAAAACGTTAAAATCCCATGTGGTAAAATTCTAATTGTAGCATATTATTGTGAGATTTTGTAAAAATTGTGCCCAAAAGTGCGTAAATTTCCCTGACATTCTTAGGTTAGACAATACGCTTTGAACGCTAATGCATGCAAGCTTACGTTCGGAGATTGTCACAGATATGCTAACCACGCAGGAGTGGAAAATTTTACCTCACCTACCTGGAGCCTGTACAATAGTTCAACAGATTTCAAACTTTTCTCCGAACTGAAAGGTCTTTGGCATGAACAACGTTTTCCCTTCATGAAAGAGTTTTTTAAACAGTTACAACAAACTGGTGACTGGGAGATGTAGTATCCGACAAGAAACACTTGATTGCGGTTATCGAGAAGCAGCGGAACTACATAGAAGGACTGCAAGGAAAAATACCTGAAGTCAAAGAAAGCCTATGAGAACAAATATTTATCACTTGAGTGCATTAATTTTTGAACAACATTTGTATTTGTCTTTTGGGCTCCCCCACTAGCTTGTTCGAAAAGTACACATTGTTAAGATAGTATTTTACGAGTGGGGTTATTTTCCTTTTTTTTCATTGCTGCAGGAATTAGGTCACTGTAGACAATTTCAAATCGATTAAACTATTACACACAAAGAGTAATTTAAAAAGTTAAAATTCTAATTACTTAAAAAAACGGGCCGTTTCAGGATTTCTACTCAAAATAACATTATATTTAAAAAAGAAAATAGACTATTCCAAGGGTTTTTAGATTATTTGAATGTGATAAAGTCACGAGGGCTCTCTGTCTAAAAGAATGGATGTTGTCATGGAGGTCTTTCTGAGAGAAACTGGCTGGTATTCACGTTACACGTGAAGAAAACCTCGAAATCTAGGTATGCAGACAGTTCTTTCCTCTGAATTTTATCCTAAATCAGGTCGAATATCAGCATTCAGCGGTTTTAACCATTGTGTTTGTTCTAAGTGAGTTGCATATACGAGACAAAGGCTACATACTCCTCGCGAGTCGCTGTTAAGGGGCTAGAGAGCTGCATTTTGGGCATGCCTGATATAGTAAGTGTTCATGCCCTTCTCAACTTCATCTTTTATCTATTACTTTAAACGTATGGCCTGTATAAACAATTGGCTTATTTGTTTTGCTCAATATACCTATGATATTATTTTATTGGAAAGTTTTTATTTTATGATATAAAGAATTGCATCCATTTTATGTTTACATTAATTATTTTATTATACGGATTATTTTTCGGTCGCATTAATCGGATTAATTTTTTTTTACTTTGAGATAACTTGTTTGCCTATCTTCAAGGCATAAGTTATGTTTTTTGTGTTTTTGTGTTTAGACGAGGCTTTAGTTATTGCTTGTGAATGAAATTTAATTATTATTTGATTTAATTACCTTAATTGCTGGTTTATGTTTTTCGCTCTTTTGTTCAATTTGCATAATTACGCAGAGTTTTTTCGTTTCTTAGAATATATATATGTTCAATTTTGGATTATGTGTTTTATCAATTTTATTTTGTTTCTTCAAAAATGCTTTGCTTGTGAAATAGTTAAAAGATTTTTTAATGTACTTAATTTTCCTTTTATTACATACACCTAAATATATAAATTCATTTTATTCGCAGGTCGTTTATTTGCATTTGACAAACACGTATTGCATTCAGGAAAATATCTCTATATTTGGATATTGATTTTGCATTATGAAATTATTATAGTGCAAAATTATGTTCCGCAAAAATGTAATTCATAATCACAGTTCTATTTTTGAAACAGACGGACGTGAAAAACAAAAAGAATCTTGGCAAATGTTGCCACTGCGCGAAACGTAATGTCTTTAATATATCTTCGAGTCCCTCTCGCTCTTATCGATTCTCAGAGAATTTGAGAGATTAATTAAAAATTTACGAGTCAATTATTGATTAAATCATCGAATGATTTGAAAGCAATGAGCGCATTTGTTAAGAATTGAAATCCTTATTTTACTTTTTTATAATGCATTTAGTTTACAATACACACAGTGACCAATGAATTAGAAACCTTTGAGATTTTCATTTGAATGAATGCTAGGGATGAAATATGTAATTTTTTAATGACGTGAGTTACACGTGATTAGAGTGTGAGTATAAGTAAGGTGTAAGAGTACGTTTCACGGTGAATGAAGTAAAATGGGAAACCGACAGATCTTTCACCATTTGAAAAAGGGCTTATTGTTGGTGCCACCGTTCAGCAGGGGCCTCGATTTCGAAGACAGTAAATCTCACTGGGTTCTCAAAAGCAGCCATATCAAAGGTTTTCAAAAGTTGGAATCAGAACCCACAGTCCTCTAAAAGACGTAACTGCGGTTCCAGAACAGTTTTCCAAGATAGTAATCGGCGTCGTCTCCGACGAATTGTACGGCAGAACAAGGACTCTACTGTTCTTCAACTGACACAGTTTGTCAACTGAAGGCTCTTCTCAACAGATTTCAGCTCGAAACATGCTCAGAGAATTTCAGAGGATAGGAATGCAGAGTCTGGTGCCTGAGAAAAAACCACTCGTTTCTATCTAACACGCAAGAACTCGTTTTCAGTGGTGTCACCAAAAACGAGAAACATCCCTTCTTTCGGTGAGAAAGAAGACACTGCATATCTGAGGATTGGAAACGGTTAATGTGATCGGATGAATCACGCTACACCTTATTTTGCACTGACGGAAGACGTCGAATTTGGCGAGAACCCTATGAAGCCCCAAATCCATCTTCCCCTTACTCGCACTGTGTAAGGGTCTGGTGGGAGTATCATGATATGCGGCATGTTCTGCTGGCATAGAAGTGGGGCTCTGTTGTTCTTCGAAGGGTAAACAAACAGCCATGCGAAACCTAGATATACTGGCAGATTAAGCGCATTCTGCAATGTTGCATTTTTACCCTGATGGCGACGTATACTTCATGGACTATAATGCAACTATACATTGGACCAGAAGTGTTCAAAATTGGTTCGCTGAACATCAGTCTGAATTCCAACACCGACCCTGGCCACCGCGTAGCCGAATATTAACCCCATATAAAATACACTTACGTTTGTGAAAATTGCAACACCAAGAAGGAATCGTCATAATTGAATGCAATTTAATACACAGTTGAGTGGTAGTGGTACAAATAAATGATTAAATGTTCAAAGCAAACAAACAAGAACAAGAGATCAGAATCAGTATTTTGTGTGGCCACCACGCGCCGCAATAAGTGCTGCTACACGACGTGGCATGGAGTCAAACAAAGTTTGAATGTCTGACTGAGGAAGAGCATTCCATATCGTTTGTACGCGTACCCAAAGTTCGTCTGCAGACGCAACAGGACGAGGATCACGAGCAAGACGCCGACCAATGACATCCCACACATGTTCAATTGGCGACATATCCGGGGAACACGCAGGCCAAGGAAGAAGCTGTACCTGCTGCGCTGCAAAGAAGGATTTAACAATCCGAGCAGTATGAGGGCGGGCATTGTCCTGTTGAAATACAGCGCCTGGCAAGCTTTGAAGGAAGGGAACAGCTTCGGGCTGTAGAACTTCACGGATATACCGGTTGCTGTTCAGATTGCCCACAATTCGTAGCAATTGAGATCGTCTATGATATGCTATGGCGCCCCAGACCATAACTCCGGGTGTTCGTCCACTGTGGCGTTCGATAATGCACTCCGGAAGGTGGCGTTCACCGGCATAGCGTCTGACACGAATGCGGCCATCATGGTACCACAAATTAAAGCGGGATTCGTCAGAAAACACGACATGCTGCCAATCAGCACGCCAGTCTCTATGCTGATTGGCCCATTGTAGCCGCAGGCGGCGATGGTCGTGCGTTAGGGGGATCCTGTATAAAGGAGTCCGTGCGCGCAGTCCACACTGCAGCAGACGTCTACGAATTGATGAAGCACACAATGAAACACCTGTAGCTATTGACCACAGTGCTGCCAATTGTCTAGAGGAAGCTGTACGGTCCGTCCGCGCCATGCGGACCAGGTGTCTATCATCGCGAGCTGACGTCACATTTCGGGGTCCACTCCCGGATTTCCGAGTTGTCCGACACTCGTCCGTCCACTGCTTCCAAACGCGCATCACTGTGCTGCTGTTACGCTGCACACGAGAGGCTACTGCACGATACGACAATCCAGCTTCACGAAGGCCGATGATTCTCCCTCGTTCAAACTCTGTAAGTTGTTCAAATCTCGCTCTCTTTCGTCGACGAGGCATAAGTACAGATTGAGTTAACGTTTACCACTAGCAGATAACCACCGATAACCATACACGCCTCGCTACAGCCGTCTATTTATTCGGATCCATCAGCCGTTTAGAGGGCGCTGCTCAGCATAAGCATGCGCTACGGATTTGCAATTCTAATCATTTGCATATCATGCGCTACTTTGCATTTCCTGAAAATTTCAGCTCACTCGCGTAAGTCCTTCATGGTGTTGCAATTTTCACAAACGTGAGTGTATGTAGGATATGGTGGAAAGATGCATCCAACGGCGCTCTCCTCTTGCATCTAATTTACAAGAACTAAAAAGTTACATAGCCAACGCATAGTGTTCTCTGGACGTAAGTTCAGTCCAGAAGAATGTAGACTCGATGCCTAAACTAATCAGAACAGTTATCTGTGCAAAAACTGGTCCAATAAATATTGATCTTGAGTTTCTAATTCACTGACTAGTGTGAGTATATTCAAGTAACAATTTTTCTGAACACGTTTCAGCTTTGCAATTGATAAAAGAAGTGTTGTATTTTTTTTACCATCTTCAGGCCTCAGTTCAGGTTATGTACGTATTCGAGGTTAAAGGCAATTAATTTTACTGATGGTATGAAAGCTAATAATATTAAAAAGAACTATGGCATGATGTTAATAAATCGCTCACTGATTATGAGCAAAATGCTGTTGTACTACGAAATTAATTGAATAACTTACGTAAGTTGCTTTAACAAAAACAACCACAGAACTATATGCTGGGACTGATCCGAGTAGCCATGGCAGTTTGATAGCTTGACATAACACGACAAAAAATCCGAAAAATATGTCAAAGGCATTTTTAATGGTAAAATATGTAATAACAAAATTCTTATAATTTTTGCAGCACACATTGATGCCAAATAACAATTTTCACCCAGATTACATTTAGGCAGCAATTTACGTTTTACACTTTTCATCGCGTATTTGATAACAATTTTATTTATTTGGTTTCTTGCACTTGGAGTACTGATTTTTATACTTTATTCTATTAAAAGTTAATAAAACCGTCTAGTCTGGAAGTGGTTTAATCAACAATGCTGAAACTCTGATATGCGTTCTTTAATTTGAAAACTAGTAATTGACTATTAGCAATTATGTATGTAATTGGATTAATTGCATGTAATCTGGAATTAATAAATATCTGCTGAAAACGGAAGAACTTTTTTTAGAATTAGTAGCGGAATTTAAATATGTACTTAATATTCCTTCTCATGTTTCGTTATTTACCATCGATTTATTGGGATGCGTAAATTTTCTATTCGCACTGTTGATAATAGAACTTCATAATCATATTTTCTTGAGCAGGTACTACTCACATTTTCAAAAATAAGCATGTATATTTGCAAATATTATAGAAGCTATCACTAAGTTGATCATTATTACTTGAGATATTTCCTCTTTGTTATTAATTTTAGAAAAAATTTCTTAATACATTTCGAAGAACAAACACGCAATCTCCTTACTTCAACAGTACACTTACTTGCTTATCAATTCATTCCAGCCAAAGGAAAGAAAAATATATAAATTAATAAATTTCTTATATATAAAATCTTAGTTTACTCATGATTCTTTTAACTTTTTGTTTTGATAAAGCACACATAAAAAATCTTCAACCCGTAAAATGGTTTTGTTAAAACCTTTCAACATTATCCATCAATTTCAGTCAGAAAGTTCAAATCTGGCTCTCTTTTACAAAAGAGTAAGAATTGGAAATTTGCATACAGATTAATTATTTTCCCTATGCTTATTTAACTATGTAAACCGCAATAAGTTGATTCCTCGGATGTTGATTCCTCGGATGTCAAAATTTAACAATGAATATCGATATAAAATGTTAAGATCGTCTTTACTTACATAAGATCCTTTCATGCATAAGGTAAACGTATTAGACATGCATTCACGGTATGATCATAAAGTTCGGTGAATATGCTTACAAAGAAAAATTCTTAATTAAACCAAGAAAAGCATTTTAAATTCCTTTCAGGTACCATGTGTTATTATTTGCATTGCATGTTTGACAACGACTGTACAGTTCCTGAAAACAACGGGCAAAGCCAACTTTGATATCAGACAGAGAACCCTCGTCACATGGCTTTGAAAGTTTAGAATATCTGAATAGCTTTCTCGTATTAAAATTGTTTTCAAGTTCGGGAGCAGAAAGAAGTCCGTTGAAGCAAGATCAGATAGTACGGTTGATGACTGAGAGCTACAGCTCATCTACAGGCCATAAACTGTTTCACGATGAAGGCCAAATGTGCATCGAGGAAGTATCCAGAGCAAGCCTCGCCATGCTCTACGAGCACCATTTCCCAACTTTTTCACACTAACGGCACGCTTGTGACAAGGTTCAAATTCTAGGCAATCCTAGAGTCTACGTAAAAATATGTTTTACAGTATTTTTATTAAAGATCATTAAAGGAAATAAAAATGACTATCATTTATCTGTTAATTATAAATGTAATTAGGCTTAGATGAATAATAAATTTCTTTATTGTAACAATTTATAGCAAATAATAATGCGAAACCTTCGCCTGTCTTTTAGGATATAAATGTTGAAGTAGGGGTCTGATTTTCTGATTTTCGATATACGTACTCGAATTTCACTTTCAAGAAAAAGAGAAAATTTCTATCCTTACTTTGATTAGCTCTTAAAGAAGAAAAAGCTTTTTGATACATGTACTATGTTGAAATCTACAGCAATTTATTAATTCCTTTTCCACGAATTGTTGTACTCTCGCTTTCAACGGAAACCCAGAATTTGTTCAAAACCAAGTCAATAAATCTAATTTTCAATGAAATCTCTGATTGCAAGTCCGAAGTTCTTCTTTTTTAAACGTTAAGTTCCGAGAATGAGCGGAAGTGCGAGAGAATATATTCCTCAGCTGGTCGTATAGTTCTGTTGACAGAGATGAAAAATAATAATCAGTGTCTTCGACAGCTTCTCTGGGTTGGATAAAATAAAGCTTGAAATTTCTCGGTGTACATCTTTACATTTGAGTCCCGCCAGTAATTCAAACATATCAGGATTCCCTTTTACAACATCATCTCTCCATATGATAAGTTTTCTTTTACATCCAACAGTCTTGTCACTTGAAGTTAGTATATTTTCTCCGTCGCCTTGCTTACTCAGCTGATTCAAGTGATGAAGATTATCGGCTGAATAAGTTGGAATCTGCACCCATAATTTGGTCCTCAAAGCATTTAGTAAAATCTTGTTTGTCGTTTTGTTGAAAATGTGCCCTCATTTATAACGTTTATTTGTGCTAATTAACCAGTTATTTTAGATTTCGAATCTGTACTGTTATTTCTCTCTTTCCGTTTTCCTGATAGAACGTAAATTAGTTCTAGTACATTTAAGTGAGGGTTAAAGATTGTTTAGTCAGAGAGTGTTCTGCCTGCTGAAGGCCACGTTCCTAGTTGATGAATGTTAAGAGTTCTTTTCTACAACATTGCTTTACTCTTGAGGATAGTGCTCTCATGCGGGTATAGGCTTAAAAGCCAACTTTCGCGTTTAAATATCTCTGCGTAGCCCTTGGCTAATGAATACTTAGATTTAATTTTAATTTGAAATTCTGCTTTGGATTTCATGCCATACATGATGTTCGATTTGTAAGCGCCAGGTGTGTCTTCTGTTCACCTTGCAGTTTTAACTAAAGTGTCTTTTACACCCTTCTTAAGTTCTGCTTTATCTTAGACATATCGATAATTCGCTTTTGAAAAGATTTGCCACAAATTACACTTAGTTCCAGGCACTGTCTCAGATAATTGCTTCTTTTAGCTCGAAAACGCTATTAAAAACTCTCCATCTACCTAACCACCGGATTTCGGTGTATAAGAACCGTGTTGTGCGCTGTTTATCCTTGTTCTCTGACTTTAGTTTAATAAAGTTTACTATTTTTAAAATATCATCAAATACCTTTTGTTGTTCGATACTGAGAGATTTTGGCAACAACCCTTCTCTATAAATAAAATAGAGTGTGAAAAAATCATTGGCATTTTTACTTTCTTGTACGAAGTAAAAAGGATGTATTGTAATCGCGAAAAATTTCAGGTATCATATTTCAACGAAAATATCCATTTTGACTGCTATCGAATGCAATTTAACGATGTTTTTCTGTGACATCCGTACGTAACGACAGAATAAAGGACTCTTTTTTTCACCAAAAAAATTATAAAATTGATTTAAAAAGAATTCTGAACAGATTTTTTCGTGGCGTCTGCGTGTACATACATAAGTATATATCTCGCATAACTCAAAAACAAGTAGCCTTGGAATAACTCAAAAACAAGTAAGCTTTTGTATATAGGAGTACTATAACATTTAGATATGCACCTCCTATTTTGGTTGCAATCGGCCTCACCAAACGTATATAAATATATATGCCTTTAGTAGTTTTTTTATGGCTTTAATAAATCAGCATGCAACATTTGTAGACTTATCAACAATTTAAAAGTCGTTTAAGTGTGGCTAAGCCTAATAATTTTTCTCATGGCAGCCATATTTGTTTACATTTGAAACTTAGGAGAATAATGGATTGGTTGCCAATCTAGAGAAACTAAGCTTCGCAAAACTAAAGGTAACGCCTTCTTTTATTATTGCGAATTAAATCATGCTTAATCCATTCTAGAATTTATTCGAAGAAATATGTGTTTAAGATTTACTTAGTAATTTTTAATATAGATATTTTGAGTTTTTATGTATTTTTGCCTTGTCGCGAAGTGACAACTGAATTAATTGGATGAGAAATTCTGAATCGTCTGTTAAAAACTGTTTCTTTTCTTTTCTTTTTTTTGTTTGTTTGTTTAACTTCTTTTACTCATTGTTTCAGATTTATTATAGCATTTGATTAGAACACATTGCAACGATTAGGTAATTCCCCAGATGATATACATAATTTTTGTGCATTCCGAGTTATAAAATAAATGAGATGTAACGTTGCTAAGTGAACCTAGCGCCAGAGTGTCGCTATAGTAAACAAATATAGTGAATTTTAAAGAGTGCATTTATTCTATTGCGGTTTATGCGCTATCAAGGAAGTAGATTTAATTCAATCCCATAAGTTTAAATGAAATGCAAAATGCATGTAATTCAATATTCCGTACAAAGATGCCATGTGGTGTACACATCCAGATTTTTTCTTATATATGAGTAACAAAGCCTTTTATAGAGCCAACCATGGAAGTATCACCATCCGTACAAATTCCAATGCAATTATTGCAAACAAGATCTTTTTCTTTCCAGATATGCAGAGAAAATATTGAAAATATCTATTCTTCTGCTTATCTAAACTATTACTTTACATCAGAGGAAGCTTTCTTGAATTTCTCCCTCATTAACAAATTTTACAAATGCTAACACAATATTTTTTGGTTAAGTCTATTGAATCGTCCAACTCAATGGAAAAATTCCTGTTTTTCCGTTTATCACACAAAACTTATTCAACATGCATGAGGTATCGATTCGTCTACGTATTAGAAACTGGAATATTTTCAGTTTTCATTACTGCATCTTCTTGCAGTATTTTACCCATTTAATTGTTACACGTATGCATTATCAGATTCTCACCGACTGCGTGAGTTTTCCTTTTGTGTGCAATTAGCTCTGCTACCATATGTTACCATAATAACTTCTTCCCGAGACTTTTCGCTAAATGTGAAGGCATTTACAAAAGCTGTACTTCGTATATTTTGAGATTGTAGCATAGTTTTAAAATAATCAACAGTTTTATTTTTCATATTAGTATGATTTGTCGTGAAAATGTCTGCTCGCTTTAATTGGAGCCATTGCTGTATTCGAAAGATTTTCACCGCAAACGAGACTCAAGAGGAGAGGACATTCTAAATCACTGATACCTAAAGACACGTAAAGCCCACTGACAAATATTTTCAATGTAATGATGAACCATTTTTGCACCTCTTTCTTTATCAGTCTTCTGAAATTTTGTATTAGATTCTAAATCTTCGTTACTAGTTTTTCAAGTATCCTCACATTTTAAGCGTTTTACCTCACATTTTAACCGTCCTCACGTTTTAACAGCTTTCAAATCTAGAAGAAGTAAAAAATGAGAAACCAAACCGAATAAATTACTCATATAGTAATAAAATAAAAAATAAGCATTAGCACTTTGTTTAATAAACCACATGATCCTACACTGCTTGCGTCACTAATGTGACAGTAGATTCTAGTCTGTGACAACTGAAAAGCTGACTTTGGCTGTTCGGCTATGTTCGGTTAGACTCTTGTCGCATGCATTGCCAGTGCACAGTTTAACGAAATTACTGAAGAATAATAAAAAGTTAATCTCCTTCCATTTTCTTTTTTAAATTTATCATTTCTTCTTCGCAATTGTATTGGTGACGCATATAACAAAGAAATTCATACAAACTGCTAACGGCGTCTGACGAGGATAACCGAGCATAGCCGAACAGCCAAAGGTAACTTTTCAGGTGTCATCGGCTAGACTCTTGTCCGGTTTCTCCACCGAAGTTACCAGAGTATATTACCGAATCAGGAAAAAAAATCCTTTTTATAACATTCGTGTTTGTCCCTATTTCTTGAGGAACCCCTGTTTGGGAAACGCTGTTGTACATATACACTACAATTTCTTTGCATTTGCCATAGCATCCTTTATGCGCTTAGCATTCATTCCACTTTTGGCTCACATCATCTTTCTTCTTTTTCAATGTTTCCGTTATAAGGTCTCCCGCCTTCTTAGCACGCCTTCGTGGTGTAGTGGTCAGCACACTCGACGAGTATTCGAGAGGTCCGAGGTTCGAGTCCTGGCGAGGGCATTGCTCATTTTTCACGTCTCCGACATCGAAATAACCTAATGTCTATACACTGGCGACCGAACTAAAAAAAGGTGGTAGATGAGGATTCTCCACCACCAGGATTTGGAGACTGGGTCCCCTAATCCCCAGTCGCCCTTTAAAAGGTGGAGCCTATAAGGTATTTCTATCGCCTTCTTAGCATACCTTCGTGGTGTAATGGTCAGCATATTGGGCGCGGATCGAAATGTTCGAGGTTCGAGTCTCGGCTAGGGCATTGCTCATTTTTCACGTCTTCAGCACAGAAATAACCTAATGTATCTACACCATCACTACAAGAAGCAGTAAGCCTGCCTCTTCTAATAGCGTCTCGAATAGAATTTTATCCATCCTGAAAACGTTTATGATATTCACAAATGCACTAAAAAGATGCAGCCTTACCTCCGTAATCTTGATGGCATAATTTTCTTTCAAATATTTCTCAAGGTTGAAACGGAGCTTTAAATTCGCCCGCTGCTCTGTTTTACAGCCGTAACTGCATCTATATATATTAGTATATTACTAAAGGAAATTATAATATTTGTCAAAGCCGCAGTCATAATTCTTCAAGCACGCTACAGAGTATCTTTGCAAAGTACTTTTTGGAGTAACTGGACCGGAAGCAATCGAGAAGTTCCGAGTTCGAATCCCGACCAGAGCGCTGCACGTTTTTTGCACGGCTCTTGCTCTTTATTACGCCACATCTTTTCTAGGCTTTTCTCGTTTGTCCACTAGAAATAATAGGATGATAGGATGTGTGCCCATTCTATCATTCTATGATAAAGTAATCTTTTATTATACCATCTATCTATTTAGCAATACCATTTACCTCATGAAGTTGCTTAATTAGGCACTTTTGTTTATATATGATAATACATATTTTATCGGATAATAAATTATATAAACAAAGCTTGCCTTTGTTTAGGATAATAATAGTTTCCCTTTTTTTGTTGCAGGTAAGATTTGCCGAACATAACTTCTCATTGATTTATATATAGAAGACTATAGTAGATATGTGCAAACTGTATCAATGGATTTGAATATAAAGGCAAGTAATATAGGTAATTTTTCATGATAAAAAGTATGAGATCTATTTCTTCATAAGAACTTTAGAATTCATATTTTTTATGGAACTTAACGGTATACTTTCATGTAAATTATGTGATATTCCACTTCAGGGTTTCACTGTATGAAATCGTTTTGAAAATGGTTCCACTTCAGTCTCCACAACAACAGAAGTTCCCATTTCAGCCTTTCAGGATCCACGAAAATGCGGTCAGACGTGAATGTGAAGTGCGTACGAAATAATGTCACAGTGACGCTCTGCACGTTAACACTGCGTTTTAGATACAAATTAAAAGTGTTCAAATACAGTTAGTTACTGGAGTTGATACCTAATGCAGCAATTAAACATGAAGCGTAGTAAAAGTTGTTCATGAAGCATAGTAAAGCTCTTGTTATTATCTTAAAAAACGGTTTTATAAAATAATAATTAATTAATCACAGCATTAATATCACTGTTGAAGTAATGCTTTATATACACACCATTAATATCACTGGCATTGATATATAAAACAGCAAACAAATAATATCATGAAGATGAGAAGATCACGTATTATTACTTGATAAAAAATAAAACAGTGTCAAGATACAGCATATAAGGATGTTCTCCTTCCTTCCAGCGGTGCGTATTCGAGAGGTCTAAGGTTCGAATTCCGACGTGGGCATTGCGGATTTCTTCTGATTTCTTCTTCTAAAAAAAACTAATGTCTCTGCAGTGGCGTCCGAATTAAAAGGTGGTGGACGATAAGGTATTTTTTACCTCTTTCTAGCATGTCTTCAAGTAATGATAGTATACTCAGGGCTTATTCGAGGAGTTCAAGTTCGAGTCTCGGAGAGGGCACTGCATATTTTTCATCTCCTTTTTCAAAAAAAGAAAAGAACCCTAATGACTACAAACTTTAACGTCACTGACGTTGATATCTAATAGACTGAACATGAATTATTTTAATGAAATAGTGACAAGTGATATAAAACATGTGTCATTATTTTGTCCAGCCTTTTCGCCTTCCCCTTCTATAATAAAAATTACTTCCTCCCCCCAGCCTCATTTTAGATGGGAAGGCTGAAGTGGCCCCTTTTTGAAGTTTTCATTCCAAACACCTACAGAAGGAAAGAAAAGACCTGAAGCGGATGACATCCTTACAACCTCCAAAAAGCTTCAAGTGGGAATGGCTGAAATGGGAATGAGGGAAAGCAGAAATGGATCTATTAGCACTTTTTGACTTAATGAAGGGGAGTGGCTGAAATGGGAATGAGTGAAAGCAGAAATGGAACTATTAGTATTTTTTAGCTTAATGAAAAAGAAAAAATATTTTTTGAAAAATGCAGCATTTAATTTACTATCTTATTTAAATAAATGCAACATGCGAATTCAAGAAAAATGCTGAAAGATATAAGAATGCATTTTAGGAAATGTAGGCTATTCAAACATCAAAAATAAAATAATATCCATTTTTTAGAGGGAGAAGAGTAGATAAACCAGATAATTCCCATTTTTGTTTTTCGTAGGTATCTTCAAGTAATAGAATATTATCATGACAACACACATTATTTAAAATATTATAATTTTTAAATACCTTTCATAATAAAGCTAAGCAGAAAAACTAAAAAAACACATTTAATTTTGCTAAATTTACATCATTCATTCAGAAATATTTCTTGTTTTCTCCTATTTCTTTAAGCTCGAATTAACTTTAAAGGAATGTGGAGAGATTTACTAGAAAAAAAGAAACATGTAATCGGGCTGTTTTAAAATTCACTCGTTAATTAATTCATTTTTAACGTTTCTCTCATTCTTCAGTTTACCACAAATGTCTTGTAATTACGCGTTACAGAATTTTTCTTCTAATTTCTTCTCGCAGGTTTTTTTTATTATTATTTTTATCTTAGTTTCGTGATTGCAAATTTAAGACTGAAAGTGAAGAACTACAGAAAGGGAGAGAAGGAAAGGCGCACGTGAAAGAAGAAAAATAAGAAGAAAAAAAATCAAACGATCTTCTTAATTTAGTCATTCAGATTAATTAGCGAACAATTAAAATTTATCGCATTAGAGTAGAAATTAATGACGAAAATAAATTGTTAAATAAAATCATCCTATCTTAGCTTTAAATCTTTTCCTCTCTTTTTTCCCCTCTTAACAAGGAAAAAGATATTTTTTTCCCTGCATCCTTTTCTTCATTTGCTAGCCTGGAATATCAAAGTGTCGGATCAGATATCTTTTGCTTGTTTTTCAGCGAACTAAAATATTTTTTTTTCTTTTTTGTCTTCTAAAAGCTTTTAGCATAATGTAATTAACAAAATATAAGGAAATTAACTCTTAAAGATTATATTTTTTGCGAGCATGTTTAGTTAAATAATTTTAAAAATGCATTTGACTTTGTAATAAGAGAATGAAAAACTAATCTCTTGTTTTTCTCGTTAATAAATAAATACTATTTGGATATTAAATATGCATTTACGAAATTTTATGTTTTTTTCTCAAGAGTTAAATATACGCAAACCGGATATATTCATAAAAACTGTTAATTTAAAAGCTTGTTAAAAAGTTTTCGGAAGTTGAATGAGAGAGTAAAGTATTATTTCTTATTAATTCTTGTGTCCAGTAAGAGGCTAATTAATTTTCTATTCTTTTTACATATGAATAATTTATTATATGTTTAAAGGAAATTCAGATTGTAGGCACTTATTATATTACCAATTATTTCACAAATATTTTTTGGATGTACCATATTTATAATTATTATGTTTATATCCAGTAATGATTTCAGGAAGATATCGATATTTTATGCGCTTAAAGTATAATCCCCTAATGTTTTATCTTGCATGCAGTTATTTATAAGATCCATTATGCTAATGTAACTGCATTCTAACTAAAAATAATTATTCCAAACAAATTTTATTACTCTTAATCATCTAAATTCATCCAAATCAATTTTGAAAGTTAAATTCAATTTTATACTTTATTTAAATTTTTTAATCTTCTACGATATTTTTAGGATGTTGTTGCTAATGCTCACTTGTCTGACCTCTAGTCAGCCCAAGCCCACAAACTTCCTCGCCTCAAGAATCGTAAATGTACGCCTGTCGTTGGCAACAGCCTTGAGCACCATACACCTAGGTGACAGTAAAATTTAGTTCAGTTTCGCCCTCCAATTTTGCTGGAGAAGCCCCGGGGGAACGGAGCCGAAGGTCTCCTATCCCTCTTCCCCTGCCACCAACCTTTGGAGATGACTTGCCGCATATTTAGAGTGCCCCCATGCCGCGCGGACACTATACATTTACAAACACCCCTGCCTTCTCCGAAATTCAAACTCGGGACCTTCGGCACGGCAGTCAGCGACGCTAACCACTAGACCGGTTGGGTGACTATATTTATACAACATTTTTTCAAGTAAAATTTAATCATAAATAAAAGTGATGTGTTAAGACACCAGCACCTGAGCGGATAAGATAGTTAGACCCCAGTTCACATTCCTGCCAATGTGTTGGCTGCATTCCAGTTTTCGCAGTCCCCCCCCGCGTATAACGTGTTTATGAGAAGTTTTTCCTTAAGAAAGATCTCCACGCTGGCATCGCTTCCTTTAGGCAGAGAGCTCTTGTGTAAGTATTCGTGTTCGAGATTCGAACCCGGGCCCTTCGGCACGGCAGTCAGCGACGCTAACCACTAGACCGGTTGCGAGACTATGTTTTTACAATAATTTATTCAAGTAAAATTTAGTCATACATAAAATTTTTGTGTTAAGACGCCAGCGCCTGAGAGGATAAAATAGTTAGATTCGAGTTCAAATTCCTGCCAAAGTGTTCGCCGCGTGGCAATTTTCGCTGTTGCTCCCCCCCTCACGTATAAAATGTTTATAAGAAGTTTTCTCTTAAGAAAGATCTCCACGAAGGCATTGCTTCCTTTAGGCGGAGAGCTCTAGTGCGCTTTACTGTAACTTAATAAATCCAGTCCAATCCAGCCATATTCATGGTATTGTTACGGATTTCGTATTTATTTAGCTATTTATTTAGAATTGTAATTAAAATTGCTTCATTTTCTCGTGCAACGCAGACGATTTTGAAGAGAAAGCTACGTCGGAAAAGTAAAAATGAAAGAGCGCGTGCATTTAATATTTAATAAATAAATATCTCGTAATTACTCTTGCCATCCATAAAAATCCAGAAAAAAGGTTTTACCAGAGTATTCTAGTGAATAATTAAAAAGCTTATAAAAGCCGAATTTAAACACCTCAGCTCAATTGTAGCTGTTTTAAGCGAACTGTTGTTTACCTAATGATTCGCTGTGAGATTGGATTAACTTTCTCTGTTTTGAATTGTGTTCTGTTTAACATTTGAGATATTGTACGAATATCTCTGAGGAAATATTTCAGTATTTCGTTTTATTTCTTGGGAACTACTTGTACATTCAATCCATTACGAACTTGTACGCACGCAAAAATATTTGGTGTCAGAAGTGGGATTGAATGCCATTCACTAGAGCTGTGGAAGAACAATTGAAACAGCTCGTCACTGTTTTTGCTTCATTCCAAGAAAAGAGGTAAGCTGGTCAAGAATCAGTTAAAGAAGAGATGAGAACCGTTAAAGAAAAGAGTCAAGTTTTCGTTAAGGAAGAAATGAAAGCTCTTAAAGAAGAGATTATCTGCGTAATCGAAAACAAATTTGAGTCTATGGAAGACAGAACAGACGTGGTTGAAAATAAAGTTGGACAAATTGAAGAGGAAGTTTCTTCCGTCAAGGAACAAATAGAAGAGAGAGTTTCTGCCGAAGAACAACAAATCGATTACTGAGTTTCTACTGTGAAAGAACAAATAGAAGGAAGCATTTCTGCAGTGGAGCAACGAATCCAACGAAGGGTCTCTGTCGCACAACACCAAATCGAACAACAAATTGATGACAGGGTTTCTGCAATTGTAAACGATGTTGATAATTTAAAGAAATTGATAGCGACGGCAGGGAGGAATTCTGATGGTTTTAAATTTCTACCCATGGCTGCTCGTCCCTCTCTGAAGCTATCGACATATGATGGTAAGACTTCCTAGCAAGTGCATAAGACACAATTTTCTATAGTTACGAATGCGAATGGATGGGATTCAAGCTAAGGCCTCTCATCTTGCCGCTTCTCTGAGAGCAGACGCAGCAGATATCCTTCAGACTCTTTCCGAAAACAAACGCCTAGATGTCTAAGCTCTGTCCGGCGCACTGGAGCTGCGTTTTGGAGAGAAGTGTTTAAAAGATCACAGCAGGCTTCAGTTAAAATCCCGTCAACAGAAGCTCACCGAAACACTCCAAGAGCTCGCCACCGATGTTGAAAGGCTGTCCCATCTCGCCTTTACGGAGTGCCCGAGAGAAACAAGGAAAATCCTGTCCCTGCAGTACTTTATCGACGGCATCCGGGATCCTGAAATGCAGAAAGCATGGCGAATGGCTGATGTCAAGCATATAAAAAGCGCGATGAAATTCGAGGCAGCCCAGCAAGCAACTCATAGAGATCGCCCCACCGTCAGATTTGTGCGAGTCCACGAGCCAGTGGATCAGTTGCTGGTTCGTTTATATGATTTATCCAGACAAGTCAATGCCTTGAGACTATGTATTAGAGATAAGAAACCAACCGTAAAGTGCTGGAAATGCGGTGCTTTAGGGCACATGCGAAGAAACTGCCGAACACCTGAGAGCACAGGAAATAAGACGGACGATATAAACAGACAATTAAATGCCATGAGATGGAAAAAGAGTGACAAGAAACCAAAGTGCTGGAACTGCGGAGCTGAAAGCCACGTACGAAGAAACTGCAAAACACCCCGAGGTACGGAAAATAAGACCATTTTCCAGCAACGACGCAGAAAGCAAATTAATGATCATATCGCGGAGCACAGTTTGAACGATAGTGAAGAACCCCGTTTTAAAGCGCTCAAGATTTCTGCAGTGAGTGGCAACAGTAATGGACTATCTATCAATGGGCATATCGATGGAGTTCCTTGCAATATGATCATTGATACAGGAGCTAATGTTGCCATCATTCGCAAAGATTTAGCTCAACAATGTAAAGATAAAGTCATTTAGACGCCATCTTGTGTTTCCCTCCAGACTGCGTACGGGCAGAAAATTGGCATAGATGGAAAGTTAGCCGTGAACGTTGCCGAAATCATACTAGGATCAAAGCGAAACGCCAGACTACCGACAATTCTTCATACCAGATGCTCATCGGTCGTAATTTTCGTCTACCTAGTGATCTCTTATCTGGTCGCCCTCCGGATGCACCTTCATCGCCTGAGGAATACATCCAACATGTCCAGGCCCGGTTCTGCACGAGAGCGAATCAACTTGAAGACGTGGAAGATGAAGACCCGATATGACACGAGAGTTACTGAAAATCGATTCAACGATTTTTTTCACGGCTTCCTAGTAGACAAAGTATATGAAACAGTTTCTGGTGTCCTTACTGAGTTAAAAAGGAACTAAATTCAAGAATGCATCAGTGGATTCAACAAGCGATGCTTCAGCTTCTTACGATGTCCTTATCATTCTTATATGCAATAGTATCATCAAGATGACAAGAATTGTATGGTCACTCAATCTAAGCAGCAGAACGGTCACTTGTCGTAAGTGATATTTAGAATATGGTTGTATCACAGCCAAATCCAGAATTTTGTAACAAACGTACATGAAAAAATATTTATTTTCATTCTCCACTGGGGTTCCATTCCTCTTAAAATCCCGCTTTTTTGTCCATTTACAAAGTGATTTTTGAATTATAAACAAGAAAATACCGCTTATTCATGAACTTTTTGGGAAGTTTGAAATTTTAGGCCCAAACCCATAACGCATGGAGGTGTAAGTGGAATAATAAGAGTAACGCCGTACATGGTTAGGGCTCAAAAACATTATTATTGGGAGAGCAGCTGAAAAAAACACAGAAAAAAATGAATAAATTATATTATAATTAACGAGAAAATATTGTTAGCAATTTGCTTGTATTTGCAAGTATTTCAATTGATTAGGATTTTGAATATGAGGAGCTATTTGCCGAAGGGGAGTTATAGTTCCTTGAGGCCTTTCTAAGAGAGATGGGTACGTATTTACGTTATACGATAACTAGCTATGCAGTCAGCCGGTTCGCTTCGAACTGAACCTGGCACAAACTCTCAATATTTAGCAGTCTTAATTATTCTCTCACAATTCTGTCATGTTTGTGATTGTTTGAGAATAGATGTCACAGCTGAGAATCATAGTAAAATTCACCACGCTATTGCAGAGGGTCCAATGGTGCACATGCCCGAAAAATGAGAGATTCGAGGAAAAAAAAGTTTGGTCCCAAAACTGTATTTCATTCTGCAGGTCTCTTACTCCAGTTTTTCGAATGGAAGCTGAAAGCGAACTGGCATTTACTTTCACCTCATTTGATAGATCTAATTAAGTTCGATGACTACTTATTCGCCAATCTAACAATAAGCTGGATCCGTTGGGTAATTTAATATAGGTTTAGATATGGGTTTTTAATTTTGGTTAAATTTTTGCTGCAAGCATTTACCTCTTGGCTTATGTATATATCGCCTTATATTCGGAAATATAACGTAATTAAATTTAACTATTAGGAGCATTAGCAAAGTGATTATTTTTATCAATACTTGCATTAGTATTACTCATATTGTTTACAAATTTATTATATCCTCTTCAAAATGAGACTTCTTTAAAGTAAATATTCTTTCTACTTCTTTGTACGAAGGAATCACGAAAATTTCTGGGTGTCATATTTCAACGACAATATCCATTTTGACCGCTCTTAAATGCAATTTAACGACGTTTTTGCGAGACATCTGTACGCAAGGACAAAATAAAGAACTCATTTTTCCGAAAAGGATTACAAAACTGATTTAAAATGAATTCAGAAGAGACTTTTTCGTGACGTCTGTATGTACGTACGTATGTATATATCTATTATCTCGCATAACTCAAAAACGCGTAGCCTCAGAACGTTGAAATTTTGAATACAGGACTGCTATCCCTTTTTGTTGCAATGGCCGCACCAAAAGTAAGTATATATATATATATATATATATATACCCACTGTGTTACTCGGCTCGATGAGTTCATTTTTTTCTTCTTATATGTCGGCAAATTGTGCATTTTTTACTTTGGAAATGATTGAATTATGCTATTCTTATCTTCCGGTTAAGGTTTTATGCCTTTAGTAATTAATCTGCATGCAATAGTTGTAGAATAATCAACAATTTAAGAATTGTTTAAGTGAGACTAAGCCTAACAGAGCAGCCATATTTATTGACATTTGAAATTTAGCAGAATAATGAATTAAGTCAGTTCCTGCTCGTTTAATGTCTTTTTGCCGAGTGGGACCAAAAATAAACATTCAATTTTGTGCACCGAAAAAACTGCTTTCTTGCACGCTCAATTACTTGTTTTTGCGTAGAAACTCTAATCGTAATTTGTAATTTTTTTTTGTTTTAACTGTATTTGGTGCTTTATGCTTTTCTACATTCAATTTTTAATGAAGATATTTTTTTGAGTTTTTATGTATTTTTTGCCTTGCCGCGAAGTGAGAACTGATTTAATTGAATGAGAAATATATCTCTAATGAAATTCGAGGAAATAAGTTTAAATGAAATCTAGCAAAAAATGCGTATAATTTAATATTCCTTACAAGGAAGTCATGTGGTGTCCGCATCAGATTTTATTTCGTTATGCATCTAAGAATTAACAACCAAACAGCTTTAAAAATCTATAACACTTTTTCTGTCTGCATCGTTTTCTTACAACTGCCATAAAGCATACAAAATTATTTTTAAATATCCAAAGGGGTTTAATTTATTTAACGCTCATAGTAGGAAAACATATATTTCAAAATAAAACCAGAAAACTATATTTCAGTCATCCTCCTTCACGTGTGCTTTTCAAAGTCACGAAAATCATTAAAATAGCTTCCATTTATACGGCTGTTTTAAGCGAGCTAATATGATCATAAATAACCAACTTTTGTTTTTTTGTTCCCTTTTCTTTTTCTATCTTTCAACCTCATCGTCCAATTGCAGTCCATTAAACGGTTGAGTGTAATAGACTTTAGATAATTCGAGCTCCGAGCTTAGAGCCTGTATTATTTCCAAAAAGGAGAATTATATCTGTCATGGGAATTCAGCTTCGCTCGAAAAGGGGCTGTTCGAATATGACGTTTAAGAAAAGTCTGAACACTTCTTAAAGATTAATTTTGTTTTTCCCGAATGCGAATGCATTGAAGAATTTTTTATAAAAGTCTAAATTCTGATTGACGCATCCTCGAATTTAGCGCATCCTCGAAAGAGAAAGAAACGAAAAAATTGTTAAAAGCAATTCATAACATATTTTAATTGCGAGAAATAATTTAAGAAACTAATGTGCATTGTGGTTATAAATAAAGTTACTTATTCAGACCAATGTAGAGCCCGTTCTGGTATACTTGTTTCGTTGAAAACTGATATATACGTTATAGGGACCATAAGTAAAGAAAAACATTTACATTAAGAACTAATATTTTAAATTTCAACCGACAGATGGCGCTTTTTGCAGAGTATAAATGACTTTGCAAATTTGGAGCGTTTTTCCTTTCCTCCGTTTTCTCATCCGAGATATCTTCACGTCCAGAGTTCATTACGTCATGTGCTTTCGGTCTTTATTTCAAGAACCGGCAACATGCATTTGCTGTAGCCCGGTACTTAGTTATTTGCCGCCTGAGCGGACAACACACAAGCGTCTAAAAGACGTTACCTAACAACCAGCAGTAGCCCGGTAATAGTAACCAGTCTAAGTGGAGCGTTTTATTTTATGAAATCCTGAGCGAAGACAAGCATCTACGCCCATTCACCACCCATCCTCCGGCCCCCAGAAGCCTGAAAAGTAACAGCCATTTCATTGCTGTTCTTAAAAGAACATTTCTTCACCACGTAAATAGTGTACTTAACAATTTCTGAATTTTTCATGTAATTATTTTGAATTATGTGCATATATCTTTCCATTTAGGGCAGTAATTGGCAAGCCACGTCCCTTCATGACATTAAATTCGCTGCTTTAGGCCACGTAACCAGCTAAACAGTGCCTGACTACAGCTCCGTTCAATCTTGGCATTTTCTTGAAGGAAGCGATGGGCTTCAAAGTTTTTTCCACCTCAGCTTAAACCTCTACTGTAGAATACTATTTATGGACTTCCTCAGCCATCAGGCCCAATTTGAGATTCACTCAGGAATCTGGAAAGAGCAGAGACAGGAATTCCCCCTGCATGCCATAATAATAACAATAGTATCAAAGCATCAAAAGATAGTAGTCAATAATACTATAAAATCCTTCTTCACCATGCGTTTAGAGTAGAAAGATGGAGCTTTAGTATTCAAGTTGTTTTATCTGAACGGCAGTAAATTTTCAATTGCATTGCGACCATATAGACGCTGGGAGCGTTTACAAAAAAGACCTATCCTGAAGCAGGGCTTGAAAAAAATTACTAATAAATTTGAAGAGAGTGGGAAAGTGTGTTCTGGAATGAAGAGTACGGAAACGGATTTCAAATGAAACTCTGGAAGAAGTCACTAGTAGTAGAAGTGCCGTGGTCGAAAGAGAGTCCGGTTCCCAGTGTTCTTCCGAATACGTTTTCCAGTATTACTCCATTATTCTCCAGTAAGTTCTCAAGCGGTACCCTGTTATTTGTATCTCCCTTGTTTGATAATACGAGAGATTCTGTAGTCCATTGTAAATTAGTATCATATAGCATCCAAGTTCTGTAAGAGCTACATCTTCCAGATCCGGACAAAAGCACTGATTTTGCTAGTCTTCTTTTGAGCAGAACAGCCGTTGACAATGCACGGCACTGAAACATTTTGTGGTCGAACGAGTCACATTTTTTCTAGATGGAGTAGTTAATACTCAAAACTGTTTCATGTGGGGAATTGCAAGTCTTAATGCTGTACATGAACAGTCTCAGAATTCTGATTACATTCCTATATTGTGTGGTTCTACTGCTGATTTCATTCTTCATCGCTTTTTCTTTTTTCTTTTTCTTCGTCTCAAGACTCTCAACGATTCCACTATGTTCCGTTACTGCGAACTTCTTCAGCAGAAATTCATCCTTGCCTTATAAGAAGAAGAATGTTTAGAGACTACTGTCTTCATACAGGATGGTGCACCATCTCACGTTGCCAGATCAGTAAAGACACTGCTTCGAGCCCACTTCGAAGACGATCGGGTAATTTCGAGAAGTTATCTGACTGCCTGGCCTACTCTTCTT
>KK121038.1:249668-302001 GCA_000611955.2 Stegodyphus mimosarum
TATTTCCCCAAACTACATTTCCTGAGAGTTCTGATTGTGGGGATTTCATCGGGTCTATGGATGAAGCATACAGACTCTGCCTGAATTGAAAACAAGCGTAACACGTTATGTTGCTGGAACGGATCGAGAAACTACTCATGCTTAACAAGCTTTGAAGTTTTCTGATTCCAGTTTGTGTCTTTTGTTTTGTTCCTAACGCTTCCCCTTCTCATCTGGTGGTCAAAATTTGAATTATTACTTTTTATTGCAATTTTCCCGTGGTTCCATGCAACGTATATACCAAAGTTCAACGAAATACATCTACCTGAACGGGCTAGCTCTAAATAGAGTAACTTTTTTATAACCACCCTGGATATTTCCTTCTTCATTCCAAATGTGTTTGAACTACTACTTTAAGTTTGTATGACAAGTTATATACTTTATTGACAAAAATATGCTTATAAGACAATGCTTTTATTCTTCAAAGTTCCTTGTTGAGAACAACATATATCCATCTTAGAAATCAAATTTGTCATTTAAGGTATTATATTAATTAGTGTTATTTATGACATAGTTCAAATTTCTCAGTATTTGCTCTGAATCTTCATATTTGAATCCGGAAAACGTTTACTGAATGCATATACTAACATGCTAATGTACAGTGTTTCCAACCGCTGTCGTTCTTTGTGTGTACTCGTATATATATATAAGCAGGCTGGCACACAAAATGTCAAACCATTCAATCACTCCATAAGCTTTTTAATATTATATATTGAATGTTAAAAATGTGTACTAGTGTTTTTGTTTATGGAAATTTCAGTAAATATCCGAAGAAGCCAGTGTCGGACTCTTACAGCGAAGCAGCACTTTGAAAGGCGACGCACAATAGCCGGTTGGACATTTAATGAAGGAAGAAAGTTATAACATTTTTTTCTGGAGAAATGAAGCCGTGTGGTAGCGACACAAAGACATTTTGTGCATACTGTGGTACAAGATGGATTCCTTGCAAATAAGCCATTCACATTAGCTTTATCCTAATTTTATAACATTTATTTTAAGTTTATACACCTTTCGCATCTCTTCTGACTTCAGCTTACAATTTCCTACCAGAATGTATTTTCAGAAACGTGTTTAATGCAAATGAGTAAGAGCAGTATTCAAGTCGATGTTTCGCTCACTTCGTTAGAGAGCCAGAGTTTCTGACTAGTACGCATTTGCCTTTGGGCTATGTCTCTCTTCAAGCTCGACCGTACTTCAGGCCTTTGAAAGCTTCGCTTACTTAATTGAGATTTAGGAGCCAACTACTTAGAATCCTGGTAGCTTCGGCTATATCTTTTAGTTAAGCATTAGTTAAGTTTTAATTCTTATTAATTTGAATTCAAGCCCAAGTGGAATCTTGCTGTACGCTCTGAGACAGAAGCCGACTGTGTTGATCCTTATTTTGGGAAATAAAGGTTAATGAACACTTCTTGAGTCTTACGTCTCTGTTCATACACTCAAGCGATTATTCGCTTATCGGTGTACAAGGTTCCTCCCACTGAACTGTGAAATAAAAGGGTGGAACCCCACTGCATGTTGTTTCAGTAGGTGGATTCACTGGCTGTATATTGAAGAAGATCGATAGCGCACATCTAGTATCCACTAATGAAAATGTCAACAGGTCTCCCTTTATGCACTCACGGTTTCATGGAAGACGGAGTGAGCCTACACGCTTCAAGTGTTATTCTTCATTTCCTGTACGAGATGTTTACTGTGCGTGCACTGTCACATCGGTTCTCTGAGCGTTACAAAGATGGGAGACAGTGGCTCGCTTACAACGCGTATATTAATCCATGTGATTTCTTTTGGTAGGATTTTTTGAAAGATAAATATTCACATGGAAGCCTGCAAATGTAGCACTGCTGAATCACACAGCTGTGCCAAAGAGTAGTAAGAAATGCAGATGTTAGCTTACAAGAGGTTGTGAAACAAAATGAGCGGCCACGTTGAACACATTCTGCGATAAATTCACTTTCTATGGTCAAAGAGTTAACTATTCATTTATTTTGTAATATTTCGATGATAAATAAATGCGCAATAAACAGAACAAAAGGTATGACATCGTGCTCAAATCTGTATATATAAAGCGGATATTCAAATATGGACAAGGTATTTCATACTCCCTTCCTGCAAACAGTTCAAGGTAAACACGCCTGATTGTGTAAATACATACATATTTGAATTTTTCAACAATAGTGTTATGTAGATTTTCATTTCCTCACCTCTGTTAGTTGTAATCAACATCTCGGAGCAGGAGATTTACAAAAGCGCAGCGAATCATCATTAAGGTTTTGACTAACGAAAGTGGCATTCTGTCTCAGACTTATTCAAGATTTAAAAGACAGTTTGGAGGTAAGTGCCTCTTTTTTGTTTTGTCTAACTTAAAACGTTTTAGGAGAGACAAAGTTTACGTCTAATGAGATCGTTAATGACGTTGTGCAAAAATGGATCAACATGGAGTCAAAATACATGCATTCTTTTTTGAGGAATTGAGAAATTTCCTGGGCGCTGGGACAACGGTATTGCAATACTAAGGACTAAATAGAAAACGTACTACTACATAGTGATTACTTAGTATGTCAGGGGTTTTATTGTATTCAGTAAATAAAATTTAACTAATAAATTCTCCTTTATGTATGAATTTGCCTCGTAAGTATATTCTTTAAGTTTCGTGCCCGTACTCATATGTACAATATCATAACAATAAGGACAATAATTTGAATAATAATTTCACAGTAATGGAAAGGTGAAAATGATTTTAAAAATTTAGTTTATGTGTGCGTATGTGTTTATGTGCTGCTTTTATATCAGATTTGTTTAAATTAACTAAAAATAAATTTGAAGGGGTAATTTCGAGGTAAATTTTCTTTTAATTTTAATTGTATATTTGAAGTTCTTAAAAAGCTAATTCCACTATCATTAAGGTTATATAGGACAGTCAAAATATTTCCATTTGATAACCTGTACCGTATTCTAGGATGAACCAATACAGACACATACTTGCGTCTTATCAAGTAAGGTCTTTGTTGTACTCACAAGGGAATGTTAAAGTATCAAAATTAAATTTTCCGCGAACTGTTTTATTAATAGAATCGAAATAAGAATTTAAGCATCAATAATTAATGAGAGGTGGACCTCAAACTAAACATTTAGTTTTATAGACTAAATTTAAACCTCGAAAACTGGACTCTACTTCTTGTTCGCCGACACACACAGTGGATTAAAGGTAATCATTGCGAGAATGCAATACTGCAGTAGTCTTCTCTGCTGAGAATAGCTATAACTTACTCTTCTTATTTCATCGACGAAGAATCACGACAAGTCCTTGCAATGCACTTCGACTTGCTATTAATATATAGTGGCCTAATGTGCGAAAAGCTCCGACGCTTAAGCTAACGTTGTGACTAACATCATTGTCTATGTCCTCCATAACCATGTTGATAAAGAAAACTCTTATATGGAAGTGTCTGAAAGTTTAAATTTTGCGGATCTCAACTACTGATAGATGGAATTGGCGGGCCTTGATATTGATGGTACAACATTTGAAGATGATGCCAGAAAGTAATCATCGAAAGATTGTGAACCTGACCTCTCGAAACAAACGTAAGTAATATGTATATTTAAATATATATAAATATACATATAACTGTAGATTATTTATAAACTTAAATGGAGAAAAGGACGAAATTTATAGTTCGTACGGCATATGTTTAAACATATAAAATCGCTGAAACAATTTGATTCGTGATGATTCATCATCTGCGAAATCAGAACAGTAAATGTCAGCTATCCTCGGTAAGCAAAATGAACACCACATTCTTGGGTGGATTCGCATTTTCTCTGCCATGTTCGTCCACAAGCAGAAAATAGTGTACAGTTTTGGGGTTTTATGTTCTCATTTAAAGCTAATTATTTAAGTTAAAGGGCCACCTCACATTAATTGTTATCGATTAATTTTCATTTCTAAGGTAATAATAAATTGTTTCGCTGATATTTTAATCCTCATGGTTAGCCAGTTCTACGCCAATATTGTGTCCGAGAATGGATAGTAAATGAACTGATAGAATCGCTCTTAATCCACGAGTCCAAATAACACCAGTGGACGTTTATTATTATTATTTTGCTTAGGAAAGACTTAACGCAGTATATGTTTTTCTGCTTCTATCTTTTATTTGCGATACTAAAGCGCAGCAAAATGTGTCGGCGTTTCTTTTTAAGTTTCATATTCCTTTTGCACCCCGTTCTCATCTCACGTGTTGCAAAAGCATGAGGTGAACGTTTATGCCCTTAAAGGAAGCATCTGTGATCTTACAGTCCAGGTCTCTACATAGACTATTTTAACATATTAGGACCTCTAAAAATATGTTTGGAACAACTTCTGTTTCAATCGATCAACGAACTTAATATGGGACATTACTATGTAGCAGTCAACATACTTGCACTAGAAAACCACTTTTAAACTTCTGTGTCACGGAGCCCCATTTATAGTTGCACCGTTTCATTTATTCTGAGACAAGGTACTTAGGTACACTGTATATATTGGCACAACCACCTTAGTAGAAATCACCAGATTTTCAGAACGCGCCAAACTCTGGCATTCACGCATATGACAGCTCTTAAGGCAAAAATATTCATTATAATTCTTCAAGTTTAACAAACAACGCCACCATTTTCGTATACATTCGCTTTGTTTGTTCTAACGGTTTTTATTGTTAAATCGTCATACTTCTGTTTAAAGTTCGATTTTAAAATATGCACTTGTGGAATTTGGAACGAAATGGAAAAAACTGCTGCAGACTTTCGGCAGAAATACAGTATTTTGTCACAAAACCGCTTTTGAATCTGTTCTTTAAACGACCACCAAGACGTTTCCACCAGAACATGAGATGCAGAAACCCACTTGTGAGTTTATTGGTGGATTTCTGGAATAAATACGTAATTAAAATACAACATATCTATGCAATAAATTGTATGTATCTATCTGTAATGCGTAATTTTTAATTATAAGCTATTATTCTTTCCTTCTGAAAAATGTCTTCAAAATCGTTGGACCAGTACATAAGTAAGTGAAAAACAAGTCGCTGGAGTTAAAGACTGAATCTATTTTAACATCGACTGCAGTTTTCTCAAAGTAGTTAAAAGCTACATCCATATAGCCCTCGCGCAAAATTGTTGTTGATAATGCCTTAAAAACAAATAATATGAATCTGATATACACTTCAAATAAAATTATCAACCGGTTTTTAACAAATGCGCTTCAGACTCCTTTATGCTAGAGTATATGGATTTTAGCCTCTAAAAACTCTCATAGTAGTTATTAAACGAACAGCTCTTAGCAAGCAAATCACTTTACTAAAAATTGTTTTCTAAAAATTTGTTGTATTCTGAGAGGAGAAAATCTTCTGCTTGTCAAAACTTCAAAATTTTGTTCGCTTATTTCTCAGCATTTCTTCCTTCAAGTTATTCTGAAAACACTTTGCTGCAAATTATCCACTCACATTCAACAATCTCTGTCGCTTCTGAAATATTTTGGTAGCGTCCGGTCGCCGAAAAAATTAGAACGCTGGAACAGTTGCTAAACAAAGGCTGAGCAAAGAAAACAAAAACCAGCAGCCACATTAAGTACATCTACTTACTCCACCAGAGGTCACTACCATCCTTCTACTAATGTTCTTTCTTCCTTTTACTGGGAGAAAGTGAAGCTTTTAAATGCATATCCAATTAATGCGTTCCATGGAAGGAAAAGAATAACTAATTGCAACTGGTATAAAACGTAATCGTCGTAGGTAACATTTTTGCTTGTTTCCTGACAATGCACACTTTCAATAAACGCCGCTAGAGTGCCTTACTGCGCTTGCTTGTTTGCAGTGAAAATGGTTTTATATTTGCGGTGAAGTTAAGAATAATTATTTATACCGAATGTAATTTAGTTTCTTGTAGTTTGCACGGTTCACCGATCTGCTTTCTCGGGTGGAAAGTTTTACCGGAACGCTTGAACTTTTGTTTTAGAAGAAGAAAAAAACAATGAAAGATCGTTAGTTTGCATTACACGTACTTAAATTCTAAAAGTGAAATTAACCTATAGAAGTTATTTTAAATAAAATGAGCGATTTCATGCTAGAATGAATGCTAGGTAGGTATATTTCAGTTTAAAGTATTTAGAATTTTTGCCATAGGGGTGTATTTTTTTTTTTCGCAGGGAATGTGCATAATTTCCATGACACAACTAATTATCAGTGCGTACTTTCATTCAAGTATATATCTAAGTTTTTTGTATTATTGCCCACAGAAATCTATTCATGTAAATTTATAGCAAATTCTAGTATGACATGTGCGATATACCTTAAAATATAAGAACTAATAAAGTATGCGTTTAAATTTTTGTGTTGTCCCACACAGAAAACTGTGTCTGTGATTCTACAATGGATTTACCCTGTCAACAGACGTTCAGATATCCAAATGAACTTCGACACCAAAACATCCGGATATTTAAAAAATCCGGATAAATGGGTTTCATACATATTTACTGTTATGCAAGGAAGAAAGTTGTATTTTTTCCTTTATCCTTTTTTTCAGTAAAAATCGTATACTTCTCCCCTCCCAAATAGAGGGGCACTTGTTTCGCAAACATTTCTCGGAAAAGGCCGTACCTGTCGGTTATTTAATCACCTCAACAAAGAGAGCGCTGTCTAATGTGCGGTGCAAAAAGTAGGAAAAGAGAAAGAGAGATGGAGGAGAAGCAGCATAAAACACATATAAACAGCCAAGCCTTACGCAGTATTCTAATCCGCAGCATGAAGTCTGAATTTCTCGGTTTGAATATCGCAAAGACAGGAGGTCTATCTGTCTAAGAAGAGAGATGCTTTCTTGGAGAACTTTCTAATGGAAACTGGCTCATATTCATTTTACAGATGGGGAAACAACGAGAACCAACCATGCAGCCAGCTCGTTCGCTAGGGATCAAACCCAAACCAGGTCGAACTACCAATATGCAGCAGTCGTATCCACTTGACCTCTGGTGGGGTACCTAAAGGTCGGAGGAGCAGTTAGCTCCCACTAAGCGATAAATCATATGGTTTAGAAACTATACCACGCAAAACAATAAATCATATAGTTTAGAAAGTAAAGTATTTTTATTTCCTTAAAACAAAATATAAAATACGCTTTTTCCGACAAATAATTACTAATATTAATAATAATGATAGTATTTGCTTAAACATAGAAAGTAATTTTATGCGAATAAATTAAATATAGCATTCCCCCCAATGCCGTGATAAATTATAAATTTGGATGGGGGTAAACTTTTAATGAATTTTAATGAAAAAGGGAATAGTAATTTTAATAAATATTTTTAATAAGTTTCATATTTCTTTAAAAATAAATAGAGCTCTTCTGTATTACTCTTTTTATAGTATTTAAATCAATAAAAAATTATAAACTGTTAATAATGTTCAAGCTTCATTTTATTAGGTAAGGGAATAAGCATTGTCGAAAACTGGTGTTTCTAATATACACAGTCCAGTCACATTAATGTGACCACCACGTACTTTCCATGTCAGAGTTAAATAACCAATCACAGAAGGCAGGTGGCAGCACTGTGCAGTTGAGCGTATATAAAGGGTGTGTGAGGGCTTCGGAAAACATTTCAATCGTTGGCGTAATGCAGAAACGAAGCGATTTATCCGACTTCCAAAAGGGCATGATCATTGGCTTTCGGGCCAAGGGTGGAAGCATTTCCGAAACGGCTGAGTTTGTGAACTGTTCGCGTGCCGCCGTGGTAAAAGTGTACCGTGCATGGCAAAATGGGACTGTCCAAAATCAGCGACGGGGCAAATGTGGTGCACCACGGGCCATAGATGACAGAGGCGAACGACGGTTGCGGAGATGCGTTCGGGCAGATAGACGGGCTACCGTTGAGCAACTGACCACCAAAATGAACCAAGGGGCTACCAAAAGTGTCTCCCAAAGTACTATTCAGCGAACATTGCTGCGTCTGGGCCTCCGAAGCAGACGCCTGGTTCGTGCACCTATGCTGACTGCTGTTCATCGACGGCGAAGGCTAGAATTTGCACGCCAGTACAGCAGCTGGACGTCCACTGAGTGGCGACAGGTTGCGTTTTCGGATGAATCGCGTTTTATGCTCCATCGGACAGATGGACGTTGGCGTATAAGGCGTGAAACCTCTGAAAGGAACCACCCTGCAACCATTGCCGGAACGGTCCAAGCTGGAGGCGGGAGCATTATGGTCTGGGGAATGTTTTCCTGGCATTCTCTAGGTTCACTGATCATTGTGGAAGGCACAATGGATCAATACAAGTACGCATCTGTCCTTGCGGACCATGTTCACCCCTACATGCGCATTGTTTTTCCTCAGGATGATGGCATCTTCCAGCAGGACAATGCGAGGTGCCATACAGCTGCCAGTGTACGTGCGTGGTTCGAAGAGCACCAGGATGAGTTTACCGTCCTCCCCTGGCCAGCAAACTCACCTGACTTAAACCCAATCGAGCATCTGTGGGACCATCTCGATCGAGTTGTTCGCGCCATGGATCCTCAACGGCGTAATCTAGCGCAGCTGGCCACGGCATTAGAGTCGGCATGGCTCAACATTCCAGAGAACACCTTCAGGGACCTATGTGACTCTCTTCCTGCACGTCTCGCAGCAGTCCGCTCTGCGAAAGGTGGTTATTCTGGCTTTTGACAGATGGTCACATTAATGTGGCTGGATTGTGTATGTAATTGAGATTGTACTATATGTAGTACAAGCCGAACGATTATCCAAACTCCAATTCTTCAACCTGATCAGTTATTCGAAAATTTCAGTTTCCGGACCAGGAACAAAATCATGGCGAAGAAAGGGAAGCTGTTAAGATAATGATCTCGTTCTAGCAAATAATCAAGCTTCTTTAATTATCTTATGAGGTATTTCTCCTGGCTTCTCAGCATGCCTTCGTGGTGCAGTGGTCAGCACGTTCGGCGCGTATTCGAGAAGTCCGGCGAGGGCAATGATCATTTTTCACATCTCCAACTCCGAAATAACCTAATATCTGCAATCCAAAAACCGATGACCAAAATTAAGATTGAAGACGCGATAAAATAAGATATCTCAAAGCCTATTTGGTTTATTTCATTGAACTTTTGAACACAAATGATCAGCTGTCTGATATAACCAACTGCAACATAAAATAATCAAAAGGTAAGTTATTGTGGCGGGCAAATGAATCCAGAAATGACCAAAACATGATACATCATATTGCCAGAAGATTCCAGCTTAGAAGAAGACGACTCTGAAATTCCCTACCTACGTCACAATGGGCCCTAATAATGTAAATGCACTTGTTGACCGTAGCTTGTCTACTGTTCTAAAAGCGGTGATTCTAATTACTAGAGGGTATCGAAGTCTTACAGGGGTTCATACGAGAGGATTTTAAGCATGATCTCTTGGAATTTAGTCTAATAACTTCGTTGGCCACATAATTATCTCGAGAAAATCATTGACCAGTTGATCTCTGTGTAACCTTGCATTACCGTTTGCAAAAATAAAATCCTTTCCAATAGCTGCAGGATAAACCTTTTCAAGAATCTCATTTCTATAAAGCTATGTAGCCATAGATCGAAGACATGCAGTTCATCCAACATGAGCTCTGTCCACCTAAGGAGCAGTTCCGCCAGTAAATTGGTTTCCCTTACACTGGAGGACGATAGTGGGGCTGTAAGCAGATGAAGACTCGTCAAGAATTATTCTATGTACTCAGTCTTAACTTATCGCTGTAGAAGATATGCTATAATGCTACGTCCAAAAAATAATGTACCTAGCTCCACAAAAAATGAACTTTCTTTTGATCTTTCTTGAAATGTACACATATCGCTGACCACCAAGCGTAGAGAGCCTGCTTTGCTAGGCGTCTGTATACAGCTTGCATAGAAATTGTAGTTCTGGGTACAGCAGTGAGGTCCATGTAAAACTCTCTGGCCTAGCAGAACTCTTTCTATGGTTCTGTATGGTAATGAGTATTTATTGCCACGTGTCATATCCACAGGAGTTATGCCTCTTGGATGGTCTTGACTAGATATGCTCAAAATCTAGATACTACTGTTCGAGATACTTGCAACCAGCGACTGCCGCTTGATTCTGCTCAGGCTATAGCGTATCGGTGAATTCTCTATGTCAAGCCATTACCTAAACTATTGCGAAAACTCCTTTTAATTAAAATCAGTCAATCTTGCGATTTTGCTTATATGAAACACAATTCTATATAACGAATTTCATAAATTTGAAAACCAATCATTTTTAGATTTTCCTTAAAACATTTTCTTTTATAATAACAAGTAATTGCTCATTAATTTATGTTTTGATGTCTTAGACCCGCAGCCGCAATATCTGCCATATGCATTGTGGAATAAAACATTATAAATGATGGGCAGGACGATTAGATCTTCATGAAAGTCATCTTGCCATTGATCTGTAGTTTGTGTTAAACTGATTTCGAGGAGGCATTGCCAGAAGATAAAGCTGGTCTTCAGCCCCTACCGTTCAGCTTACTTTATGCTATATTTACATTTACGAGTGCATTACTAAATTAAAAAGTATTGAGAAATATCTGTAAAAAATCCTTACATTGGAAAAAATAAACTGCTATAGTTATCGAAACAGCTGATGTGTCCGAATCACTTAATAATAAAATAATGTAATGGCACACAAACATAGTGTTTTGCCCATGATTTGAAAATTATTAAATATTTACATGATTTTCCAAACGTAATTAGGAATTTTCAACTCTAGTGTAATTTTTGTTTTGGGAATTCGAATTTAATTTAACTCTTTCACTGAAAATTGTTTCTTGATATTTAAACATAATTTTCTGATGACACAGCAGAGCAATGCAATTGCAAAAAAAAAGACATAAAAAGAACTCCTTTTCTAATATATTTATTATATCTTTTAGATAAACAAATACTAAATGATTCTAGAAAAAGGAAAAGGAAAAATTCTTTCGTGAATTGAAAATGTTATTTGCTTGCCCTTCTTTTATATTTCAAAATAAGAGAAAAAAAGATTGTTTTCATTGGACGCACTTTTAATGTAAATGTTGCGTTGCTCTTTATTGTCAGCGTCACAGAAAAAGAAAAGAAGGGAAAAGAATTATTTGCATTGTTTTCTTCTATGCAACTACAATAATAATAATGAAAAAAACAATAATGAAACGGGGAGCTGCAAAGACCTGTTTTGCATTTTTACAATTCCAAAAGATGTTTATTATTGCTTTATAGTTCTGAACGGAAATTCAAATAAAATAAATGAAAACTATTTTTGTTTTTCTTTGAAATCCGTGTTGTACGATTTTCTTTCTACATTCTTTTTTAATTTGGCGCGTTAGGAACTAAAATGAAATGGAGGAAAAATGTCAACACTTCGCCATTTTATTTCATTTTCCGGATTTTTTAACTTTTAAAACAGAAACGCATATGCTTCTTTTTATTTTCTCCTTTTTTCCCTCCTCTGCCTCACTTAGCTATTTTGTATCTCATTGTTTGTTTACAGTTCTTTTGTCTGTGACAGTTCTTGTACTGTGTCCCTTATGGTTCGACTTTAAAACAAATTTCGTTGTTCCTAAAACATTCAGTTTTATTTTATGCATTTTTTTCACTGAAACTTTAATATAGATAGGATTTTAGGAGAATGCATTTCATAAACATTTCAGGATTTTTTCGCATTTAATATATTTATTCGCATTTCTTGAACAAGCGAATTCTTTCGCTTTTCACTTCAAAGCTATAAACATGTTATAATTGGAAAATAATGTCCCTAGCGCTGCTTTAAGATAAAGAAGACCAGAATATGTGCAGATAATCGACAAATAAATTATGTTGATTTAATAGATAAACGCATGTCCGTGTTTCTTTCGTTTTAATTACAGTTTAACTTTTATAAGACACCATATGTATGTGCTAACGATAGATTCATTATCCATTCGTTACAATATTTTGAAGGATTTTTTCCTCTTTCTCTCCAGACTTTTGTTATTCTTTATTGTTCCATTTATGCACGTATTCTATTTTATGCTTCCTTTAATACCGTTTTAGAATCGTCAGTTTTATTCTTACTTTTCCAAATCCCTTTTCCTCTGCTTTGTTTATCTAATTGCTGTAATCCTTCATATAATTTCGAGCAATTATTTATTTCTATAAACGTACCGTGTTGAATTTATATAACAAATAAAAAAACTATCAAGTTATATATTTATTTATTTATTTTTGGGCATAAGAAACTTCCTTAATAGAAACTTTGCACCAGTTTCTGGGACCTTCTCCTTACTTTACGTTTTGTATTTTTCAGTCTCCTTATATTATGGTATACTACCTTTCATATATAAGCTTCTTGCCGTGGCAAATATCGCTACTACGTGTGACATAAGATCTTTAGTTTATCTTCCATGTGACATAGCTCAGAGTTCACTCTCAGAATATTGCCATTTGGCAAGAAATAAAATATTTAATTTATTTTAAAATTTTAATTAATTCGTAATTTTTTAAAAAACTGAAATATTTTTAAAACAATAAATATGTTTTAGCAATTTAAATACTTATTTTATTTTAATAGCATATTTTAACTGATATAAATTAAAGCATATTCAATTTATAATATATTCAGCTAATGATTGTTACGAAGATTTATAGCGTTAGCTTTATTATAATTCATGAAACGTGTTTTTGATGTTTTGTATCCGTACCATGCAAGTACGCAAATTTTGGGGCACTTTTCCCAATGTGTAATTGAACTTCTATTAACCATTTTGGAATTTAGAAGAAGGGTTAAATCGCCAATTTCTTAATATCATTTCGATAGCCGCTCTGTTTCTGCTTTACTTACTGATAAACAGATACAGAAGTTGAAATTTACATAACAATGAATAATTATTTTCTCGCAGGTCGATATCATCGCGAGGGTCCTTCGACAGGGTGACCACTTGTTTAGGCAAAATTGCACAAGCATCCCAGAGCCCACGGTCTGGAAAGGAGATATCAGGGTACTGCTGTCCATGGTTCTTTTATGAATTCGTTGGTGTATGTAGTTGGTATAAGTGTTTTGTTGAGATAGTGATACGTATAGTGGTAGCTTACTCCCGGGCAAGATCCTGGTCTTTAGACCCCCGTGACAAGAGAATGAGCACACGTGAAACATAATTATCAGAAGATCGCTTTATTTGTAAATCCACTTTGACGAGTTAGTACTTTCATAATTCTTTCATGTCACGTAAGGATATGAGGCCTCCTCACTCAGAGAACATGCAAATCAGGACTTCAACGGAGATTCTCAAAAGAGTCATAGTGAGTGCAAAAATCAATCACTTGCAGTTTTCTTTCATCGGAAATCAATTGACCGCCGGGCGAAATAAACCAAACCCGGGAAGAAAGAAGTTGGGCAGAAGTTTAATAGAACGAGCACCAGAGGAGAACACCACTCACTGACTTCAAACTGTTTTTACACAGGGAGACTAAGAAAGCTTACCCGAGAAGTTCCAAAAAATGGCTCATATTTCATCTCGCACTCACAATCTCTCTTCACGCACCATCTCCATCTGCAGTCCTCCAAAAGCACGAGGTGCACAAAATTCTCACCTTTTATAAAGTCCCACTGTTACACTGACAGTTAAGTTCTGCAGCCAGTGAAGATAGGCGTCAGATAGGCAACCAATCGCAAAATACCTTTAGCTACACAAACAAACAGAAGTAAAGTGGCTTAGCTGTCTGGTGCAACCTGTTCCTCCGCTTACACCACAAGTAGGCGAAAAAAAACTGTCGCCAATGGAATCAGATGCAAACACCTAGAGACTGCCATAACATTATAAACAATTAATGAACTTCAATTTAATGTGAACTCGTCACATATTCATCCCTCCTTCAGAAAAAAAAGAGAAAAACAATTTCATATGTGTACGAAGAAAATTCCAAGTGTTAAGGGGTAGCCTCATATCAAATCGTGACAATCCATATACAAGTACTAGTTGAAAATACACATATTACATACAAATTGCTATTTGCATAATAAATCAAAGTAATTAGTATGCAAGTGCCATGCAAATAACAAATAACATAACCAGATGCCCTATAAATAAACATAAAATTTCTAACATATCATAGCCTGGAGATCACTTGGTTAAATGTTTTATCGTTTGACACAAAAGTATATGGGCAATTATGCAAAGAGTCCAATTTTGAAACTATTGGCGGAGATGATTAGAGTTCACTCAATACAATTCTTCTGTGCATCGTGCACAGTAATGGACGCTTTCATTTTTTAAGTCCATGAAAAATATTAAGAATCCATAATATCAAAAAATCTATAAGTTTAAAATAATTAATGTACTGAGATTTAATGCAACCTTGTCACAGACTCTCTATAGGCTGTTTGCCGCCGAGTTTAATTTTAGTTTACTTTAGGTTGATATCTTCACATTATGTCTGCAGCAGTGACATCATCACATTATGTCTCAGCATGTTTTGCTCTATGCATTCTTTTCGCAGGTGCTAAAAGGTCATTCTTCTCCCACTTCCTTTCCAGAACTCGAAAAATACATATGAATTTATTCAGATTTAGATTATTTTTTGAAAATAGCAACGTGTTTTTTAAATTAAACAGCTAAAAGTATGGAAAGTATTGATAAATACCAAACTTTAATAAAGGCAGTTTCTTATATTAATAAATGGAAGGTATATACTTAAAAGGCCGATTGCATACCCCCGAAACTATGAAATGTCTCCCAGGGGAGTATTCCCCTATACTATTTTAGGGCTCATTTTCTGACAAAACTCAGGAAACTTGCCGAAGGATAACTGACAATTTTTTTTTTACTTTGATATGTCAGCATGTTTTTATTTAAATATCGTTTGCATGCGGACAGAATTTTCCGTGCAGTTAATCGTTTGCTTTGATCCAATGAACATCTGCTATCATGGATTCAAAAATTGAGCAAATAACAGCAATAAAATCTTCCTGTAAAGTTGTACATTTATCTGGATTTTTTCAACCCTTTCGTAACTCGTTTGAAAAAAACTTAGTGTTTTGCTTATGATCTTGAGAAAGAAAGGCAATCACTTATTTTTTATTCCACCAGGGCCACATGAACTTCGATTTCGAGTAATGTCTGTCTTAGTGAAATCATTTGATCGGAAATGAGTAATTCACAAAAATTTCTTCCTGAATGACAGGCTGTGAACTCCATAGTTTATAAAGGCATGCTGGACTTCAATGCGGCAGGCTTGACAAAGCTCAATCGAATAGCCGGTTTACTCACCCTGAATAGGTTCAGAACACCATAATCAGAGACTCGGACAGTATTCCAAAACATGAGTTTTGTGAAGGGACCAAGCGTTGTATAAATTTGTAGATATTGACATTGAAAATTAAGAATTAATAACGAATGTTACGTGCATACGGGATCGTAACAGATTGAATGCCCACAGGTCGGATGATAAGATAATAAAATTCATTTTATCAAAAGAAACACTTTAGTATTCTGAAAGTTTCCACAGAAATACTCCTATAGGTGTTCACAGTATCGCAGAGTACAACCAGTAGTTACTCCTCAAACTACTTATAATGTTAAACACAACACAATCAATGTAAAGCGCATTTAAACAAGCTAACCCGGCGATAACTCAGTTACGATACTTATTACAGTGATACAGGGACCGGAACAAAAGATCGCCAAATGGTAGTCGATTCCGACAACTTTTGACAATTTCTCACCAAATTTGAAGACAAAATAAATCGCCAAAACGGTTGCCAGCTTGGCGATATCTCGCCAAATTACCGAGATGCCCATTTACTCAGTGTTAAATGAAAGTGCCCCTGTATTCATACTTTTCCACCATAATTCGTTTCTTTAGATTTTTCATGTTACGTTATACAAAAGAAATACAACAATTTTACGTATAATTCCGTTAAAATTACCTATCTACATACACAATTTATAAGAATAATATCGTTTTCTTTAAATTTTGATCGCTTTCGAACTTAGTCTTGAAATTTTGTGAACTTGAAAAATGAGATCTTTTCAGAATAATCATTTTATTGTTTCCTATTTTTAGTGTATTAAATAAATTTAATTGAATAATAAATACGCACGGAAATTGTGACTCTACTATAGAAGAAACCTTAGCCAAACTACAATAGAAATTATTAATTTCATAGAGAGGCTTTGTTAATTTTAGCAATAAATTTGATAGCTGTCTGTAATTTCAGAACAAACTCTTGGCATTAAAGATTATTATTAATACTACGAAGATATCTTTATAACTGAAATACATGACAAAAAATTTATATTTTGCAAATTAATTTTACTTGTTTTTATATGAGTGATAAATTAAGATAAAAATTACTTTAGGACCGAGATAACATTTTACATTTTGAATCCCAAAAATCGTGGATTTTAATGTTAAAAAATTACAATAATCAGCAAAGGAAACGAAATTCTTGGTCGGATATTGGCATTGAATTTCTTTCATTTTTAGGAAATATTTCATACATTTAGTTGAAGAAACTCAATACTCAAAGAAAATTATTACTTTGAGGTCGTAATTGTTTAGAGGCAGAAAATAGGGAGTAGAAATGTATGGGTAATTTTCTGGTTGGTTACTTTTACAAGAGGGAAATTGCAAATCTTTCTTCTGATCATTTTTACTGCATAGTAGAAAAAACAGTTTTCGATATCGATGCCATCTGAAGACATTTGAAGGGATAAAAAAGAGCGTGTGCAAGTTATAAGTGCTTTCAGATAAAAATTATGGAGTAAACAAGAAAATTAAATTTTAGCTCTCCTAAATGCTAAATTTTATAACTGGAAAAAAATAGTTAAAATTTAAAGCGCCTGAAGCGAAATTTTGCATAGAATTAAAACGTTGCAATAGAAACCTGAAGCGATTCATAATAAGAAATTATAAATTTAAGTAAAGTTTGATCTATTGATAAGAAATCGAAAATTAGAGTTCGCAAGGACTTCAGATACAGTTCTGATGAAATTACATTTAATTTTTTTCTACAAAGTAAAAAAAAAATGCGTTTGCTATATATTGTGCCATTTTAAGTTTCTATTCTGAGAAAAAAATATAATAATAAAAAAAGAAGGAACAGATTATTAAAGACATCATAAACTAAGTACTCTTAAAAATTAAAAGCTGTTATTCTAACAACTGGCAGTATTTTTGCTCTTAAGAAAGGGGACACTAGATAGTATCGAAGATTTTCTAACGTAACAACATTTAATTCGAGTATCGATTCGTAACAACATTTTAACTACAAAAAATCAATTTATAAACAGCACACATGCTTAGAAATGTTATTCGTTATGTTTAAAAAATCCATAGTTGACCAACATTTTTCCGTCTTAACGCATTTATGTTTCAAAGACTACATTTTGTTCTTAATTTATGAAAGGATTGTCGTAACACTTTTAAAGGAGAAACTGAAAATACGTCACTAAAATATGATATAATTCGTGAAAAGGATTACAAAATAAAGTTACTATAAATAATATTTCAATGTTTAAATGAAATTAAATTTATTTAATATTATTCCAAATGTTAAATATTTAATTTTTATTAATTTAATCATGAAATATTAAAAATATTTAAATCATTAAAAATTTATTACATGAGAAAAATCTATCAAAAGAAATGCGTGGGCTAATTTTTCAGTAAAATATATATTGAAAAAAATACATTTCATTAAATTGTTTCTTTTTTCCTCCAAATTTTATTAAAAGAAGTGTAAAAATTTTATTTTCATCTGGGCAGGAAAATTAAATGAAGAGAAGTAGTTAACTTGGTTTTTCCCATAAATGTATCAGAATTATAAATTAATTAACGACTTTTATGAAATGGGAATTCTCGTACACAGAATTAAAATTACTTTCCTTTCTTTCAAACGCATAATATACTTCCAAATTAGTAAAACTGCGTTCATTTCTTACCATGGCTTCGGAAAAAACGTTGACAGAGGATTCAGATATTTAAAATGAAAATAATCACGGCAGCTTAGCCGTCTTGACAAATCAAGTATTATGCATATAGCCAAAAATGCGTTAAAAGAACGCTATAATCTTTTTGTCCCAACTATATTTTCAAATAAAATACAGTGGCTCACAAAAGTGTTCGTACACTTACGAGTTTCAGTGAAATATTGCTTTATTCATAGATAACAATTAATCTTTTAGAATGAAAATGTTTTAATAATATCTATACATTTCTCGTAGCAAAACCACATTAATTACTTTATGAACATATTAAAGATTTTTTTTTGGAAAATTAATAATAAAAAAGTAACAGAAAAGTTACCTCATAAAAATTTTTGTACGCTTTAAAGAAATCTGCACATATTAGTAAATACTGAAGTATTTCTGTCAGTTAGTATTTTGTGTTATGTACTACAGTATTAATAACTGCGTTCAAAAGTCTGGGCATAGAGTTCACCAGTTCTTTTGCAATATCTGCATCACAATGTTTCTCCATTCTTACTGTTTTTAGTTCGGTTTTTGTTTTAATGTCGTGTCTTCGTATTCTAACACAGATGTGTTCTGTAGTGTTTAAATCTGGCGGCTGAGGTGGAGGTTTCAGAGCTTGTGGACAATTATAGACACCCAAAAGGCGAACATTGGCGGCAGTGCGCTTGAAATCATAATCCTGTTAAAAAAGTAAAGTCGTATCCATAATTCAAATTCTGGGTGGATAATTCTAAATTATATTTTTAAATAAAGAGTATGGTTCATTGTGCCATCAATAAATACTAAATTATTTAATCCTGTTGCTGACATGAGCCGTCGCACAAGAATACCTCCACCGCTATGCTCTGCTGTACCAACCAAGGTGTTGGGATTAAGTTCCTCATTTTTTTCTCCATAAAATTATACACCCTTGGAAATCAATAATGTTAGTTTGCTTTCATCTGCAAATAAGACATGATTCTAATACGCTTCGTGCTTGCTTACCATTGATTTTATGAAGAAAAGCCTAAACTTTTTATTTTTTGTATTTCGAAAAACTTTACTTTGAGCAGAGCCCCCATATAATCTAGCTGATATGAGTGCTCGTCGAACAGTTTTAAGTGAAACTGAAACAGAAAATTTTTCAGTAAAATTTGAAATTATTAAAACACTCAAACATGGATTTTTCACGGATTTTCTAACTATAAATCTCTGATCACGTTGAATCACGCCAGGTTACAACGCTTTTTCTGCAAATACGTAAAGTGCGCGAACACTTTTGTGAGACAATGTAAACTCTTAGATTTTCTAATTTACAAGTCCGATCATTTCCAGAATAAGTTTCATAAATTTAAATGAAAATTAAACGATATTTAAAGTAGATGCTGAGACTATCACTTTCGTTTACTTTGTTATTGTATTAAATTTGATACTTTAAAAATTATTGCTGTTTTATCAATATTATCAAACACTACATCATCATACTAATAAATGATATGCTGACTTGTTTAAACAATAAACAAAAGTGTTTAGTTCAATGCATAATCTTACTTAAAATTAATAACATACGGAGATTTTAAATCTCAATGTTTCGAAGAACGAACTTTTGTATTTGATTTAAAACTGAATTCGAAGAATAAAGTAATGATCAATAATCTTTTTAAATTATATAAACAAGAAGATTCTGCTGACGGAGATTTGGAATTTTTTTTCAAATCAAAATCGTGTTTCGAACAGTAAATAATAGTGAAGAAAATTTCGCTTGGTTTTGCTTTCACTAAGACCCTGGGAAAACTCTGAAATAATATCTAGCTTCTAATAATTCTTTTGCTTGTTCATTCCTCAAGTTTTTTTTCTTCGTAAAAAAGAAACACCCACATACTTTCTACTTTCTTTTAGAACAACAAAAAAAGTTTTATTTCATCGAATCTGTTTTCGATGGCCTATATTTAGTATGTCTTTTCACATCAAACTTTTAAACCTTAAAGAAAAGTGACGATAAACTCCGACAGAGGGCGCTGAGATTTATGAAGTTCAAACTGCATCGAAGGTAATGTTCTTCCAGAGTTGAGAAGTTTCTAAGCAGCTTATGTGAGAACAGATTTTCTATTGTTTCGAAGAATGAAAAAGCAAAGCATATTTTCGAGATACGTTGTATTATGTTCTTGATAACAATGCTTTTCTACAAAATTTTCTTTTTATTTCAATCAAAGATCCTTGCAATTGTTATGAGCTTGTTATAAGCCACGTACTGATAACAGGAATTGTCACTTTCGCTATTTATCATTCCTTTCCATTATTTTACCAGATTTGAAGAGATAGATGCATGCTTAATTTTGATTTTTGCTAACAAAATTTCAGTTTGCTCAAAAGTTTTGAATCGGAAAGAGATTTGGTTCTTTATGAAATAAACGAAGTTTAAGTTAATACTTCGCAACACAACCAGTCTAGAAATAAGGTGTAATATTATTATTTTGGGTAGAAGTGTGAATAATACTCTCAACCAGGAAGGGTATTATCCTTTCAGAGAAGATATCAGGGAATTATTACTTTTAAAGAAGTGTTTCTATTTAAATTGCTATCATTTGTGATCAACAGTATGCAAAATTATTAATACGGAAATTCATTATTATAATAAGAAAGAAGAATATTTTTAGATGTAAACAAAAACTTTTAATTAACTTCTTAATTTTCGTAATTAAATTTACGTAATTTTTTTTAATTTGTGACTTTCCTTTCATATAATAAAGTTTAAAACTTTTTTGAACGTGCAAATATTAAATTTTATCATTTTGCGTTGCTATATTTTAGAATAATCCCTTTCATAAAATAAAGAACGCTTTCTTGTTCGACTGCACCATTTTGTTTAATATGTAAATGAACAGTTCTGCAGAAATGATTCGATGGGTAGAAACAGCAGTAATTGAAATTTCTAATTTCAAGATTTTAAAATACGTGTTAAATTAAGATCTGAAAATATTGCTTCAGACGCTAGAAGTAGAACTATGCTAAAATTAGTTCTTTAATATGTTTCGAGAATAAATGAAATTCAAGATAATTCATTGGGATCTGAAATTTGAAAATAGCCATAATCAAAACAAACTAATCCAATAACAGTTTTCAGATTTGTCAAATTAGTATCTAAGCATTCTCTCAATATTCACCTTGATTAATGCCACACAATATTTCATTAACTACTTTTTTATTTATTTTGAAATCGTAGATTGCTTTCTTATTGGCTAAATGTAATTGTCTGTTTAAAAGGACAGAAGTGCAACATAAAAATAGTTATTATGCATTACCAAAGAACTTAATGATCAGCTGAGACCAGCTTGTATATGTTAGTTTCCAAGTGAATGCATTAGAAGGTTTTAATGGATATCAATAATTTTGCAAAACTAGCAAACAAGTCACGTAGTCTAAAACTACTTTTTAAAAAAAGACTAAAATTTAAGCTCTAAAGTATGAATGCGACTTATTTAAATACTATTTTGACCTTATTAGTCATTGCACAAACTGAACACAAATCGTCTGTGAAAATTTTCATCTTGCAAAACTAGCCATGTAACATTTCTTTCGTTAAATTAGCACTTTAGAATTTCATTACGTTAACTTGAAAAAGGAATCGTAATTTTTCTTTCTTCAGCCATTTTTTATATCCTATTCTATGCGTGTTATTAAATTGTGTCTTAATAGTATCTGGGCATTGTAGCAATTAGATGTTTAGGATTAGAAAGGATTTGTCAAATGCAAGCCATATTTTTATCCTATTCTTTATGCTTAATGAGAAAAGCAGAAAATATGATCTTCTCTAAACAGACCATAATGGAAATTTATTATCTGTGCACATACCGCATTTAGAAGGTTCTTCATAAAACCTATGAAACTATATATGTAGAGTGGTGTGCACTCCTCTGTCGGTAATACATGATAGTTTAATATCCCGTTACATTATCCACTTATACATTATAATACAAAATACATTATCCACGTTTAAAAGTGCATTCTGATAAAGAAGCAACAAGAGTCTTTCAAGTGAGCATCCCCATTTCGCATTCGAATGTTTTATAAAATTGACAATCTGAATATGATTCTATACTACTTTTAGCGTTTGTTAGGATCTTTGAAAACGCAAAATTGGAATTTTAAGCAAGTGACATGCGATTATCTTCTGATATATAGCGTCGGTGTTGAATTATCTTAAAAACTTAAAATTCTGATTTGTTTTTAGAAGTTTATGACTTTCAAGCAGTACAGCATTTAGCCTTTGCCATTTTGTAGCATTTGTTCTTCAAAACTCAATGGCAAAAACCTCTTAGATTCTGATTATTTTCTATACATTTCCGATATTAGAAATTACCGCACATCCGGATAATTCCTGAGTACATCCTTTTACGTGCTATATCCAATCCTATTTTCAAAAACTTTTATGAAACATTCTCTCATGCATGTGAAATTTGAAGTATTTAAATTTTGCTAAGAAGAATTAGCGTAATTTCTACGGTAGAAAAAATTTGTGAAGTGACATTCTTTCAGCGTAATTTATGATGTACAGCTTAGATCATATTGAAGCATATTTGATAATTTGCGCAATATTTCATTTCGAGCAAAGTTTGTTTGAACTGATAAACGTGGGTTTCATCAATCAAGAACAGAGCCCTTTCATTAACAAAAGGCTTATTTGCTAGATTTCTTCCTCATCGAATTCTCTTTTCTGTTTTATGAAGACTGTATTGCAAGGTAATTGTTTGGAGACATTTCAAGAATCCAAAACGATGAGATAGCCAACATATGATAGGTACCAAAATACCCGTTTTCCCAATACATCCAAGAATGATAGGAACGTTGGATCAAGTATACATATTCCGATGGACGCTGCTTAATATTAGCTGCGGCAAATTTAATATGATATTGTTTCATTAAAGCAATTTCATTACATAATGGTCTAGAGATGCTATGTCTAAGCAGAGACGGTCATGCTTCAACAGATGGGTTCATCAGCACATAACCCTATTGTTGGTTGTGGAGCATCCATTCGCTCAAATAGAATCTTTATCAAAAAATGTGTTACTGCAATTGGTGCGTAAGCCCTAAAACATGGCTGCAGTAATTCGAATGGACAAAATCAATAGTAGCTCTTCTTCCCTTCGCAAGGGGAAGATTCATTGCGAGAATGTATTTCATCTCAGTTACACGTTATTCCTGCCATCTCCTCCCCCATTCCACTGCGCGATCAATAATAATAAAAAAATAAAACACTGTATAAAGAGAGCTTTTTTTTCTTTTCATTTCTAATATACTTTGCTTTTCCGAGTTATATATAGGTTTCTTGGGAGCGAGATGGAAAAAGAGCGAGCATTCTAAAAGGTAAAGGGGTTATTTTTGACTAAAAAGAAGATGTATGTGTTATGAACGTTAATGCACATTTTACAAAGCACATGGTCCCTACTGCAACTGCTACTAGTATGAAACGTATTGGAACATTTGAAGCATATGTCTTTAAATGGCTAGCATGTGTGATAATAAATGTTTTGGATAGAAATATACTTTTCCTATGCGTGTTTTGTTCTGTTAGCAGCCTCAGTGCAACAAACAGAGACTGGAGTATTACTTGGGGAGCTCTCACAGTCTAGAGGATAATTATATAAATCCATGTTACAGAATTTGGTAATTTGGTTTCGCAACGCAACGATAAAGCCATTTTGTTATCACATACAATTACAGAATTCCTTATAATGTTGAAAGAGATATAACGTTGTTGCATATAACGTTTACAGTATTTTGTTGAGATGCAGAGAAAAATCATTAGTTCTAATATTAACTGGCTATCTTTCAACCTTTGCGAATGATATTCACATTCGTCTTCACGAACCAAAAAGTCTACCAAATAGCGCGAAAGTCTACCAAATAGCAACGAAGATAAATTAAAACTAACTAAAACATTTGAGAGTAACTAGTATCCTATTCAATTGCACAAACTTAAATGTAAACAGAAGTGTTTGAGAGGAAAAAACATTTATGTATAATTTAGTGATAACTTGTAATTATTTAACAAAGAAATCTACAAGTTTAATTAATTAGTTTAACTTTCAAGCAACCTGTGACTAAAAATTACCCGTTTAAGAGTATTTAAGATTGAGGGTTTTTCGACTGTAAGACAAGAGCGTGTTTCTGCTCGAGGCCATGTTAATAAATTTCACTAGCTATAATAAGATTGCAATTCTTCAACCGCCCAACTGGTATAATGTTTAGCGTCGCTGACTACAATGCCGAAGGGTCCAGGTTCGAATACCGGAGAAGGCATGGATGTTTATAGATGTATAGTGTCGGCGCGACATGGCGGCACTCTAAATATGCGGAGAGCCGAAAGCCCTCTCGTGTGGTTTGGTAGAAGGGGACCCGTCCTCTTGGAGTGCTCTCCATAAAAATTGAGGGCGGAACTGAGCCGAGCCGCACTGTCACCTGCTTGGTGCTCAAGGCTGTTGGCAACGACAGGCGTAATCTAGCGCTAGTTTAAATTTGAATTTGCCTGTGTCTTTAAGTTACATCGCCACAAGTGATGGTTTATTTGTAAGCACGAGATATGTATTTTATGTTAAAGTTCTGATATAATAAAAAGTTTGTTTTAAACTTTTTCAAAATTCTGCTGTTATTTCAGATCAAGCGATAATTCATTCCAAATCTGTTAGGAGTTTGATGCTGGTTTATGCTACGAAAGAAGGTCAAAGTCTGTAGTACGTTGAGTTCATTTTAACGTCCCCCTCCACTTTTCTCATTTTTAATTTCGAACTGCGAAAGAATCCTGAGACAATCTTAAACACCTTATTAAACTTCCTTTGCATTGACGGAACTATGGTTTTACATTTTTCCTCTTCGTTTTCGATATGAAATATTCGTAGATCTTTTTCAGTTGCAATCATTTAGCTAAACCCATGCTTCATCGAGCGTTCCAGTGTACTTCCATTTATCTTCAGCTAAATAGTTTTCATGCAGTTTCTACAAATTCTACTGCTTTGAGTCATATGCCTCGGCAAAAGCTGGTAAATATTATGTTTTTTTTTAGCTTTTTAAAGTTGTAAATCTTGGTTTAGTATTTTATTTATTGCCCCAGACGTATTTATGGACTTCGCAATTGATTTCTGCATTGGCAGATTTTCTCTTATTTCCGATGATTTGACTTTAGAGACATTAGTAACACTACATACCTTTTTCGGGTACTTGTTTGGGATCTTCTTTCCAAGTGGAAGTAATGATTGACGGTTTTTCCTTTTCCAGTTTAATAAGTGTGCTTATTTTGCATGGGTACATTTTAATACCATCCATTTCACAATGTTTTTAAATTATGGAATAGAAATATTTCTCTTCAGAAAGCGTAAAAACATATCCTTCAAACCACAGCTTGTTTACATGCGAAATTTTGAAAGAAAAATAAATTTAAAAGTAGCAGATGATATTCCTGATTTTAAACCGTAAGCTGTTGTTAGAAAATTTTACTCAAAGGCATTACTTCTTTTTAAATTCTTCATTAAAAGGGTTCTAAAAATAGGCAAACACATCCTGTAAAATGCATTTCTATTATTTATTATCCTATAGGAGCTTTAATGCAATTAGAGGTAATACTGCTTATTACTTACAACTTAAATTTTCTAACATACACTAAAGTCTTCAGGTTTATCATTGTGCAGTTCTAAGTGTTATAAAGGTTTAAGCGTTTTTGAGAGGGGAAGATAATATCACCAAGAACAAAAAATAGTAAGATATTTAAGAAAATAATTTTAACCTGTATGCGAAAATAAGTTTAATGTTTTCTTTTAAAATGAATTCGACGACAATTACAAATGAAAAAAGCAAACGAATTTACCGCTATTTCTGAGTATGAATATACGTGCACAAAGCTATTACCTATTAAATAAAGGAGAAACTCGAGGAATTTTATAATTTGCTGCTATGTACATGAATAAATATAAACTGAAATCTGCAAGAATGTTTCCACACCAGTACCTGAATTATATATGAAAGAATTCCTCTGAACTGTAACTTAAAATTTTATTTAAAAGTTTATCTACTTCAAAATTTTATTGAACATTTTGTTTAAGGGCTTCTTTTTTTTAAAAAAAATTTCCTCAATTATTACTGAATAATCCTTTCAGACAAAAGCTTTCGTGTTTCAAATTTAAATTCGTGTATTTGCCTTTTTTCTATTACTTATTTATCTCAGAAATTTTCAGATAGTCTTCCAAAATTTCGCTTGTATCATAAATTCCTAATTTAAATGTTTAATAAATTTTGGTGCAAGAAATGTTCCAAGATTCCTTCCATGCAACTGAAAAATAAATTTAGAGTTAAGTAGAAGTTTAAGAAAATATGTTTTTAATAGCAGTGAATATTTAAACCCTCATCCCAGAAAATATAATTTGAATTAAGTATAGCACATACATACCGTCGTTTCTATTCGTAGTGTAATTTAATTCCTTAACATTTGGTGCTCATTTGTAAAAATGAATAGTGTCTACAGAATCTTGGGAGAAATTTTTTAATAGCATATAACAAATCTGCCAACCGATAGCTGACTATATTTATTAATAAGACAATTCAAACTGTTTTCCTAATTATAGTCTGCTTACAGGCAAATACAGGTATAAAAGGGTGGGACTAGAACTTCATCGATCTTACAAATATGGTCTCTCCACATTAGCTGTGCAGTTCCGAACAAATTTCAAAAAGAGCACCGAGCAACCCAGCGAGGGCGGGGCGAAGGTCTCTAACCCTTCTTTTCCTAGCATCAACTTCTCAAGACGATTTTAATCTCGCCATGTATGTGTTGAGTGGCCTCTTGCGGCAGAGACACTATACGCTTCCAAATATCCATGCCTTCTCTGGGATTCGAACCCAGGTCATTCGGTACAGTCAACGTCACTAACCTCTATCCCCGCTGGGCGGCTGTGCTTACAGACAGAGTTTTTTATGCAGTTAATCATTTATTTTGATCCAGTGAATAGCTGCTCTCATATTCGAAAACTGAGAAAAGAGTAGCAGCAGGAAACAGGAAAAACTGCAGTGTGGCTATTTGAAATGTTGTGCGAACCATACATAAATTGAACATAATACGATCAAATGTTTTGCATTGGTACGGGCGATGGTCTGTCGGTCCTGAAGACATTGGTAATGAACTTAGGTAAATCCCCGTCAGTGTCTGGAATGCAAGAGAACATCAAAATGGTTCTGGAATTATGGCTGATAAATCGTCACCTATACCCTCGAATGTCAGGTGATGAGCTTAACATCAATAAAAATACTACTTGTAAAACTGTCGTGGAAGATTTTGAAAGAAATAAAAACTTTGTTATGACGCTTACACATTCATTGCAGAACAGAAATAAAATGGAATTTCTGCAAGTTATGATTTGGTTCAAATGGCAGGCATTAATCTTGATTTTTCAAACAAATTGTGAGTCGAGATGAAACTTGGTTCTTTGCTTATAATACTGGGGCAAAAAGGGTATCGTGTAATCATTTTGAATTTAACAATCATTTAACTATACTGAAAATTGAAATTTTTATTTCGGGAATTTCGAATAATAACCATGTTAGTCATCTTTTTTGATTGGAAAGGGATAATTTACAAAATATTTGATCCTGTAGGGCCACATTTTAGAAAGATGTAATTGATAGATTTCTAATGAAAAATCAGATCGTTAGGCATAAAAATGCTCAGTCGAATAGCTGGGTTTCTACTGCACGACAGTGTCCCGGCAATTCCATTCTCATCAAGCTGCTCCTAACAAAGGAAAGTGTTACAATTATCCTCATACGCTACTCCGATTTAGCCCCTAAAGACTGCTGTCTCAACTTCTAAGTTAAGTCTCATTTCGAAGCGCATTATTTCAATAGCATTAACAATTTCAAGAAACTAATAAGATTCTAAAAAATTATTTCTACGAACAACTCGAGAAGGACTAATAAGAAATGTATGTGAAAGACTATAAAACTAAAATATTGTTTTCTTGGAATGCTGAGTTTCTATCTAAAATGTTGGTGAGAAATTATGTACATTTTACGAATGATATGGTGCACTTCTTGTGTTTTGATTGGCCGCCAACCGATAATAAGCTTTTTACTATATCAAAATGTTCTCATTTGCGTACAATTCTAGTTCTACGGCATTCATATCAACAAAAATCAAAACAATATAGCAGCAGGAAAGAATAAAATAATTAGAAAGAAAATTCCTGCATTTTTGTCAATTCGAAAAGTACAAAATGGTATTACCATTGTTCTGAAACGGAATGTTTCAATAATATCGATTAGTAATAAGCAACTAAAGTAAGCAGTCAAAATCGTCTGAAATTGACTGTCTAATAATGTTCCCAATATTTAATTTAAAATATGACAAGACTACTGATTCTGTTAATGCTATGATAAAAAAACAGGTGAAGAAGAATGATATAAAAAATGAGAAGATAGAAGAATTTATGTAGAATATAATAAACCTGATTGTCCTGTAATTTATATTGAGTGACCTGCAAAATAAATGATCATGACTTGCAGACCTGTAAAGATTTTATAGGTATGAATAAACCTGTAAAATCTTTCGAATTAAACAAAATGCTTAACTCAGTAATTTATATTGCAGTAAAATTAATTTCGCAGTAGAGAATTTTTAGGTCGTTGTCTTTTCACACTGACATTACAGTAATTGAGGCAGGAAAATTTATAATAACAGTAATTAATATAAAAGTAAAAGTAACCCCACATACCAGAATTCTGAATATGTTGTATTTTCGCATGGTCTTTTCCATAAACATAATTAACATTAAACTTCAGTCTACATTGGATGTTACGGAAACATCACTTTTGTGAAATTTCGAATGTGAAAGTGATTTTAAAAAATCAGTTCTTATTCAAAAGCGTGTATATTTTTGCTTTTATTTTCTCTTCGCGATCACCTTTTTACCTAACCACCTGTGACCTGCCACCATTTTGTAAAGATAATGCTTTTCTGTGCGATATTAAAGAGAGTATGAGCGCAACAATAGGCAGCGAGAGAGAGGAAACTGTTCAACGATCTGTGACGGGAATGCATTAATGATTCCAAATGCTGAACTACATTGGGAATCGGCCATTTTTGTGCACGTTTGCATTATGCATGTTCAGCGTCATTCTTATTTTTTGTACTTTACAATAACTACATATCTCTGTTATTATGACAGTGAGTCTTGTTCAAGACGACGATTATTTGAAACAACGTTGATGTACAGTTTTTACAGACTCGTGAAGCTAGGAATTCCAATAAAGATTGAAAAACTTTATTATCCAATATTTTATTTTAATGTAGTGGTTAGATGTAATTAATCAGTATTATCTTTATCTTTCGTTATAAAGTCTGAAATTTTTAATACATAAACTAGCAATGACACACACGTAAAATAATAATAATAATAATAATAATAATATTTATCGAAAAGTGACAGAATATCGATACACTCTGGCTTTGTTATCGATAATTCAGCCGATTTATGATGAGATTTTTACTATTGTTTCCTTGATGTGATAATTTCAAATTTTTGAATAACAAGCTGTTTTAAATGATGTAACTGTAAATATAATACTAGGGGTAAATTCTTTTGAATGATATATTATTTCTATCTCTTATAAAGACTATCAAATAAAGAATAATATTTAAAATTGTCCCATATTTTAAGGAATGAAAGTGGATAAGTAGTAACTAATAGCAAAGTGGATAAGAACGCAGCGCACTAGTAATTCGAGTCGGGTTCAGATCTTGGCGGATGGGCAGGCTGTATGAACATTCTCGTATGTAATGATTTCCCCTTTATGTATTACGTCTTCGAACTAGTTTTACCTTAAAATTTCTCCAGACAGGCACCCTTTTTCTCAGGCAGATAGACATTATCTGCTTTGCCATAATTAACAAACCGAACCATATTTAACGTAATTTAACGGAACCTTATTTTAGCAGGGAAAAATAGCTTGAATCAATTTTTCATAGATCTAACAACTCACGACGAGATTAAAATAAAAAACTCCTTGATATATATATATATATATTATATATATACTAGAGGAAGTACCCGAAACAAAGTAATTTATCTAACAACAGAGAGAACAATATCGCTGTAATTTTCTCTAATAACGATGCAAAAAATACGATTCGTTGTCATACTTTTTTCAGTTTGATGCGATATGGAACCCACATAAAAAGTTTCGATAGAAAAATAAACTCTCTCTCTCATTTATCAGCAACAGTGACGAGCCGTTTTTAATGATTTTCGTTTTCTAATCAAATGGTAGTAAAAACTGAAGTTCCATCCAATATTTCACCTATATTCAATTTTAGACGATTAAATGTGGCAAAACGTTGATCATAATTGATCAGAAATCAAGAATACGAACAAACAAACAAACACACAAACAAGCATTCTTCTTTATATGTATAGATTTTGTAAAACTTCCAAATTTTTGATTAACAAACTCTATGATTTGAAAGCGAGCAATAGCAACACTTTTCGAAATAAAGCGTTATTATCTCCAACGCGCGAGACTGTTGCCACTCGGAAAAATGAATTAGCCGCTTTCAGAGTTTTAAGTCCACAGGAGCTTTGTCCCTGAAGGACTATTGTTTTCGTTTTGCGATTTTGCATTGAATCACTCTGAATGTCCGTTTCACTTTTCAAATTGTTGCCACCAAATATATCACCGTGTATTATATTTGAGGAAATTAAATAATGAAGAATCTGTGCATAAATATATATACGTTTCTCGCATTGTAATGAAACAACGGTACCTCCTTGGCCATCCAGTTTTGAATGACGTAATCCTCCTGCGAGTATGGGCATCTGAAAGCCCAAATTTGAAATTTGGAGTTTGCTTTATTATCGATTTCATATTTTCTAAAACTTTAACGAATTTTTGATTAACAAACTTGGGGATTGCAAAATGAGTAACGGCAACGTTGTACAGAAAAACACATTTTTATCTCCAGTGCGTGAGACTGTGTATCGGAAATTCTAAGGATATCCTCAATTCAAAATTGTTTTGCGATATTGCTCATGAACTGAATTTTATGGTTTAAGTGCGAAGAACATGATATTTAATAAATAAAGGTAACGCACAAAATGTTAAAAAAATCCCATTTGGGAGTAATTTAAAATCTGAAACCTTTCAGATTTTGTTTTTCATTAATATTCTGGCTGATTAAAGTCGTACGAAGATGTTAATAGTCGACATGGCTTTCCACGAGATTTTGGAATCGGGAATAATGTATTTAATGTTTGGCAATACTACTTTTATTCCATCGTGAAATTTAGAAATTTTTTATTAACAAACTTTAGGATTTGAAAGCGCGCAGTGGCAACAACTTTCGAAATAAAGCAGATTTTCATCTCTAGTTTCCGAGACTGTTGCCATTCAGAAAAATGAGGGCGAAAGTTATCGTTTTTCCGAATTTTTAATTAATATCTCTGATTTTAGCTTTTTTTGGGGGGGAAGTGGACGTCGACCTTTTCCAAGACCCATAAAAGAACTGTAGAAAGTTTGGTGACGATAGCAGTAGTAGTAGTGACTGAATTATTAGAGGACAAACACACAGACTTTCTTCTTTATATATATAGATATATATATTTAATGTAATAAAACTGTATAAATATAATTTTGCAAGAATCAACTGTCATTTATTTTAAAAAATAAAGATAGAAAGATAAACCTAAAATGCACTAGAAGTTTTTATTGTCAGCACTGAAAAATTTAACGATCAATTAGCTGGTTTCTAAACTATAAATAATCTTGAAAGATGCGTCGAAATCAATCATATAAATATTGAAATTCTTAATTTCTGTTGTTAATTTCATATAAAATGAGCTTAGGCATTTCTATAGATAATAAATAAATCCGCTTTTTTCAGGATATTTTCTGCTCTTCGAATTATATTGTGTCTTTATATTTGAAATTAAAGCCAAACAAATGTTAAATCTGAAAGACAATTTAAATAATCAATTAAAAATTAGAACAACTTACTCTCCACTTGTGACTTAATTCGTACAAGGTAGCGCACGATATGTCATATTATTCAGTCACCCCAAAAAGTTTTTATATTATATATTGAGCTTTAAAATGCATATTCGAGTGTTTTATTCATAGAAAATACGGCAATAACGGCAAAATTTGAGTTCGGAGTACTGAGAGATCTCCGTGCGAGATTCGCTCTTTAAATGCTCTTTGCATTGCTTTGTGTTTAACGTTCTAGCTGGAAGTGGTAACTACTGATTATAGTCTATCATACTGTGAATAGCTGCGCGAGTACTTTATGTAAAGTTGAAGAACTGTAAAGTGTTTCTTTTGAGTTTTTAAATTTAATCGAGGTGATCATAGGCTCTGTGTGCATTCAATTCATTACGAAACTGCACGCACGTAACAATACTTACTTATGATATTCCTGCATTCATGATTCATAAGTGATACTAAAGAATACCATATTCTTGTTACCGGATATATTCATATCTTTATATTTTATTTTAATAGCATGGGATAATTCATATGGGTTTTGTCATATTTTAGACGGAAGAATCTTGTCTGTATACAAAGCGAGAAAGTGATGCTACGCATTAAATAACAATACTGGTGAGCCCAGTTTTTCAAAATAATCTCTGGCGGACGGTATTAAATTTTTATTGCACACATCTCCAAAGATGCACAACTCAAAATCTCACAGAACAAACACTGAAATAAAATGGCAAATGAATTCTATAAAAGCGAAGCCTTGCACTTCATTCACACAGCAATTCTTTCGCAAAGTTACGATTCACTACAAGTCACGTGCCTACAGTTTAAACGCGTAGGCGCCAACAAATACCAAAGAACGAAAATAAAGTTTAATAATATAAACTTTGAAATGACAAATGGAGAATTTATGTTAAGTATCTAAAGTTTCTTTTAAATTAACAAGTTATTCCTTGTGTTAAAACGCTTTACTAAATTTCTATTGTTTCACTACTACACAATGTAAATAGAATGATTTTTTATAAATATGTAAATAAAATGATTTTTGAATAGGAAAGAGAATTGTTAGCCATAGGCCGTCGTAGAGAAATGCCCCTGTTATTGCCTGCTTTTAGTGCTTTTTTTATTAGCGTGGAGAGGTTTTTCTTAATATAGTTTTTCTTAATATAGTCCAAGTACAGAGAAAAATTAAGTTAGTAGTCTCGGTATAGCGCAGCCAGGTTATTAGTCTTTAAGCATCGACTTGTAAATACCTTGAAACATTTTTGCCTATCTATCTCACAAAAAACGGATGTTCATTTTTTAATTATTTTACTTCTATAACGTCTCGCTGAACTTTAAATACATCCTTTAGATGTTACATAGTGGTGTGTGCAATTAATGTTCAGATGTTGAAAAGTAAAGACATATATATATTGTTGCACGAGTTTTGCGAAAAATCGGTCTTGGGGCTTCGAAATATGCTTTCTCGAATCTTCCAGAAAGTCACCAGTTTGACAAGAAATCGCCAAGGCCTATCAGAAGCGTTTTTGCCCATAATTCGGGTTCTATTTGAGCTGTTTTTACAATTTAAATATTGAGAGTCAACATTGACATAGCTACGATTCCACATAAGAAATAAGCACTTATATATGTGGCCTCAAATTCAGTTGCGTACAAAATAAACCCTAAAATTATTACCCTAAAAGCAACAAATAAAAAATAATTTAAAAAAAGTCTGAAAGCTTTAAGATTTTACTATACGAACAAAAGGGGCCTTTTTTAACGTATTTTAGGTTTCCTTTACTTAATAAATATCATGTTCTTCGCACTTAAATCATAAAATTCAGTTCAAGAGCAATCCCAAATAGCAAATGACGTAGCAAAGACATTGCAAACTGGTCCGAAAGGTTACAAAGTGGTCGTGGTAACTTTTACGACGTCTTTACAACGCAGCGAAGACGCAAAATATTTGCCGTTGCATCTTGGTAATTTGTCGACGTCGCTGAAACATCGTGATTTGACCGCTTTTAGACGTGATCGTTTTAGCATTTTTTTCATAGTCCATCAGCGTTAATTTTAGAATGAAAAGAGACTAAATCTGCCCTTTCAAGAATCTGAAGTCCGCCTAAGATTTATTTTACAGTGTTTCATTACTTTATTTCAATTAAATATATTAATCTAAGGCAGATTCATCTAATGAAACATAAATTTAATATAAATACTTTTGTATTAAAAAATTTAATTAGTACTAAAAATACGTGCTAAATTATTGTTTAAAATTTTGTTAAAATAATTAGTACTTAAAATACTTTTTTATAAATATTACAGCAAAATATTTAAAAAGGAAAATAAAGTCATTAATTTATGCATCTTATCTATTTTAAAAAAAATCATATTTCCGAAATCATTGCAAATCACACGTTAGCAATTATTTCACTACTGAAATTTGACTTTATTTATTATTTTTGAAGGCACAGTTACAGATAAATTAAACAACAGCGATAGATATACATTAATCTTAAATAATATTTATTCCCCTAATGACACTTGCATTTAGCAAAATTATGATGAGTTAAGTGTGCTAACTGTAACTGTGCATTATTCATAAAACCAGCGCGATATTTTGTAATCTGAGGTTTATTGCTCTTGTGTGTTAGCAGAGGTAAGTACCGTTTGCAACTAAAACGATTATCTCTTAAAATAGTTTTTTAATTGAAATGATGTTATTTTGATAAATTATGTTGTTTACTTTACTCTATGAGCTTTGCGTTGATTGCGAATGAGTGATTAAATGATGGAAGCGAAATGCAGTTATTCTTAAGGATACAAATTAATCATTCTTTATAGTATATTATTTTTATACTGAATGCTTGAAATGTAGTATCAGTCTCGTAAGTTTTAATTTCTCTTGAATATTTGCCTCTTTAAAATTATGCGTATTTATTCTGCAGAGAAAAAAATTGCATTATCTTCTGGTTTTCAGGAAATGATAAAATACTTAAACTTTAGAAAAATACAAGGCATACAAAATTTTCAAAAAGAAGAAAAATATATTAATTATTAAGCTTGTTTTTCTGCATAAACCAATATGTAACACAAGGATATAATAACGACGTTCTCACAACTGTTGCAAAAAGGTGGAATTTTGCAAACATTTGGGCGTCGTTAAGACGTCGTGATATGATTCTTTCACAACCAAAATATAACCTGAGAAAGACGCCATAGCGACGTCTTTGCAAAAACAACCTCATCTGCAAAGACGTAATAAAGACATCTTTGCAACGGTTGCCAAACAGTGGAGTTTCGCGGACATCTGGGCGTCTTAAAGACGACATATTGCAATGCATTAGCAATATGGCCTGCGACGAGTTTGCAACGTCATTACGACGTTGCCGTACTACTTGAGGTATCGCAAAATAATTTTTAAGTGAGCATATCTTTAAAATTTCCGATAGACAGTCTCACGCGCTGAATTTTTTTTTCCTTCCGTGCAGTGTGGCCATTGCTCGCTTTGAAATCGTTGAGTTTGTTAATCAAAAATTCGTTAGAGTTTTACAAAATATGAAATAAATAATATAACAAATTCCTAATTTGCGCTTCCAGGTGTCCATATTCGGTGAAAATGTACGTTATTCAAAATTGGATGGTTCTAGGTACCGTTGTTTTATCACAGGGAGAGAAACATACATACATTTATGCAGATTCTTCATTATTTAATTTCTTTAAATATAATACATGGCTTAAATATTTGGTACCAACAATTTGAAAAGTGAACCGATGGTTATAGTGAAATAATGCAAAATGCGAAAGCGAAATTAATAGTCCTTCAGGGCAAATTGCCTCTGAACTAACAATACACAATATCACAAAAATACATAAAATTAGCAAATGACTTATTATGATAAATATTGACAATAATTTACAGCAATATTGTTACGAAACGCAACATGCAGTAAGGTATCTTCTCAGGAAATCGGGGTTAGGGTAGCAGGAAAAGGCATGGTTACCACATTCGGCGCGAAATCGCCCATTTGGCAACAAAATTGGTGGTATGCCACAGAGAGAGCGAGAACATTCTAGAACGCATTCTTAGCGGTTTCCCTCGAACATATTCTCGAAGGTATGTTAAAGCTATATATACTCTGCCTGGAGTATCTAGAGTATGTTGAGATCAACAGCAGAGTAGTAGAATTCATAGGTTAGCTTGAGAGTGATTGACCAAGTCGGAAGCTGAATTTTAGTGCTTTGCCTTGAAGTTGTCTTCACCGCTATAGCCTAAAAGCTGTATTGCTGATTGTTTTACCGGGTTCATCGTAATTTTTTGACGACTGTAAACGTGCCTTTGGAACTGTCCTGTGTAATACTGGCAAATAAATTGTGTTTTGATTCTTCATCAAGTGTCATCATCAATTACTCTAAATCCACGAACCCTTAGAACGCAGCAATATAATAAGATGAATCTTATCACACAATTTTTAAAAGCTATTTTTATATCAAAAATAATAACACGTCTGCGAAGAATTGCATTTCACGCACAGTCCACGCTCTTTTCATCCTCCCCAATACTTCCCGAGGAATCGTTTCTGTAGCTATCAAGTGAAATGTTCATTTAAATGGTTGAGAATATCGTTTGAACGTACATAACTCTTATTATAGAGATCGGAATTTTAAGTCCATTCACTCTAGTTTCCACGACGGCAACAAACAAACGAATTGTTATAATAGTTAGGAACAAATGGAAATCTGTCATCAGATTTCCAACTATCAGTTTGTGATTACATTCATTTAACTCAGAATCTCAAAGATTTATTCGATAAAAGAGTTTTAATATAACTTGTAATTAAATGAGCATTAGATACATTGTGATTTTGAATATATTTAGAAGGAAATAGGTAATATGTAGCTCAGAGAGAAGGGAGATTTTTAGAATGTGTCCAAGCTGGAAAATTAGTAATTTAATATTGAAAGTTATTACGCTTTTATTCACAATGCATATATTTTATATTTTACTTAATTTACATATGTGATAAGCTTTTTTTTATTTGATTTTATAGAATGTATTGACACTAGAATTCGAAAATTAAGTTGAAAACATGAATTACAGTTAATAAATCTTCATTTTAAAGCTAAAATGTTGAATAATTTCTGTATTTAAGAAACAAAAAAAGGCCAAGTTCTGAAAACCAATAAAAAATGCAGGTACTTATGTAAAAACCCGTCGACCATTTTTGCCTGTTAAAGAAAGACGCCAAACTACACGATTTTTCGCCAGAAATGGAAACGTCTTCTTCAGACACGCTGGGTTTGGTGTAACCTTCATTAAAAGTGTTAATTATTATTCTTGAGTAAAGACTCCTTTTTTCCCCTCTCTATCACGCATTTTCGAAAACAAATTATTAAAATTTGGGACCTGCTTATTACAGAAGAGCATGCTGTTGAATATTTCCAAAGTTATGGAATCTTACCAGCCTCAAAAAAATGTGTTAATGGCTACAATATGGTGATATTATGGAAAAAATAAAGAAATTTTTAATGAAAAATTAAATACAAATAAATGATAGTATAGTAAATTTAAATTTTTTTTGGCGCGATTGGCGCCGTCTCTTGTGGTCGACGAGATTTTCCATTAAGTACCAAAATTTAATTATTTATTAAAAGATTTCACTCGAAAACGAACAAAAAACCAAAAGAGGAGTAATAGTGGTGATACACCTTTATACGTTTTGCTGCTCTGATCGATATAATGGTTAGTGATGCGATATCATGTAATGGTGCTTGGGTTCGAACCCCAAAGAAAGCATGGTAATTAATTGTATGGGCAAAATGGGGGGCACTTAGCATACTGCCGAGTCGAAGACAGGGGAACAGGCGTTAGAGACTGCCGGATCCGTCCCCTAAGGCGTTCTCCGTCAAAACTGGGGTGAAGTTGCACAATTAATGAGGTGATATTACATCTATACAACCAACAATAAATTCCTAATGTCACGCCCATTTCTACTTGTACCTGTTCATACGCTGCTCATTTGTACATCATTTCAACTCTGTCCTAAGTCATTCTTATTCATGTTAATGGAAAAATATTTCATTCATATTACACGTAATTCCTGTTACAGTTTGTTTTTGCCCTGATATATTTATAGACATTTCTTTTTGTAGCTGAAATAACTTCTCCAGATGAGCATTTAAGCAGCTGGAATGAAATATTGTTCCACATTGTTTTCAGGATGCAATACATAACGTTGGAACATTCAGAAATTTCTTTGCTTTTCAATGAGAAGAACAGGAAATGCTTATAGTGTGTCATATCCCTTAAATTGTGTCATATCGCTTAAGTAGTGCCATGTCACTTATTCTGTCATAGCAGTTTGCTTAAGATTGTAGCTGAAATGGTGCTGGAAACGATACTTGTATATTAATAATAATAATAATGAGTAAAATGAAAAAAAAATAAAAATCTCAATGTTTCAGATTTTATATTATGCGCAAAGGGGCTTTTTTTTTCTTTTTTAATGTTTTGTGTATTACCTTTATTTCGTAACTATCATATTCTTCGCACTTATACTATAAAATTCAATTCAACAGCAATACCACAAAATAATTTAAAAAGAGCATATTATTAGAATTTCCGATACATAGTCTCGTGCGCTGGAGAATTTTTTTAACAAGATTGCTATTGCTCGCTTTGTAATCGTTGAGTTTCTTAATCAAAAATTCCTTCAAGTTTTACAAAATATGAAATTGATAATAAAACAAATTTCAACTTCCGAATTTGGACTTCCAGATTCGAGTGGAGGACTATGTTGTTCAAAATTTGATGCCTCTGGATACCGTTGTTTTTTCACAATACGAAAGACGGTACCCCCCCCCCGAAAGCATCGCGGCAAAAACATCGCGGACGAAAACGTTTCAGAGAAAACAACGCAAGGCGAAAATGTCGTGGTATAAAAACATCGTGAGAGAAAAGCAAGCAAAGCGAAAACATCGCAGTTCTAAAACACCGTGGTACAAAATATCGTAGTCGAAAATAAAGCGATTCAAAAACTTCGCAGTTTAAAAACATCGTCATCGAAAATATCGTGGACAAAATATAGTACCTATAAATCATCGCATAACGATAACATCTCAGATATGCGTATTTCTGGTTTTAAAAGCTGTAAATGCATTTTCGCATAATGTTTTGGGAGAGCAAGAAGAAAAGACAAAATTTTTACTTTTATATTTCATATTTTTGAATGAATTAATAGTTTTTTTTCTGAAAAAGTAATAAGGAAACTTAAGCATTTAAAAATTGAAATTGACTAGAAAATTAATGCAGCATGTAGTCCTTAATAGAGTTTTAAATTTACATAGTTAATTAAGAAAGGTCATTAATAAATTAATCTTTTTTATAAAGCTTTACTCATAATGTTTCATGAAAAATGCAGCCTAAAAATGTTTAGAAAAAGGAAGATAAATAACTGCATCTATAAAAATTGCTTAGTTAATTATGAAATTACTTTCTTTCAAGTTTGTTAATCTGATATTATTTGGATGAATATTATGGCTTGTTTTGTTCCGTTTATTCTTAAAGTGTCGTTAACATTTCTTGCGCTTCCAAATCCTTATGCGAACATGCATTTACAACTTTTTAAATGTAGAAAACGCATTTGTGCGATGTTATCGTCATGCGATGAGTTGTAGGTGTTTTATTTTTTACCACGATATTTTCGACGACGATGTTTTTAAACTGCAAAGTTTTTTAACCGCTTTATTTTCGACGACGGTATTTTGTACCACGATATTTTAGAAGTGCGATGTTTTCTCTTTGCTTTCTTTTCTCCCCACGATGTTTTGAACTATTTCGCCTTCCGTTGTTTTCTCCGCGACGCTTTCGTCCGCGATGTTTTTGGCTGTAACCGCGAGAAACATACCTGCGTTCATGCCGATACTTCATAATTTAATTTCTTTAAATCTAATGCAGGGCTCTAATATTCGGTTTCAACAATTTGAAAAGTGAAACGGCGTTTATAGTTATGCTATAAACGGTGCAAAATGCCAAAACGAAATTAATAGCCCTTTTGAGGTAACGCTCCCTTTGGACTAATAATAATAATAATAACATCTGATCTCACGCTCAAAATGTATCTGAAAAAAAGTTTTATTTATTTACGAAGGGATCATTGAAAAAAAAAATGTATGACCATTTTCATTTCTATGTTGGATGCTACACAGTTTGAGACCTTAAAAATTTAAAAGTAGATTTTAACAATTTTAATAAAGTTAACATTTTATGAAAATTGAAAAATAAGACGTTAAAACCAAGTTTGTATAGCTTCAGTATTTCTAAAAATATAGTTAGAATAATTATGTATAGTAACATTAAAATTCTACAGATAAAGTATACAACACCCCCCCCCCCACCAACACACACACACACTTTAGTTTAAGATTTTGGTTATGCGCCTTTCCCATTAATACGTCTTTCTCTCCTTTGAAAAATGCATAAATGGTGCTTTATCATAATTTATAAAGTTTGAATTCGTAAAATTTTAAAAACTAAACTTTTTATCTTTTTAAAATAGTAGCCTTTTATTGAAATCAAAATATAATAAAATTCGATTTGTATAATAACAGCAATGTAATAGTAGCATTAAATTTCTACAGCTAAAATATGCATATTACATAAAGTTTTGATTATGTGTTTTCCCATTTATACTTCTTTTTCTTTGATGCTGCCTTGAAAGACGTATAAATGCTGTTTTATCATAACTGATAAACGTTTCGTTCCATAACGGATTTTCCAGCAGCCTTATTTCTGAATTGTTCATTAAGGTGTTAGACATGATCAGATTATTAAATTTTCTCTTTATTTTTGCTATCTCATAAATCACTGAAAACCCGAATTCGATCATTAAAAACAGATTGCTAATATAATGCCCTATGGCTCTCAATGATTCTTTCTATCCATTTTCTAGGTCGCACATATTTCTATCATTTCCTCAATAAAAGGAAGGAAAACGGGACTTTGAATAAAATAATTTATCATAATTTGAAATAATATAATTCCATACTGCGATTTTGTTCTGTATTGTAAAAATAATTGTACATAATTGTTTTTAAATCGTTACTTTCATTTAGTTCAATTAATTAAAAAAGGAAAGTTATTAATTTAAAAAAAGAAGGAAGTTTACATTTTATGTGAGCTTTCTTTTTTAGGTTAATTAAGTTACTTAAAGATAAGTTGCTTTTCGAATTATCTTAAGTTACTCACTTTTTAAGCGAAAGAAACGTTTCATGCGAAAGTTTTAACATAATTGGAAAAAATTCCGTAAATTACTGGTATGAAATCTTGTTATTAAGAAATTATTCTTTTTTATTGCCATTTGAGGACGTGCACACTCTATTATTACTTTTAAAGTTTACTTCAGTGTTTTTTAATTCCTTTATTTAATATTTTTTCTTCCCTTTCCTACAATTTTTAAAACTGTTTCAATGTAGAGGTTGTTCTTCTTGGAATATCGTCTGCAAATAGCACCCTAATAAGCAAATCGCAGATAAATAAGTATTTAGCATTTGTCTATAAAACGAATTGCTCTGAGTATAGGTCGTAAAAACATTTTCGAATACGATTATGAGTAATGCGGTACATGTTTTATCGTTGGTTGTTTTTAATTGAAGAAAGAGACTTTTTTTATTTTCTTCATGTGGAATAATTTCATTGTTTAAAAATAAATGACACGTTATGGATTAAAATTCTGAATATATATTCTGGGCTTATTTCGAAATTTTCGCCATATTTTCCTTGGAAAAATATTGCGTCAAAAAACGCATTTATGCTAGTTTAATTTTTTGCATTCAATGCAATTTTCAAGCTTTAAGTGTTTTTTCCTTTACATTTTATTATACATAACACGTTAGGAGGCGCACTTTTTGTTGATCATAAATTTTAACACCAGTAGTGACAGTACAAATCTATCCAGTTTCATTCAAATTTGGATTGAAAAGAGTTTAAGGGATGAAATCTATCTGTCACTTACTCATCCTCATTTGCCGCCAACCTCTCGAAAGGAATTCTGAATCAATGGATTTGAAGTATAGCCAATCTCCTGAAACATTTAGAGTCACAAACGTTCATGCCTTTCCTGGGATTCCGACTCGAAATTACCATTTCCGTTGTATACACATATTCCGTTAATCATTATATCGACTAAGGTGTTAATCTTACGTAAACTGGTTGATGTGGCTCTAGCGTTTAGAATGTTTTTTAGTTATATTTAATAAGTTTTACTGGTTTAGAACCGCAGTCATCCGGACTAATTAGAACCATAACCTATTTGAATATTCTGAAGATAAGGGTAATTCGATTTCCTTTATTTTTAAAGATAATTCATGTCTGAGATTTATTATTTTTTCGAAACTTCGTGTAACACACTGTGAAATTCTTAAAGTAACTGCCGCTGAAAAATGATAAATAAATAAATAAATCCAAATAATTGGAGTTTGAAATAAATCCAATTTGAGCCTCAGTGTATTTCGAAAAATGAATCGGATAGTTAGAATACAGGCTAATTGAAATCCAAATAATTACTATTAAAACAATTGGCCTGTATAATTGGATGTAGGACAGCTCCAATATGAGCAAGTAGAATATGAATATACTTCTGACACCCTCCTCTTCACCCCCCCTCAAAATGAGGAAAATGAATAAAAAAAAAAGGTGGTTTTGTGTAATTATTCGTTTCTAGTATTTTGTAATGCTAAAGATAATCAAATCTATTAATTTTGACCATAAAAATTAATTTAGGATTTAAAATACTTTCATACTAAGCAACTTGAATTCTCGTGACCAACGAATCCCTAATTAATTTCTCTTTGTAGGAAAATATACCGCATCAATCGATCCGGATTAGCAAAACTTCGCGTTATTTTTCGCATAAATTAATATTTATGATAGATGTAACTCAAAAAATGCCTTTGAACACTTTTTAAATATTAAGTTATCAGAAGAAGTTAATTCCAAACCAAAAACAGAAATTTCTCCAAAGCATATAATCATTAAAATACTGGGAATCATATAATTGTTTGTAAATTTAAAGCGAAATGCATACGACCATAAATGGCGCTGGAATCATAACTCACGCTTGAGACGACTCTAACGGGATTTAGTTTTTCTTTTCCATTTCATTTTTTTTTATCATTTATTGCTTATTTTTTACCTCTTTTTTAAAGTTATGCATGCCGAAGGTGCTTTTATTATTTTTTTTTTCAGTTTTGTTTATCTCCCCCCGGTCATGTTTTTTAGATGTCAATGACACACGCACACTTTCGAATATAAAACGCACCTACGGTAAAGTGAGATTTACTAGTTTCTCTTTCCGTTGTGCTACGAAACATGAAACGACTATTTTACAAACCATTCCTATGACTTCAACTGCTCTGGTCACGGCATGTTTGGTCATGCTCTTTTGCATGTATTGTTTTAACTGAGAATTGATATTTCAATGTTTGCCGTTAAAAAGGGCAAAGGGTCAAATTTTCACATTTTCCTCATCATCATATTATGTTCGGGATTAAGTTAACACAGTCATACAAGACAGAATTAAAGATGCACGCTGCTTAACGTACTCCCAGTTCTCACATATCCGATTAATTTTACCGCTGAAGACCGTTGTAATTTTCTGGTCCATTTAATTTTTTCCTGGCTTCCAGTTCTAAGATTTGGTGAGAGGGGTCTCAATGGACTCTAGTGAATCTTTCAAATAACATATATTTTTCATGCAAGTACAATTTAATATAAAATTTTAAAATATGTTACGTATAGCATAGAAAACTGAATGATTTAAAAATAATATGAATATGCCAAATAGTTTTTGCCCTTATTTCTGTAAGCGCCATATTCAATTCCCATAATTTATACTAGATTTAAATATTTTTTACATAGATAAACTATTCGTAAATGAATAACATACTTTTCTGAGGAGATACAATATGTATTGTAAGTTAAAATAATAGCTCTCACCCTCTTCGTTTTTTTTTCTTTACCTTTAAAATGTTTTTTAGAAAGGAATAGAAAAAATTAAGCTTGCCTGAGTTTTACGTATAAATGCATAAGATGATATGAATGTTCATATTATTCTATTTACTTGTGAGTTTCATGCGGCAGTATTTAATGAATGGTAGGAGTATAGAGAGCTTATTTCAATGTTTTGCAACACGCGACCATTTAAAGTATTAGCACTTTGATTTTCAGCCCAAACAGCATTAGTCCAGAAGGGCTATTAATTTCGTTTTGGAATTTTGCGTCGAAAACTTTAAAAGTCTGAATCACTTTTCAAATTGTTGCCATCAAATATCGCCTTGTATTATATTTAAAGAAATTAAATAATGAAGAATATCTATAAACGTATATATGTTTCTGGCATTGTGATAAAAAACTTTACCATGAAATTTTGAATAATGTACTTCTCCACCCGAATATGGGAATCTGGCAGCCCAAATTTGGAGTTGAGAATTTGTTTTATTATATATTTCATATTTTGTGAAGCACTCATGAGTTTCTGATTAAGAAACTCAACGATTTCAAAGCGAACAATGGCAACACTGTACAAAAAAAGAAAAAAAAACTATCTCCAGGGCGCCACACTGTGTATCGGAAATTCTAAAGATTTTCTTCTTTTAAATTATTTTGCGATATTGCTGTTGAATTGAATTTTATGGTTTAAGTGCGAAGAACATGATATTTAATAAATAAAGGTAACATACAAAACGTTAAATAAACGCCTCTTTGGACGTTAAGGTTAGGTTAGGTTATTCAGTTATGGCAAAGCACATGAGGGCTATCTGCCTAAAGGGAGGGATGCCTTCGTGGAGGACTTTCTAAGTCATCCTCCACGAAGCAAGGGAAACTGGCTCGGATACACGTTACACATGGGGAAAACCACGAAAACGCCCATGCAGCCAGCCCGTTCGCGGGATTCGAACCTCAGACCGAACTACCAGTGTTCAGCGTCTTTACCGCTCGGCCGCTGGTGGGCCCTCTTTGGAAGTAAAATGAAATCTGAAAACTTTCAGTTTTTTTACTTCTTCTTTTGTGATGCATTTTTTAAACGAATTTCTTTTATTTATTAAGTCTTTTATATTAAACTAAAATAAGAATCTATTATAATCAAAAAATAAACTTAAACTATCAATTACAAACGCAATGATGATAACCATTAATTTAGCTCAGTTTTATAAATTAAAATGGTTAGTAATAATGCTTGAACACAAGTGACAATGCGTGCATTTTTTTCCTTTTTCAACACTGGTAAAAAAGAACATAACAATTTAGATTTTAGGATGCAAAAATAAACGCTTTTCTGCATAAAAACAGAGAAGAGCACAGATTAGATTAAGTTAGGTTATTTTGTTATTGCGTAGTACACAAGGGCTATTTGTCTCAGGAGAAGGATGCCTTGGTGGAGGAATTTCCAAGGAAATCTTGCTCGTATTTCTGCTATACGTAGGAGGAATCGCGAGAACCTACTATGCAGCTAGGCTATTTGTCTGGGTTCAAGCCTGGGACGAAATACCAGTATTCAGCAGGCCTAAACGCTTGGTCACTTGTTGGGTCAGACGAGTAGAGACAGATGCTAAAAAATCAAACCTAGTTGTGATTTTCCTATCGTTTTTTCAATTGAAAAGAATCCAATGATATTATTTAAATGAATTTAAAACTCGGAAAAGACAGTGAAATATTGCCGGACAAGGTATAAAATATCATTTTCACTGCCGTATTTACGAGTGCATAATTAGCATCATAGATTGCATTATATGCCTAAAAAAGGCATAAACAATTAAGGAAGGATTAATTGCACGAAGCAATTTGACTGAAGCGAAATTGGAAAAATTTTAAAAACAAAAACTGAATTCAGTGTCCAAAGTAAACATTTTGTTCATTGATTTCAGAAAAGAAAAAAAAAACACTTATGCTTTTAATTGGATTCGCATAAACATCCGTTCTTTAGTTCTTTACATTAAAATAATTTTCTTAAAATTTGCAAAATTTCGGGGCATTTAGATTAATTACACTGCGTTACGATACATGACGATGCCGCTGCACGAAATATAAGTTCTTTAAGTATTATTCTACACCAACTGGCATTTTGTTTACATATTATTCGCATTCGACGAATGTTATAACTTTCAATTTCTTTTCAAATTATTATTATGATTAATAAATTTAATGGAGGTAAATGAAATTGCACTTAAATTACAGCCATCAAATTTTATGAACATTTGCATATGATTGTAATTAATTAAAAACATTTATTATCCATGAAATGTAAAACGCTTCTTCCCCCTAGTGTTCCTTCAACGATGGTTGTAAATTGGAGTAAAAACGCAAGAATAATACCTTTTTGAATTATAGAATGAATAAAATGTTTGCAGTTTTTTTCTGATATTTAAGATCAGATTTTAAAAATAGTTCAAGTTTCCGTATTTATTTATTTTTTTATTTTTACTAGCATCGTTTATTTCCTCCTGAAATTAAAATATCTTTAGTAACAAATATATGTACGCGTATATTTGATTATACGCGAACTCAAGAGCTTATTTTAGGACCCAATTTGACAACATCCCGGTATTTATACATATAACGAATATATATTGCGAATAAATATACATACAAAAAATAAAAGTGAGGTGAGTGTTCAAACGCGGGAAAAATTATTTAAAAGAGAAAATAGCAGAACAAAATATTAAATGTTAAAAGGAGATTAAAAATCATTAGTAAATCAATTTTTTAGTAAAATGTTTTATCGACTGGGAATAGTTTTAAGTATGTTAAACAATTACTTTCAGAAAAAAATTAACTTCTTGTGAAAATGTAATAATGAACAAAATTAAAGAAGAAAGCTTTATATTTTTTAGAAAATCTTTTCATTGAGGACATTTTTTAAGCATTAATTTTAAAGCTCATAGAAAAGAAAATTTCCTAAATAAAAACAAATGTAGAAAAATTTTAAGAACCTCAGATTCTTCTAATATTTTTAAATAAATAGTTAAGAATATATGATATTTTTATAATTAATGCTTTTGCAGTTATGAATAATTCTTTTATTTATTAATGCTTATTCAAAAAGAACTTTTATTATTAAAAAATTTCAAAAAAAAACTATTATTAATTAAAATGCTAGTGTTTAACTAAATTGTGTGTCGTTATTACCATTTTTCTCACAGTTTCAGAAAAAATTAGTTGCAACAAAAATTTTGATTTTTGAGCAAAACTTTTACCAGAATTAAAAAACACGGAAATATATAACACGGAATATAAAACACGGAAAAACAAACTATACAGAATAAATAATTTCTGCTTTTTGTACAGAATAAATGGGAAACAACCATGAAAATGTTGAATATATATGTATGTGTGTATGCACAACATTTCCATCAAGTTTTAAGGAAAATAACAAGAGAAATTAAACATTCGCTTTATCTTGAGCGCCCTCTGTCGACGAGAAACTCTACCAAACAACTCGCTGTTGCTTCTTCTGTTCATTAGAGTGTTAGGAGTTGAAGGGGCGAAAGCTGATAGATAGAAGGATGGATGATGTCGATCTTCAACTTGCAGAACCACATGGACGCATTTCGTACTGTGAGGTGACTTATTGAGTGTTGTGCTTGTATGCTAATAGGCAAATTGCTTTGGAATTGGTTTTAACGCGGCTTTGTTTTAAAGTTAAGGATTGTTTCCCAAACTTGAAGAACTAACTTTAGAAGTTTTCTCTCTATAAACACCAATATGGGAGATTTGGAAATATTGTCACCTGTTAGTCAGACGATATTACAGTGGGATAAAGCGTGTCATGATGAGGTGAGTTTTCATTTTATTTTAAATTTAAATTATTTTTAGTTACGTACGTAATATTTTCTGACAAACAAAAAATAAATGAGCAAGTAAAAATATATACAGTCTTACCAATATGAAAGTAATTTTAGATAAATTATTTATAATTCATCTATAGTTATTTAAATTATAGATGAAAAGAATATAATAATTATAGAGGAAAAGGATATAGAATTACATATACGATTTGTAATTAAAGATGAACAGAATTTGATGTCGTATTACAAAATTTATGGAACTATATAAGTTTAAACTAGCATATTTATAGGTTTGTGTGTAAATTAAACATAAAAACATAGAAATTTAAGTTACTAACATTAAATGTCTTATCATCAAACCGAAATTATTTTCTTGCTCATATATTTGCAACTTTTATGAATTCTTATGCCCAGAGAATCTGTTTCCAAGAAGACAGACTTTAATGAAAGGTATAGTAGTAGGTTGTTATTTAAAAAAGAAAATTCGGAGACTAAATTTTATTTATTTGCTAAACTAAACCTTTAAAGTATCAAAATACTGCTACTTGAAATATTTTTCTCCCCCTTTTACATTTATTTTCAACAATTATTTCTCAATTTTTCGAATTGAAGTTTCTTAATAAATTTACGATAAGCTTAGTACTAGATACATATGTGCTTTTAATGTTTAACTGAGCTTTAAACGTTTCTTAATTAGATATAGTATTCTTAGAAAAATGCTCATTGTTTAAAAATTATAAAATTTGAACGCAATAAAATTTTAATTAGTTTAAAATATTAATTACAGTTGGATAGTAGAACGTGATTTCTTCATGATTTAATGTATTTATGCAGCCGAAAAACTTTTATAAACATATGGCAGTTAATAAGGAATCTTAGCTCTTAAAAGTTCAATCTGCAAGATAAAATGTTTTATGATATTAATTTTTTATCTTAAATTTCGTCTTTTTTTTTTTTTTTTTTTTTTTTTTTTTACAAAAAGTGAAGAAATTGGGAAAAAACAAAGAAATTAAATCTTAACTGTAAGTGCGTGTAATTAAATTTCCCAGTTTGAAACTTTTTCAGTTTTATAAAATATTTTATATAACCAATTGACATTATTTTTATTCTTATAATCCTTCTTTTATATAAGATATTTTCATACTTTAACACTCAAGAACTTAACTTGTCGTCGAATTTTAAATAATATTACATTTTAAATGCCTGCAAACGTTCCGATTTTCGATTTTAAATGCGTTTTCGATTGCATTTTAAATGCGACAAAATGTTTTCCACTTAACACTTTTTTTAATAATTTAAATGTAATTTACGTCTTAGAAAACATTTTCTTCATCGAAATGATTTTAAAAATTCAAATTCTAAAGCAGTTTGTTTATTCTTAACTCTAAGTATTTAATCAAAATGAAAACTCTTTGGTTTGTTGAAATAATATTGTTTCCATAATTTGTCATTTTTCTTTAATATTTGCTACTGGAAACTGTTCTTTTAGTTGTAAAACGTGCAAAAACCTTTTATACATTTTTTGTTGTTGTTGTTGTTTAAAAAGAAAACATTTAGTTAAATTTATTATTTTTCATTATCATTAAAAATATAATTGTTTAGAAGTTTAGAAAAACAGTTTAAGCTTTCCATACAAATTTATGCTATTTTAATATTAAGTAATTAGAATGTTGGTGTGGAACGCTTTAAATTTTTTAATCTTTCCGCATTTTTTTAATAATTTCTTAGCATAATAAACGTAACTGTATTCGGAATTTTAATAACTTGATATAATTAATTTAATTTTGCGAACATAATTAAAATAAAGCAGAAGTCTTTTGAGGTTTAAGAATATCGGTATTCTTTCTAAAGGAGAGGTTATTTTAATCAGTTTGGAGAACGATGTAGTTATATTAGTGTACGGCTGGAAAAACATGCTTTTATAGCATTCCGGAACACTAATGCAGTAAACTCCACTTAATGTGCTTGCGGTAATGTTTCATTCGGATATTATTACCGAAGCCCGCTCGTTTGTATTCGAAATCGTGGAAAACACATTGCTTATAGCGATCATCAACTTGATTAATGTTATCAAAATGTTATAGAACGAATTTTTCAAACCTAAATAGTCTTCAAATAAGATCAAAATAAATTTTAAAAATTGCCAAATGACTGAAAAATATCGCCAATTAAGGGATTTAGTCAAGGAACTGCTTAGTTTTTATTTTAGTCACCTATTTAAAATTAGGTAACAAAAAATGTAACCTTTTATTTAGTTTGAGGCAGATTTTAATAATTTTGTTTGATTTCAAGAACGATCAAACACAAGTCTCACTTCTTCAGACAAGATGATCAGCCAGTGGTTTTCTGAAACAAATCTAAGCCCATCATATAATAAACTGTCTGAAGAACATAAAGATGAAATCGGTGAATTCCCTGTAAAGCTGGTATAAGGAAGGCCCAGTGGTAAGATTAGGGGTACAACATCGCTCAAATAATTTCTAACAACTTAGACACAGTTCATAAATGAGCTTCTGCATAATGCTTCCGGACAATCCACTAGTAAACAATTTTTTTCTAGTTAAAATACTGTGAAAATAGATGCTTATGTATGTGCCTATTTATATTTATATTAAATTAGTTAAATTCTATTAAATGATATTTTTTCTCATCATTTAACGTTATCATTCGATTAATATTATCAAAATAACAGTGGACAAACATGATCATAATAATTTAGCGGCGCGTACTAAAAGTGTGAATTCAAAGGTAGACTCGCTGAAATTTATTTTTTTAAAATCAAAACATTTTTTGTACTTTGATAGTAAATTTATAGATAGGATTATTCTTTAATAATGATTTAATTCTTTTCAATAATTAGTGACATTAGTATGAAGAAACGTTTTCGACATTCTTAGTATCATATATACGGTAGAAGTCACGACTATGCTTTAATTCGTTTAAAATTTATTTTCGAAATTATTAGCCCAAAGGGCGTTAGTCCAGAAGGGATATGAATTTCGTTTTGGTATTTTACGTTGATTCACGATAAATGTCGGATCATTTTTTATATTGTTTCCACCAAATATTACAGCCCTGTATTAAAGAAATTAAATAATGAAGAGTCTGCACAAATGTATGTGTGTTTCTCGCATTGTCATAAAACGACTGCAACTAAAGCCATCAAATTTTGAATAACGTACGTTTCCACTCGCATATGGGCAACTGGATGCCCAAATTTTGAATTTGGAATTTGTTTTATTATGTATTTCTTATTTTGTGAAACTTTAACAAGTTCTTGATTAACAAACTCAACGGTTTCAAAGCGAGCAACGGCAACACCGCACGGAGAAAAAAAAACATTTTTATCTCCAGCGAGCGAGACTGTGTATCGGAAATTCTAAAGGTATGCTCCTTTTAAAATTATTTTGCGATACTGCTGTTGAACTGAATTTTATGGTTTAAGAGCGAAGAGCATGATATTTAATAAAGAAAGATTGTAAAGACATTAGGTTATTTCGAAGCAGGAGAGATGAAAAATGAGCAATGCCTTCACCGGGACTTGAACTACGGATCTCTTCAACACACGCCGAGTGTGCTGACCACTACACCACGAAAGCGCGCTAAGAAGGTGGGAAAAATACCTTATATGCTCCCCCTTTTAGAGGGCGAATGGGAATTAGGGCACCCAATCGCCAAATCCTGGTGCTGGAGAATCATCTTCCACATTATAAGGTAACACACAAAACGTTAAAAAAACGCTGGTTTGGGCGTAATGTAAAATATGAAAGCTTTCAGATTTTTTTAAAATTCTTTCTCGAATGTAATTTTTAAATAATTTATATAAAATCACAGTAAACGCAGTCTGGGGAACTAATATCGTTATTTTTTTAAAAATTTTTAAAAGAAGGTTTATTATATTTTAAAGAACGAGATTATATTTTAAATTCTTTCTAGAATGTAATTTTAAAATAATTTATATAAGAAAGTAATACATGTATTGTGTAACAGAGGTTAATATGACTTATTAGTCAAATAGGTTCGTATTTCGAACTATCCCTACAGTTGTTGCGCACAACCACCTGGATGTGCATTTTCATTAAGGTTGTACAGTCATTACGATTTTTTTTGAAAACAAGAGACGTGACTAATAAGCAATGCCCTCGCCGGGACTCGAACCTCGGACCTCTCGAATATGCGCCGAGTGTGCTGACCATTACACCACGAAGGCATGCTAAGAAGGCGAGAGAAATACCTTATAAGATGTGAATTATCATATTCAAATACTGACTATAACACATCATAAATAGGCTGCAAAATATAATTAAATGAATTTTCTTTGAAAATTAATTATAAAAAATAATATATTTGTTATCACTTCGACATTGCCGTATCCTTTATTTACTTAATTGTATACTAATTAGTGCGTATAAAACTATTGTCATAGTTTTAATTGATGCATAGAATTTCCTTAAAATAAATTAAACGATAGATAATTTTTTTAAATTGGC
>KK121038.1:302015-324906 GCA_000611955.2 Stegodyphus mimosarum
GTTAGATTTAATTACTTGATTTGCGTGAAAAAATGAAGAGTAAAAGAGAAAGAAAACTGCCCGCTTTTTTATCTTCCGCATTTTATCAGTAGTTCGTACAAACCTTAAAACCTAGATCTTTCTGAGGAGAATATGTCCATTGCATTTAGTTCATTGATTAAAAGATTAAAATGCTAATTAGCGATTGAAAACTTTATTTACATATAATAGATAAATTCTATCTTAAAAAATCATCGATTTCCTTTTGCAAGAACGCATGAATAAGTAATGAAAATCACCACGATCTCCCGATTTTCTTTTTCTTTTAGCTCTGAAGGTCTAAAATTCTTAGAACAATGTTAGAAGTGCTCAAGAATAACTTTCTGTAGCTCCAAACAACAGGATTTTACCACCAATAATATACACTTACAGAGAATTTAAAATAATTTTTCCTTTAAACCGTTGCTTAAAATGTTTGGATTTCGTAAAATTACCTTATTTTTTTGCGAAACAAATTGTAATAAATTTTATGCTCAATTTATTGCGAAAAAAAATCATAATAAATGCATATCCGTTTAAAATACTAGCCTCTTGCGCAACTAGTCTTCTATAAAAAGGAAATAAATAGGATGATTTTAATGAATTCAGCTAGTAATTAATAATAACTGAAATAAATCTGCGTTTATTGCTTTTAAAACGATTAGTTTTCCAATTAATATCATACCATAAATTTGTCATTAAACATTATTTTATGCTTTGCTGAATGACAGACAACACGCTACCGCGTGGAAGATAAAAATATGTTAATTGGGGCTGTGGCAACACATTTCATGTAAGTCACAATGATTGTGGATTAAATTCGAAAGGCAAATATATTGCGTTTTGCTTTATAGTAATATACTTCTCTAATTTTGCAAGAAACATGAAATAATTAAAAAAAGGAAAAAAGTCTGAAAGTTTTCAGATTAAGCCCAGAAGGGTGTTTTTTAAACATTTTGTGTGTTATCTTTATTTATTAAATATCATGTTCTTCGCACTTAAACCATTAAATTCAGTTCAAGAGCAATATCACAAAATAATTTTAAATTGAGCATATCTTTTGTATTTCCGATACACAGTCTCGTGTGCTGGAGATAAAAATGTTCTTTCTGTACAACGTTGCCATTGGTCACTTTGAAGGCCTTGTGTTTGTTAATCAAAAATTCGTTAAAGTTTTACAAAATATGAAATCGATAATAAAACAGATTTCAAATTTGGGCTTCCAGATGCTAATATTCGCAGTAGGATTACGTCATTCAAATTTGGATGGCTCTAGGTACCGTTGTTTTATCACAATGCGAGAAAAATACATACATTTATGCACATTCTTCATTATTTAATTTCTTTAAATATAATACAGGGCTTTAATATTTGGTGGCAACAACTTAAAATGTGGTTCGCCGTTTATTGTGAATCAACGCAAAATGGCAAAACGAAATTAATAGCTCTTCTCAGCAAATTGCCCCTTTGGGCTTACAAATTCGAAATTTCAATGCCGGGCTTCGAGGTGCACATTACCTCGAAGACTATGTGTGTGGACTATGGGGACTATGTGTTTTCAAAGTGTGATGGCTCTGAAGTACCGCTGTTTTTTCACAATACGAGGAAAATACATACAGACAGATTCTTTAGTATTTAATAACAAAGATTTTAACTGCAATGAAAAATCACTTGGTCTTTGATTTATGTTCGTGCGCAAAGAAAACTGAAAACGCGCAAACGTAAACATGTTACACACGTGTATTATTACAAGAGTTATTTCCTAGAAACATAGATGTTTAGCTAACGAACACTGTGAATGTAGAAAGTATTCCTAGAAAACTCTCGTAACATTTCTATAGGAAAAATATGTATGCTTCAAAATTGAGGAAAGCATATTGTTAGTTATTGATTTCTCAACTTAAAAATTGTTTTTTTAAGTTTTAAAAGAGGATATTCTATGTAATTCGAATACTTTTTATGCATTCTCAATAATCGAAAATTTCTTCTCGATATCATAAAGATAGTTTTATGCATTTTCCGTAGACATATTAATATTTCACAGAAATGAAAGTTATCTTTCCAACTATTTTTAATCCTGAATGAAATTTATGAATGAAAAATGAAAATTCTAAGTGAATATTTTCTAATTCAGGATCTTTAAAATTTGGACTTCTCAATGAATCTATTTCGATAATTTCTATTAAGTTAAGCTATTTAAATAATTTTCGTATCAAAAATCGTTTGGAATTATGTAAGATGCATTACTACCGCATTGGCACGAGTATCAGATTATGCCCCCTCCCGCCCCCTTTGCACTTATGAAATCATATTCTAAATATTAATGTTTTATTGCTTCTATCTTAATTAAAACTTTAAAATATATATATTCTTAGTCTTGTTCAAAGTGGGGTTTTTAGATTGCTTAAAAATCACACGTTGAGCTGAGATTGCTCAAAAGTCATACATTTCCTACATAAGGAAAATAATTAATAGGTTAGTTGATTATTTTATTTAATATATTTTATTTGTTTAGTTATAATTTATTATTATTTTGCTCAAATTACTTGTCTAAAATTATTTAAGAAAACACCCCCACACATTTCCTGTAGGAAAAAAAACTGATTATTTAAATATTTGTTCTCCTGTGAAGCGTTCACCGTATCGACTTCATGTATGTGAAGCAGTCTGTATTCTAGCCCCCCCTCCCTTTTTATAACACCTTAATAAGGCTTGATATTTTGATTATTAAACAGGTTATTTAATTTTCTTCTGTATATTATAATTATATAATTACATTTCTTTATAAAATAGTCATTGTATATCAAACTGATAGCTGTACAGGCTTTCAATTGTACCTCGAAGGTATGCTGTTAGGAGGGAGAAAATGCCTTACAATGCATGTGGAAAAATCAATATAATTTTTTATTTCGCTGTGCAAAATCTCCAAAAATATTCTGTATAATCATTTTACATTCAGGATAATACAGTGTTTTGCAAATGTAACCGTCCTTCGAGAAATATTTATTGGCCGCTACGCGGCCAGCCTTCGTCTGACTTTCAAATGTACCGGAAAAGGGCCTAAAGAGAACACCAACCATTAAATTCAAAAACTGCACAGAATTTTACTCTGTAGAACAATTTATCCGACAAAAAACCCCACAAATTTCAATAAAAATGTATTTACATGTAAAAAAAATTACAATGAAATAAGCAATATCCCTTAATACATATTTTTATATTCCTAAATTAACCAACTTTCCGTTGCTTTCTCTCGACAAACGTCCAATCCAAAGAGAAACATTAAATTTAAAAACTGCACAGAATTAGCGTCCTCATTTATCGGAGTGGCAACAGTGCTGATATCAGGAAGAATGGCTACATACCATTCTTGCTGATATAATGAGAGAATTATCGATTTGATGCGAATTCATTAAAAAAAAAATCTGAAAGGTTTCAGATTTTAATTACGTCCAAAGGGGTGTTTATTCAACATTTTGTGTGTTACCTTTATTTATTAAATACCATGTTCTTCGCACTTAAACCATAAAATTCAGTTCAACATCAATATCGCAAAATAATTTTAAATTGAGCATATCTTTAGAAATTTCGGGACACACTTTCACGCGCTGGAGATAAAAATGTTTTTCTGTACAACGTTGGTATTGCTGGCGTTGAAATCTTTGAGTTTGTTAATGAAAAATTCGTTAAAGTTTTAGAGAATATTGTTACGAATTTCACATTTATTTGGCTATTTATTTAGAATTATAATTAAAATTCCTTTTTATTTTCCCGTGCAACGCAGACGATTTTTGAAGAGAAAGCTACGTCAAAAAAAAATAAAATAAAATAAGCAGTAAATTAAAAAGTGAAACGACGCAAAATGCCAAAACGAAAGTAATAGTCCTTCGGGACTCAAATCCTTTGGAGTAAAAAAATTTTTTTTTTAATTTAAAAAACTAAAAAAAAACTCATTCAAATTTTGAAAAAATCGCTTCGAAGTGCACTGGCTCTTGTCTAGATGCACCCTGTGTACCACGTTTCGTAGCCCTGGGGCTATTATAGCTTACTCTCAGAACGAACGAAAGACACAAATACACAGACAGACAGCTATTCCTTTTATATATATAGATACTTAAAACTATAACAAAAATGGATCCTTATCTTTTTATATTTTCTAGACTTAATAAATATTCTGCTTGCCTATCGATGGTTTGTGCAAACATACTGTCGATGATTTGTGCAATGGCATTTTCGAAATTCCTTTTACGTTATAAACAATACAATTAATTTCTTTTTATCTGCGCTTTTCTTTTTGTGTATTCCTAGAGTATTCATTTTCGCTTTACAAAAATAAAGTTCTACAGTAAAACCCGAAGATCGGCGTTTCGAGGAGAAAAGCGAAGGCAGAATTTGTCAACTTATCCATCCCTAAAACGAAAGCACTATCCTCAATTATCCGTATCCTTGTTTGTAGTTGATGTAATTATGTCCAGAACGGTTCGATCAAGCACTGGGTAGAAAATAGTCTTCGTCATAACCCATGCTACACAATATCATTCGCCGTCGTAGCCTATTAGTTTAATTAGGCATGTCCATATAATAACTGAGAACATAATTCCGGAGGGACAAACATAGATATGGCACTTTCTATTCTTGGACTTGCTGCTACTGCTCGTAGTGCTCTGTCCGACGTTATATTATTTTGGCAGCTTCTGAAACATCGTGATAAAGAACTACGATCATCAAAATATGTATGGCGGAAATATGTTTTAGTTTAATGTCTTCTGTGTGTGTATTTAATCGATATATTGATTAACTATTTCCTTCGCTTCGCCTCTGTGTTGTACGACGTCGGAAGAAGAGGAGGGGAAAAAACGGCGGATTAAAGCTTAGATGATTTGTTATTTACTTGGACCGAATCTGTTTTCGACAGGCTGGACGAAGTTATTTTCGTAAAGACTTGATGTAATAGTTCGCTTATCTCTGTTATCAAATCCGTAAACAACTTAGCTGTTGCGAGTGACGCTTCCGTTAATGGATAATTTCCATAGAAGTTAATATTTTTTAAGAAAAGTTGGTATTCTTTGTTCAGCTGAAAGCGTTGTGTCTGTTTACATTTCTTCAAGCTTGTCTTAGCAACTAAAATCTCAGTTCCTTTCTTGGCATCTCAGTTCCTTTCTTGGATATGGTCTTTTCACTGAACATATTGGCAAAAAGGAAATACATGCAGACATTTTTTACATCTGAAAAAAAAAAAAAAGAAAGAACCGATGTCTGATCGACCTCAAACTGATAGAGATTTATTCAAAATTTTTTCCAATTTAAGTAGCTTATTTTTTGTTACCAAATTTTTTTAATTAGTCAAGAGATATATTTTGTAACTTCCGTTTGCAAAATGGTGAATGTATTTTTGTTAAAAAGTAGCATTTTTCTAATGTAAAAATATTAACCATGGATTTCATTGTGGAATAAAGCTATGATTTCTCTAATACTGTAATCGTTTGTATCCACTATTATTACGTTCTAAGAATTACAGCAAACATTTTTTTTATTCTCCGAAAAACTATAAAAGATATTTTTCCCGAAACGTTTCTACGACGGTTTTCATACAACTTTTTATCTTATTTCGAAATATTTTATAATAAAAAATATTTGCCATATACACTCACGTTTGTGAAAATTGCAACACCATGAAGGACTTACGCGAGTGAGTTGAAATTTTCAGGAAATGCAAAGTAGCGCATGATATGCAAATGATTAGAATTGCAAATCCGTAGCGCATGCGTATGCTGAGCAGCGCCCTCTGAACGGCTGATGGATCCGAATAAATAGACGGCTGTAGCGAGGCGTGTATGGTTATCGGTGGTTATCTGCTAGTGGTAAACGTTAACTCAATCTGTACTTATGCCTCGTCGACGAAAGAGAGCGAGATTTGAACAACTTACAGAGTTTGAACGAGGGAGAATCATCGGCCTTCGTGAAGCTGGATTGTCGTATCGTGCAGTAGCCTCTCGTGTGCAGCGTAACAGCAGCACAGTGATGCGCGTTTGGAAGCAGTGGACGGACGAGTGTCGGACAACTCGGAAATCCGGGAGTGGACCCCGAAATGTGACGTCAGCTCGCGATGATAGACACCTGGTCCGCATGGCGCGGACGGACCGTACAGCTTCCTCTAGACAATTGGCAGCACTGTGGTCAATAGCTACAGGTGTTTCATTGTGTGCTTCATCAATTCGTAGACGTCTGCTGCAGTGTGGACTGCGCGCACGGACTCCTTTATACAGGATCCCCCTAACGCACGACCATCGCCGCCTGCGGCTACAATGGGCCAATCAGCATAGAGACTGGCGTGCTGATTGGCAGCATGTCGTGTTTTCTGACGAATCCCGCTTTAATTTGTGGTACCATGATGGCCGCATTCGTGTCAGACGCTATGCCGGTGAACGCCACCTTCCGGAGTGCATTATCGAACGCCACAGTGGACGAACACCCGGAGTTATGGTCTGGGGCGCCATAGCATATCATAGACGATCTCAATTGCTACGAATTGTGGGCAATCTGAACAGCAACCGGTATATCCGTGAAGTTCTACAGCCCGAAGCTGTTCCCTTCCTTCAAAGCTTGCCAGGCGCTGTATTTCAACAGGACAATGCCCGCCCTCATACTGCTCGGATTGTTAAATCCTTCTTTGCAGCGCAGCAGGTACAGCTTCTTCCTTGGCCTGCGTGTTCCCCGGATATGTCGCCAATTGAACATGTGTGGGATGTCATTGGTCGGCGTCTTGCTCGTGATCCTCGTCCTGTTGCGTCTGCAGACGAACTTTGGGTACGCGTACAAACGATATGGAATGCTCTTCCTCAGTCAGACATTCAAACTTTGTTTGACTCCATGCCACGTCGTGTAGCAGCACTTATTGCGGCGCGTGGTGGCCACACAAAATACTGATTCTGATCTCTTGTTCTTGTTTGTTTGCTTTGAACATTTAATCATTTATTTGTACCACTACCACTCAACTGTGTATTAAATTGCATTCAATTATGACGATTCCTTCTTGGTGTTGCAATTTTCACAAACGTGAGTGTATAAATATTTAAGAAAATTAAGCACATATTTTTGAAAATCCTATATATATCAATAAATAAGGAAATGTGTAAATAACGTAAATTATCACAAAAGTCGTGCGTTTTAGTGTTGCCACAGCAATGAAGTTTAATGTTCAGCTTATTCATATAGTTCAAATAATGCGCTTGAATTATTCAAAATTTCAAAGAACATTTAAAATCTGCCTTCCGTTTTCATACTCAGATCGTGAAAAGGTATGCATGTATGTTTAGTGTTTATTATTTCACAGAAAATAAACTTTAAGATGTGTGTGACAAAGCTTTTGTGATTGTTTCGAAATAAACGACTTCATTCAAGACTATCAACAAAATCCTTAGAATTATAGAATTTTTATTAGTCTTAAATGCTTCTTCGCAGACGATTTCCAAGCTTGTAAAATTCCATGTAGACGTAGATGTTTTTAAGCTACATCTAAAGCAAACACGTAAAAAAACAAAGACATTCTACACTAAAATGTCTTTCTTGACAAGTTAAAGGAGCAACAAAAACTCTAGCATCATTGTTTGAAGTTCGAGAGGTATCTCTATGAATCAAAAACTTACTTCTGGATTTATTTTTACGGCATAATGCCGCGTATATATTATAATTCTGTGACACCAAAGTTATCAGAGAAGATTTTTACAGTTAGCCAGTGTTGAAATATTCATGCATTTTTTGGCAGCTATTTTTTCTCTTTTCTGCTTTATCATTTGTGGCATTATTTATTTTGCTTTTGTATTTTATGCTTGGTTTTTCCAGAATCATCAATAATAATGATGGTTTACAGTATCTGCAGTTACCTTGGCGTTCCGTCGGATTTGAATTATCTTCTGACAAAGCTATACTTTCTCTTTAACTATGAACTGCCTAAGGTTTCTAGCGTTCGTTCTTAAAATATTAATCCAAATGTCTCGAAATGGGATTTTGCGTCGGTTCTGTATAAACGACGAATCATCTTTCAAATTGTTGCCACCAAATATTATCGCCCTTTATTATTTTTAAAGAAATTAAAAAAATGAAGAATCTGCACATATGTATGTATGTTCCACGCATTGTAAAAAAACTCCGATACTTAGAGCTATCCAATTTAGTAATCCTCCACTCGAACATGTGCACCTGGAGACCCGAATTTTGTATTTCGTATTTTGTAAAACTTTAAAGAATTATTGATTAACAAACAACGATTTGAAAGAGAGCAGTGGCAACACTGTATCTAATAAAACATTTTCCCCTCCAGTCTGCGAGACTGTTTATCGAAAAGTCTAAAGGTATACTGTTTTAAAATGCTTTCTGCTTTTGCTGTTCAGTTGAGTTTTACGTCGTGTAAGTAGGAAGTAATTAATAAAAAGACAAAAAAAAGTTTTGCAAGCCATCTTACTAAGATGACTGAACACTGATGTTGATAAACTGAGAAAGAAAAAAGAAATAGATTAAAAAAAATCTGAAGGCTTTCAGATTTTTTATTACGCCCAAAGTGGTGTCTTTTTCACTTTTACTGAGTTACTTTTATTTACTAAATATCATGCTTTTTGCACTTAAACCATAAATTTCAGTTCAAGAGCAATATCACAAAATAATTTTAAAATGAGCATAGCTTTAGACTTTGCGATACACAGTCTCGCGCGCTGGAGATAAAAATGTTTTTCTGTACAACGTTGCCATAGCTCGCTTTGAAATCCTTGAGTTTGTTAATCAAATATTCGTTAAAGTTTTACAAAATATGAAATCGATAATAAAACAAATTCCAAATTTCAAATTTGTGCTTCCAGATGCCACATTCGGGTGGAAACGTATGTTATTCAAAATTTGATGGCTCTAGGTACCGTTGTTTTATCAGAATGCGAGAAACGTACATACATTTATGCAGATATTCTTCTTTATTTAATTTCTTTAAATATAATACAGGGCGATAATATTTGGTGGCTAGAATTTGAAAAGTGAAACAACGCATTTAGTGAATCAACGCAAAATGCTAAAACGAAATTAATAGTCCTTCTGGGCAAATTACTCATTTGGTCTAAAATTTTTTTATTTAGGAATATGCTCACCAGTGCAATGAAATTGAATTAGTCATATGAGAGACATAATTTATGGGTTACATTAGGTTAATTTTATTATGGCAGAACATTCGAAGGAAATCAGTTTTAATTTATGTATAATATCGGGGAAGACGACCAACATTAAAAAAATCGTAGTTAATACGACAACATTTAAAAAATAGAGAAAAGATTATCCCTCATTTTAAGTCAAAGAAAAACTGTCTTAACAAATTACATGTGTGTTTAAGCACTTTAATTTAGAGAATCATTTGTTTTTATAAATCAGATCTGCATTGTAAACAATAACAGACTTCCAAACAGGAAGAAAAATGCTTTTGTGTATGCTACTCTGGTATTTCGTTAATGGAAAAAAGAGCATTAATGGTCGCACGCTTAATTTATCTTTCAATTTGCCAGTTTGTTTTTTATCGGCTGATTTTAACAATATTTATAGATTCCAGATTATGTGGAATTACATAACACATTACACAATGGCCGCCGCTTGCTGTGATCAAGTTTGTCCGAAATTGTTTCGATAACATTAAGAGATGAGAAAAATGTCTTTCAAAATATCAACAGAATTGGATTAATATAGTACAAATATAACTAATATTTTTAGGACATACCTTATCTCAGCATTTGTAGGAAATTCACCAATTCCATTATTTTCTTCTTTAGAAAGTTTATCACATGATGTTCTGGGATTTGTTTCGGAAAGCAACAGCCAAGCATATTCTTTTGTCATTGATGCTTCAGCCTGAATTTTTTTTCAGTTATTTTGGAATGAAAAATATTTTTCAGATATTGTGGCCAGAAGAAGCAAAATCATCTAGAATTCCACTTCATTAGTCAATAATTCTGATTCATTAAACCCTTTTCGTAAAATTTAGAAAAGGGGTTTCTTTGCACACGGTAGTCTTAAATCAAAACCAAGCTGTCAGGCGACTTAATATCTTATTTGAGCTATAAGGCTCTTCCATTTGGCAATTTTCATAAGCTGCTTCGACATTCCTTGGCAATTTTACCTTTTATTTGGCGACTTTACTTTTTAAAACTCAATTTGCAATATTTTGATAATATTTATGGAATTATTGATCATAAAAAACTATGTATTTTCCATATTTTGATATGCATATGAGCGGGAATTCGTCAATTCGATAACAATATCCAAATGATAACATTAATCGCGATCACAATGAGTGGCGTCTACTGTAGATAAAAGCAATTCCTAAACATGTGACATCATCTACTTACTGCTATAATTCTACGTAATTTTTTTTTGCTTTTTGTATTCTCTTCAAGGTATTTGCTTTATTCTGACGGTTTTGAAAATCTATTTTTCTTCTTTAGGTAATTTTTAGGCAAGAACGAATTAACGCACGACTGGTTAATTGGGAGTAATTATAATTCTAATAAAAATATTTTAAATTCTTAGACATGCATAATGTATGGTAGTCTTTCGTTGTGTTCTTCTACACAAATGAGTGCTGTGGCGTTATTAATAAAAAGCTCATTTACTAAATGTTCACTTTGCTGTATTTTAATGTAGTTTTTGGATTATTATACTCGAGGTTTAGATTTTTCTTATCAATAACATTCTTTTAAAAGTTAACACTGTTCTCCTTATGTGAGAATTATTTTCCATGAAATATACTGGAAAATTTTCTGGACTTAAAAGTAGTTATAAAATATTAATTATTAATATTTATGTGCTGCAATTTGTTGAATATTGCAGCTTAATCTGAAAGGAATCACCTCACTTTCCTCTCATGATGTAAGCAGTTAACACCTTCCAGGTATTAATTGGAAAATCTGTGGTTCAAATCATACCGAGAGCATGTAGTTAATTTACCTCACTTCCCGCTGTGGAAAAATAAATCTAATGATTTCTATTGTGATATTCAATAACAAATCACCACCTTGATTAGGTCTGGAAGTCTCGTGCCTCTCCCCACTTGCCCTTTAAGTAAAAGAGAATGCGAGGAATTATCATATTCTCTATTTCAGTCTATCATAGCGCAGACAATTAGCAGGTTCAGTTAGCAAACGGAAGTCCGAGGTTCAAATTCCGAAAAAAGGACACAGTTGATTTTTCTGCATACTACTTGCGGGAGGACGAGCTAATAATCGGTACAAATCCATATACTGTTTATATCCATCTAAACCAATTCCTCGACTCCTTAAACAATATATGCTGCACCGTATGTATATTAAGCTTCATTTTACTTAATGTGGAAAGAAAAACGACCCAGGTAGTTTGAATTACGATTATTTGGAGTTCAGGTAATTGGAGTTCTACTGCACACTTTTTAAAATCATATAGTTTTATTATGCCTGCATCCTTAAATTCCTCAGCGATCTAAATTCCCCATTTGAAACATCATACAATGATATAATAAATAAATAAATAAATAGGCAAAATAAACGTCTTGCCTTTTCAGAATGGGGTAAAAAGAAAAAGCTCCAATTCTGGAAATAGTCTTTTATCATCCGTTATTCGAAACGACTATTTCCTGGACTATGAATTTTTGAAGCGAAATGTTTCCGATGAAGCATCCATTAGAAGTTATATTTCCCTACGAGAGATATGTCTCTTCCCTACGTTTTTCCCTCCCATCCTTCATATCTCTGTATTTATGCACCAAGGCTAGTCTTTCAATTTCGACTCTGTGTGTTTCTCTGGCATTTCAGATACGTCGAAAATCTCTTTCGACATTGTCAAAAGAAATCTCAAGGCAAAGGTCTTATCGATTTCCAGTCGCAAAATTTACAACGTTTTGTTTTCGGAGATTTTTATTCGTCATGAAATATTTATGCGCCGGTGTAGATGGTGCCTGGAGGTAGATGTTGTACGATTGGTCGAATGCAAAAATGAGAGAGAGGAGAAATGCGTAGATTAAATTTTATTTGAATATATATAACCAATTTTATTTTCAACCCAATACGAATGAACGTTGCTGAATTTAATTACTGCTTTAGAATGGATCAAATTTAAAATGGTATCATATATGACATTAGATTTCAGATCTTAGTTGTAGGTGTGTTATGTTTTCAATGTTAGAAATATTTGTTCCCGACTTACAGGGAAGTCGGGAACAAATATTTCTTAAGTTTTATTTAAGTTTTGTTACATATTTGATTTTAGTTCTTGAAGAATCATAATCTGTATTGTGTTATTAACGTTAAAGATCTAAGAATAATTCAAATGTTATTGCATGTGCGTGAAGTGGGGACTTCGTTCAAACTGCCACAGGTAAATTTCAGAATGCCGAATACTAATCGATTGAAGAAATATTATGCATTAGTTCTGCAATAGGTAGGATTCTACCATAATGGGTACCATTCACTGGGTAAATACACGATCATAGATAGAACCGAAAGCTTCTTAAAAAATTTCCTGAGGCACCAAGGAAGAATAAATCCAAAATTCCTAGGCTACATTAAGTGCTTGTTGATTAAAGTAGCCGATGGAATCTTGCACTTGACGAAGTTTGTCGATTGACAAAATGCATTAAATCTAAGATTCCTGTTATATTATTTAAGACTGAAAAAGAGAGATCCGTTAGAAACTGTATCATAATAGATTTCTTACTCTCGACCCTGCTTCAGACTGCTACAAATTTTTAAATGAACATACTCAGGATCAAACAAATACTTCCATTTTTGCCCTAATGGGAGTATGTTCTCAAAACCATTCGGGCAACTAATCTTTCCAAACCTATGCAACCATTTTATTACGCCTGTTTTTTTAAACCTTTAGGTTCTATTTAAATATTATTCCTAACGAATTGTTCATGAAGGTGTGCTTTTCCAAAGCAGTCCACTTGCACTTCTCTGTGATTAGATATTACATCTACATTAACGGCTTACAATAGTAATTTTGGAAAAGTTTCTGAAACGAATTGCTGACGAAACACAGCGTGTAAAAGTTTCTGACGAGGCTCGTTAATTTACATTCTGTGGAACTCTTCGACAAAATTTTGCTTAAACGTGATTAAATATATACAAAGCACAAACCGGAACTTTCCATGCATTTAATTGAGTCAGTCTTATCAAATGAAGAATAAAAACGTAACAAAACACTGCTAGTCTTTTAAAATGCAAATTATCATGGGCTAAGTTGAGACTATCGTCTGTCCATTGGGGGATATTTATATGTAAACCTAAGTACCTCATTCGAATATTAGATAGTTAACGTTAATAGCATTAGAATAACAATAAGTATTACAAAGACCATGTATGCTAATTGTTATTATTTATTTTGGTTATTCATTATTACCTTATTTGAAGAAAATAAGAGCATTTTGCTCACAAAGAACGAAATTTACATTATTATTTTTCATTTTAATTTGCAAGTTTAAAATACAAGAAAATGATGGAAACAAAAACATTTCTTTGAATTGTGCGCTTAACGAGAGTTAAGAATGGTGTATTAAAAATGCTTTAAATATGAAATGTACATGAAGATCGGCGCGTTAACTTGAGACGCCTTTGGGTTAAGTCGCTACAGATTCATTAGAAAATAAAATACATATCTTTTCCTATACAAAATTTCATACATGCATGATAGTCATGGGCTGTTCTGTATGAAAAACTGTAAAACCAAATTTCTCTTTGTAAAAATAAGTTACAAGTAAAATAAGTGTACTATTACATACTTTCACAACTAACTACCAGATTTTTTAAAATAAAGCTTAGGATTCATTTTATGTATTTTTTAATTAAAAAAAACTGTGGGCCCCTTTAGAATGCATATTGAATCAGTTTCTGACAGCATTTGAGACATCTTACTAAACTGAAACCGAATAGGAAACGAAATTATAACGCTCAGTTTAACAGAAGACAAACCTTTCGTGTATTCTATAAGCCACGTGCTGTTCGCGTGACGTCACGGCCGCTTAATCAACTACGTCACGATCCGTCAAATGGCCAACAGGCCGTAGGAAAGAGAGAAAGAAAAAGTCTGATAGTAATTTCTTGTGTCGCTGCTTCATCTGATTGATTGATTGACCGGCCATTCGTAGGTCACGCCTTGGCCGTTTGGATCTTTTTTTTTTATTTTTTAATACGTCCCCATTTCAGACTTTTAAACTGAGACTAAATTTGTATTCTTTGAATCGAACAAAAATAGCATTTTGCTTTTAGTTTTTGCACGGCAAAAAGGCGAAATCATTTTCTCCCCTTTAGCAAGTACCCTTTTAAGTTAAGCATTGTGCTGAATCTTTGATTTGAACGAATCTTCATGAATATAATGCGATTAGAGTGATTTAAAACAGAGCATTTTCCAGCTTGTGGCATTACACATTTCATTTCACATGATGAATCGTCTGTTATTTGATTGATAAGTCTTTTCTCAACAATATCCTCCCTAACTAAATATTGCTACTATTTTGCTTTCAAAACAGCTGGAAAAACTGATGCTATTATATTGTACATTATTATTTCTTATTAATTTTATATTAGATCGTGTAAAGTCCTAGCCTTGGCCTTCTTAATCCTTCTATATTTTCTTGCCAGTCATCGTCTAGTTATGCATCGTGCCTTCGTAACAAAACCCTTGCCTTTCAAGCTCGCTGTCTTCTCTCAAGACACAGACATAATTTCATAAGACGTCATCAATATCAGAGATATTCGTATTTCCTTTGTATTCATTAGAAATAGTTGTTCTGTTGTCTTCTTACGTCATCTATCGTAACGTTATCTATATCAGAACTATTCTCATTGCTTCTGTATCCCTTGATTCCGGTTATTCTCTATCCCTATTATTAAAGGACGCCATATTCGTCCGAAATTTCTGGTCATATTCATTTGAAATTTGGCATTATCAAACACTTTCTTGCAAGACATCTAGGAATTCACGTTGTTTATGTTATCGTGTCTATGATGAAACTTATTCAAATCGTGCCATGGGCGAAGATGACAGCCCTGGCAATCCGCAAAATGTTATCATCGTAGAGGTTCGGTCTGTTAAATAAGACCGCCATTTTTTAACAATTCAGCAAGGATGGTTGGACAATCAAAAATGTACGCAGTTGTCAATCTAAGTCCAGGCATTGGTCATACGTGTCTACATAAGATACTCTCAACGTAATAAGCTGATGAAACTATGTTTAGGAAATAACCCCTCCACCACATCTTCTTTAATGCTGTGGATGTATTTTCTATGACTTACTTTATGTATCTGCTAGATCTTTATCTAGTCTGCAGTTTTGTCACTAAGCAGTTATTTTGGATAATACATTATTCGATGATACATTGGGCACAACGAAGTGATACATGCAAATTTGGATGTTATTAATCTTTGGCTCCAACAGAAGATGTATATTAAATGTTCAAAACATGCGTATCTATCTTCTGGATTCAAGCCAATTTTTCCATTTGCAGTTTGGAGCCTCTTTCCCACAAAATATGTACTTCTGTATTGTCATTTTGAACGATTATTGAAAGAGAATTTTATATACTGTATTTTGATCCTAAGTTTCATATCTTTCTTCAGAAAAAGTGTTTCGATGCTCAGGTAGTTTCTTTACGACGTCATATGAAGTTCTAAATATCGGTTCTTTATTTGCGTCGAAGTGTTTGAATTGTAATACAGCTTGTGTGACGAAGAAGTGAAACGAACATGTATACAAAAATATGTTATCTTGCAAATGTTTCGACTTTAAAAAATATCGAGTTTCAAAGAATAAAAACTTCGAAAATATTACCCCTTTTTTGAGCAAATATGATCTTTTGATTATCTATAGTATCAATAAAATTTAAGGAATACAATTTCCAGAAACTCTAATTGAAAACTTTTAGAATGCAGTCGCAATATGCAGTCACTATGATTATTTGAAACAATGTGAAGGAAAAGTTAGAATATTACAACATAAAATTACAGAATGGGGAAAGGCAGATTAAAATAGTTCAGTCTTGTGTATAATAACCACAAAATATTAAAGAGCATCTGGTCTTTTAAAACATCTGCTATCAGATGTTTCATAAAAGAATAGCATGTCTTATTTCTTTCCATTTTCAATGTGATAGTGAGTTACATTATTTTTCTAGAGTCACGGCTTGGTGATTTAAAGACCTCGTGCCTTCCGTTTTGTTATTTAATTTTGAACATGCACTTTTACTCTTTGGATTTATATCAGTTATATTTTAACTCTATCTAAAATTGATGGACTGAAAAAGTTACTCGTTTTGTGTTTAAAAATAGCCGCGTCGGTTGTTGGGCTTCAGCGTTAAGGCCAATTAGCTACGATTTATCGACATGTGACGTCACATGTGCCAGGCACGTGACCCGTTGTAGTTAAATCGAAGAACTTCAAGTGTCGCTACAATTTACTGATTCTTCCGCGAGTCTTAAAAGATTTAAGATTTCTACAGAAAGACAATGTAGCTGTAAGTCTTATCTAGAGGTATTTTTATTTCAAAAAGATAGCTTTAAAAAATAATACTTTTTTATCGACTTTTGAGATATTTAGATATCAGTAATCGAAACTTAAAGTAGTATGTTATGGAATTATGGAATTCCTTTTTATATATATATCATCTAAAATTTCTTTTTTGCTTGCAGAATTATGTTAAATGATTTTATAGATTAAGCTGAAATTATCTCATTATATAGCCAGAGTGTAATTTTGAAATTATAATCTTACTCATCGTAATGCCTTAAGATGTCATTGGCAGTTATTTGAGAGACGTTAATCTGATAATTAAAATAAACGAGATCCCAACAAACATTATGCTATTAAAACATATAGCATCCCGAAACTGAATTCGGGAAAATTAGCAGCTTGCTGTTTCCTGCACGTTTTTTGTTCCTTGTTGTGCAGTGTTTAGATTGGTGACTATTATAAAGATAAACAAAACAACAACAAAAAATTAAATACTTTTTTCTAAGTAAAACAAATATTCATGTCATTCGGAGTTGATACTTGAAATTTATTTTGTATGCATTTTAGATTTTACTCACTATACCATGTTTCGTATCTGCATGCACCATTGTTTATGTAATTCTTTACTCCTTCTCAATTTCTTAATTTCTTCTCATTCTTTCCTATTGTTTCTGTTTCTCAATTTGTTCAAATTTTAGCACAATATAAATTAGCGTAGCATGACTTAGAAAATCCAGAATAACTGAATTCATTTCAAATATTTTTTTTCATCCTGAACTAAAGTATAAAAATAAATATGAAATTCTGAGATACAATGAAACATTTCGTGGCGACCAGTTCCCAAAGACCACCACTCTGAAAGTGACCAGCGTTCCTCAGAGCATACAGAAACCTCAGTATTGCATAATGTCTCTCTAAAAGGACTACCTCCACAAGATAGAACATGAAGAAGCAAGACTCCAGAATTCTAGAACCTCTAGAACTCATTCGTTTTACAGGTACAATCCAACCGCGCAAGCTGTACAACTTCGCCTCAGTTTTCACAAGGAACATTTCTCTAGAGGTGGATCCAAAAGTCTCCTATTTCTCATCTACCACTCGAGAGAACTTCACTGTAATTGTTTCACACGTTTTTATTACAAATAAATTGACTGAAAGGAACTACAAACATCCCTAAAACGGCAGCAGATGTTTCCAGGAAGTTTTTTTTTATCAAAATGGTTACTGTAAACAATATAACTATCATTGATATTTAATGCCATTGTTTAATTGTGTTCTCAAACATGCAAATTGCTCTGAGAAGTGGCCACCTTAAAGATAGGGGTTTTTTTACGAATGCAGTCTGTCTAAATTATCCAAGAAATAGCATGCCACTGAAACGGGATAGTGGTTAGTGATTCTGACAACCGTACAAAAGGATCAGAGTTGGAATCCCGAGAAGGCAGGGATATTTGTAAATGTATAGAGTCTTTGCGGCATGGGGGAGGGCACTCTAAATATATGGCCAGCCGAAAGACCTCTATATGGTTTAGTGGTAGGGGAAGAAGGATGGGAGACCCTGGGAAACCCCACCTGATGTGCTTTTCCTCAAAACTGGGGTGGCAGTGGGCAAAATGGTACTGTAACCTATATGGTGCCCAAGGTTGTAACCAACAACAAACGCCATCTTGTATTTCTTGCCACGATAAATTTTTTGGACTTGTTCTGCTGAGGTCAGAGAAGTGAGATTAGTCGCAAAAACAAGAACTAGCATTTTTTGACTTTCACATTTCGAGACCTTAGTTCTTCTAGTTTAATATTCTACACAAGATAAAACTTTAACAGAAAAAAATTGGCGCGATGAGACTTTTATTATTGTGACAAAATGCTGTCTTAAATTTATCCTGTTCGTCATAATATAGATTTAAGCGTTCCAGTAAAATGCTTATAATTTTGTACGATTTTGATAAGTTGCTTATATCATTTTTTAATATCTGTATTTGTAAATCATGAATGTAGAGCCCGTTGTTGTAATATAATTACAGTTTTATGCATCTGTAAAGGAATAAGGCAGTTGCGCATACATTTACAAGACGATACAGGAAGCATAAAAACTTGAAGGTCATTAATTCCTTCAGCATATGATTACGACTGGTTACTTTTTAAGAAATATATTATCATTCCGCGGATGCAGTGACCTTCACTGGCATTTTGCCAAGACATTGAGATCCACCAGTGGGAATGTCAGGTAGAAAATCGCATATGAGATAATTCCAAGAAAACAATTTTAGCAATTAACTTAGGTTGACGTATGATGACTATGGTAGTCTTTTAGTGAAATTTTTAGAATAAGTTCTGCTTCCAATAATAAATAAAATTAATATTTGAACTCAAACCTACAATTGCCATTATAAGGCAGTAAGCATTTGTTGGAACATATAAGTGAAAAAACAAAAAATTACAGAAATAACGTACAGGCCTTCGGAAATGTCACTTATATACTGAATTCTTTTAATTTTTGTAAAAAATTAAATGTGATTTTATATATGTTTTCAGGAAAAATTGCACATGTCATGAATATTAATAGAGATTTCGAGCAGCAGAATAAGTAAGATATTATATGTTGGGTGTTTCTTTGGGTAGATCAATTTCTTCAAACTCTGTCGAACCGGCGGAACTTAGAACTATAAGGTTTTTCGGGGAATTCCATTCCATCATTAGAAAAATAGGTCATAAAATAATATTTAAAAGTAGACCAATAAGTTACATGTACTTTACGTAAAGCTAATTAAAGAACAGCATTGTATTTTTCATTAAAATAAAATATTAACATAAAATTAGTGTAACTTGTTCATTAATAGCCTTAAAACGTCTCTAGATGTCACCTGCCCTTGCATTAGATTTAGTAGCGGGAGGCGTACTTGCATTTGTTTTACACAGACTGTCGAAGTCTAGCTCTATTGATGTTATCTACAGTCGCTTTTATATTCTCCATTTAATTTCTCCGTATATTTTTGTTGCCACATACGTTGAGAAATACTTTCCGCTTAAATATATTGTTCCGAATGCAATTAAAATGTTTGCTTAAATTTTCTCTTGCTTAAATTTGGATTTTAACGTCGAATATTTTGGTATGCCGATAAGTTGTTCCCTTATCATAGTACTCGAACGAATTTTTTATTCCAATTGTACTTACTTTTTGTTGGAAAACGTTCTTTTAGAGTTTTCTTCATTTGAAAAAGGTACTTCATTGTACAGTTTTTAATATTGTCGTCTAAATTCAGTTCATTTTCCTTTAACAATCCATTTAGTTTCGACGAGCATTGCACGTCATCATCTTTGACATATGATGACCGCATGTTAATTTTTAAAACTAATCTATAACTAAATGTAACTTTACATTTTTTAATTAATAAACGCTAGTCAACAAATGTGAGTATTTTATAATTTTCTTCTCAAGTTTAGAAACCTGGGAATTAACTCGTGGAACCCCGGGATTCCGCAGAACACAGTTTGAAGGCCACTAACGCACATGAATCTCCATTTATAACGCGTATAGTTACTCTCAGGAAGTATTTCGTGAAAGTATTCCTCTTAAAGCAAACAAGTCTTGTGCTCTTTCGTAATGAATTAACCTATCCTTAACACTTTAAGTAGAAATACTTCTTATGTTTCATAGATCTGAACACCTCTGTTTATTTTTTTCCAGAAAACAACTTCTGGATAAGCATATATATTTAACGGCACAATTTTAAATGTGTGCTACATTAAAACAAATCTGTCCAGTAAACTAGAATTAGAAAATTACGTTTTGCAATACAGTTTGTGCGAAAATAATTCTTCTGCAATAATGACTCAAACACGTTTTTCTTATACACAAATTAAGATGTCAAAAAAGGAAAGTTTGGCTGGATTATAATTATCTTTAGAACTCTGGGAGCAATTTTTTTATCAGAATTGGGGTTTAGCTATGAAGAATGATAACATATTTTCGTTAAAAAATTATTTTTCTAGATTTGTTATACTTTCGTATAACTTAGTTACGTTTCATGAAACAACCGAACTGACCACTCATTTTACGCTCTAGTTAATCTTTTTCATGCCTTTTGGAGTTCTGAATGCAATTTTTCCTTCATCTTTCCTGGTTGCAAGTAAAATTTTGACATCTAGACACTGAAATTTAATTTAGAAATGCTTTGTCACAGATTTCTTGTTTTACCGATTATGTTGAAGCTTTGCGATGTAAAAATATGTATTAATTATTTTATGAGATTAAACTCAATTTGACTAATGTAAATACTAGTCTGACTTTACACTGCCAGGTGAATTTTGCTCTTTACCTTTCAGGGCCCAAATACTTCGCAACATAAAATAACTAAAAGTTTTATCTGAGTTTCGACTGAAGTTACGAGTAGCAAAACATAACTAAAAGTAACTTCCAGATCTGGTTGAATGGACAGACAACACTGATTCAATGTACCTACAAGTCGAAGGCTGAATGTAAAGGCCTAACAAGTGATCCCGTTATTTCTTGGTTACTAAATTTAAGTCGATATTATTCATCAGAAGGGCTAAAGACAAAATCATAACAAAAGCGTTTTTCCACAGTAGGCTGGTTTACAAGCTATTTAAAATTAGATTTCTTCTCCTTCCACATTTAAAACTCACGTCATTTGCATGTTCTAGTAGGGAAGAAGCAGTAGAAACTTCGGAAAGATTTAATATGTGAAAAGAGGCGTTAATTTGTTACTTAAAAGAAAATTACACATATATATACGTATGTGTGTAGCGTAAAATGAGTGGTCAGTGTGAGTAACATATAAAAATATGAAGGAAAACTATTAACAAATTAAATTTAATAGAAACAAATTTCTTATTTAATTGACAGTAGCCTTTTAAATTCTTAATTTCGATTTAAATTACATCCCTCTTGCGCTTTGTGTCAGTTACCTGGAGTCATCCGCAATGCGAAAACTCTTGCCCAATCGCTATCCAGAACTTGAACAAAGAATTTCCAACCTATAAATACTTCATGGGCGCTCTGCGCATCTTCTTTTGCTGCTTGCTATGTCTTGAATAACCCACGTCTCTTTGTTTATTGGCATTCTTCATTGTTTCAAACGTAAATTCGTATATAAAACTATGGAGTGCAGATTGCCCACCATCCTGCTATGTGATTTCTACAGAACGCAATTTTAAAGAACGGTTTAGGTTTAGAAATACAATGTATTTAATCCTCAAGATAGTTGTACGTTTGTAAAAATTCCAGTCATCTACGCGACAGTTTTTTCGGCCATAACGAAAAAGTATATTAGCGCCTTCTCTAGTCAAGCTCTCATCTAAGCTAAAGCTAAAATGAAACCTGTTTCTGGCAGGGATTAAGGGCTATTTTCAGTCAAATACAGGGATATCTCGCATTTTTTTTTAAGCTCTGCGGTCTCCGTTTCAAGAAGTCATTCCCATCTTCTTCAAAGTGTTCATGAGGTATAACATGGCATCATCATTTAAAAGTTCAATCACTTTATTCATCTTACCTTACTGAAATGCCACTACTTGAGATACAGAGCCCTACCCACTTCTAATTAAATAAATTTTACTTTAAACATGTGGTATCGTTTTAATATTTACTTCTTCTGAAGGTCCTTGGTAGTTGCAGCAGGCATAGAGCCCGCATGTTTTTCTGTTCTTCGGTGTCATTTGCTTCATGTTATTGGCTATGTTTTCGAGCCCTTTTGGTCATTACTTTTGTTTATACAAGCATTTTTGTACTTACACGCCATTGAAATAAAAAGTAGAAAGCATTTATCTTCGCGTTAAATGTGTGACGAATTCCACGAATTGAATGTGTCCATATTCACTTTCAGTCCGTATGCACTTGTAAATAATTTTCCCTCTTCCCTCCAGAAAATTCGAAAATTTTTCTATATAGATATAAAACTGTAAAATCTTCATTAGTGATTTGCGATAATTTTATTAATTTTACATCGCGTAATTTTTTTTTAATTTTTTCTTTGTTGTTATCTTAATGAAACGTCAAAAAATTTACAGATATATTGAGCAACTTAAAGTAAATGCAATGGCAGTTACAAATTTTGTTGATACTATCTTATGTAAATATCATTTTGTTATTTAATTATTGATAAAAGTGCTATTATCTGAAGTAAATTTTCTTGAGAAAGCGGAAAGAAGTAACTTGGAATCATAAGTTACGAAATAAAGACACGACTGCACTTTTTACTTTTATTCTCACTTTATCTGTTGCTATAGCTGTAGCGTAACAAATGAAGTGAATCCGGCGCTGTTGCCAGTTTACACTTCCGCAATTCGTGTTTTTGTTGTTGATTTCTTTTTTTTTTTTTTTTTTTCTTTTTTTTTCTCTGGAAGTGC
>KK121038.1:324923-350030 GCA_000611955.2 Stegodyphus mimosarum
ACATTTTTTTTTCTTTTGAAAAGTGCTATATATTATTTATGATTAGTTTCTGTAGTGTCAGTTTTTATATTTTTTAAATGGAATACAGCATTCTGCAAGGAAGTACTCATAGAAAAAAAAAGAAAAATTGTTATTCATTAAAAAATTAAAAATTCCCTTGTCAACTTTTAATAAAGCTTTAGTCTGTAAAATGTTGGTATTATCTTTTTTCTGTTCCGTTTGAATCCGATAGATACATATGGAAAACAATTTGGCATACATTGTGGTTTGTTTACATGTCTTTTCTTACAATATAAAAACATAAAATGATTTAAGAATTATTTTACATTTAGTGACACCTATTTGTTATCATAATGCGTTGTTTAACAACTGAAGTAACTGCAGAAGATTTTTGCAGTATTTTTGCATAAAATAGTTTTGACATTGGGTTATTTTTTAAACATCTAAACTTGTAGATGCTTAATGTTCGGAAATATCGGGATTTTTAAAAAAGTAAAAAGCAACAATAACTCCATTATATTATTTTTTTAAAACATACGAGGGCTACCTGCCTAAAGAAAATTTAAACAAAGTTAATCACCATATTATGCGGATTTATGCATAATTACAGCTTTTGACTGCAAAGTTTAATTTACTTTCTTTTATCTCCTTTGAGTATTAAGTTTGATGCTGATAAAAGGCATGAAATTTTAAAACTGATTTTGTTCAAGATTTTAGCAAATTCCGCCGATTGCAATGACATATTGTTTGGTGTAGTATGTTAATTATACGCATTAATATTATTGTTAAGTAAAAATAACAAATTGAAAAATATGTAAAATACATATAAAATACGAGGTGTTAAGTTTTCTATAACAATTTAAATATTAAATACTTTTAAATCTTTAGTAATTAAACAAGTTATCGATTTTATTTGTTTAATTGATTAAGGAAAGTAAGTCGAGAAAAGTTGTGTAAAGAAAGAGAGGGCTTTCGTGAGGGATTTTCTAATGAAAATTTATCCGTATTTGGGCTACATAGGAGCAAAAACAAGAAAGCACTCATCCAGCTCACCATTCACCAGTATCTGAGCCAGGTTGTGGGACCACCAGTGTTCAATTGATTTATCCGCTCCAGCAATGTGGAAATAATGTATTTAATTACAATTATTCCCCAAGAAATTTTATTACTACAGGACATAACTACCATTTTTAACTAATTTCTGTTTTAATAAAAAATGTTAATCCCAAAAGAGTTTACTTGTATTTCTATTATATTGTAATTACTTAATTGAAGTAGTTTATCGTAATTGCTTAATTATTGTAGTTAAAACAAAGTTTATTTCCTACTGTCATTACCGGGGTTAGCAGTTCCTTTTTATCATTGGTATTAACGAATATGTGAGATTCTGTAATCTTAATACTAGTCACTCCAAAATAAGCCGGAACAGTTTGTTATAATTCTTAAGCAAAGAAGTTCAAAATTTTAAACCTTGTTATTTATTTCTTTAATAAACTATCCTTTATAGTATTTCATTATAAACAACAGAACCCCTTACAAAACCCTCGTCTTTATATCCTAATCTCAATAAAAAAATTAAGTACCGGTTCTTTTAATTCATGGTAAAGATAACCGGCCGCTGAGTAGAATGAAATTAAATGTGGGCACATCAGAACAAAAACTTAAACTATAACTTTGTCCTTTGTCGAAATTCGTAATGGAAAATGAAAAAGGTCAAAAAGTGGGGAAAGGACCTGAAAATAAAGTACATTTCCTGTTTAGACAGCTTTAATTACTCCCGATGTCATTCCAACCGATTTAAGTGCATTAGATCTTCTGAAGAAAATATAAGAGATAGCTATAGAAATCTTGTTATTGCTATGTAGAAGCGCTAATGCAGAAGAGAGCGAGAAGAGAACTATTGATGTCGGCAATATGGTGTATCCTTGAAAGATGCATCAAGAATGCAATACTTTTAAGTCATCATACTATGTTAAGTTAGTGAAATTTTGTTACTTTAAATAGGATGTTTTAAAACGGTGCTTCTTGACGTTTTTTTCATTGTTGAAAGTTAACAACTGTAATTTCTTCTTAAAAATGGGTATCTAAATTTTCTTAGCTAATTCGGCGCCCCATCTAGTTGTTCACATGAGGCAAGTGCCTCACCCTTTTACAAGCTCTGATGGTTCTAATTGTTTCTCTCAAACAAATCAATGACTAAGTGCTTATAGCACTGACTGTTTGTGAAATTTTTAAAAGCGTTATAACTGTTAAAATTCAAATTGCTTCTTATTAAATAAAAAATATCCATCTTTAATAAATATTTAAAAAGCTTTTAATTGACTAATTACTTTAACTAAAATTATCTCATTAAAAATAAATCTCAATTAAATAATTATTATCACAACTGGATTTTTTAAGTAAAAATTAGATTGAGTTAATTTCTAATTATATTATAACTGCTTTATAACTGCTAAAATTTAAATTGCTTCTTATTAAATAAAAAATGCCCATCTTTAATAAATATTTAAAAAGCTTTTAATTAACTAATTATTTTAACTAAAATTATCTCATTAAAAATAAATCTCAGTTAAATAATTATTTTCACAACTGGATTTTTTAAGTAAAAATCAGATTGAGTTAATTTTGATAATTACCAAATTTACTTTTTCTCTCCCTGTCTGTTCGTCAAATAAGATTGGCGTTTTTAAAAAGCATTGTACAGACTTCCTCCCCCCCCCCCCAATTAACGCTGCTACACATCTCTTGTTGCTCTTTCCATTCAGTCATGCACAAGACATATATATGAATGCTCTAATGCAGAAGCAAAAGTACTCAATACGTTAAAGTAGTATATTTGCGGAGAAATTAGACTAAGTTGTAGAGGCATTAGGTTATTTAGAAGGAGCAGTCAGGAAAAATGAGCAACGCCTGTGCCGGGACTCGAACAACGGACCTCTCGGTTACGCGTCGAGTGTGCTGACCAGTACACAGCGAAGAAGGCGGGAGCTATACCTTATAAAGTAAAAACAGCAGGTACACGTAAAAGTATAGGGAATACTAGCAGTGTACTACCACAGGTCAATTTGCAATGCCTTCCCATACTAACTATTCCTTAAAAAAATGCAAGCCTTATAAGAACTAACAAAGGAAAGGTAGAGGAGATGAGCATCTGAAGATTTCAATCGAATCTAGAGTTTACTTCTTAGGCTCCTTCATGAAATCCCACCGTACAACCCCATATCAAGTATTTATTAAAAAATAATGATTTAATACGCAATGAGATTGCAGTGCAATTTGAGATTCAAAATTAAATTGAGAACATTTGTTTTGATGTAAAAGAAAATAACTAGTAAACAGGAGATAATATTGTAAGTACTAGAAACATTATGTTATAATGAGCTGTACTAATAATACTCCATAAGTGTCCACGGCGTCAAATCGTTTGAGACAAACATTAAAAGACACTGTGAGTTAAGAATTTGAGAGCTCAGTGATTTGAGAATACATAAAATAATTTTGACAAGAAACAACTACAATTTTGAGTAAAAAACATCATTAGTGTTCTGAACATGTAATTGGCAAAATATGTTTCTTTATATATTTTATAGTAGGGGGTGTCCAAACTTGATGTCAGTAATAGTTGTATGTTGGAATTCAGGAGACAGCCGCAACTAGATTTTCCAAAAACCACAAGTTCGCGTTTTTATTATTTTAAAAGTAGTGAAACAGGTTTCAAATGGAAAGAATCCTCTGATTCAAAACAATCATTCAATGACAATTTGCCTTCAGCATGTGATTGATGCGTTGAAGACAACGCTGTTTTGTTATTATCTTTGTTTTCTCTACTGACAACTTGATGGCGTAAAAAAGAGTTCTTCTAAATGCTTCCTTCTTCTAAATACTTATCTATCACAGCTTTGAAATGCTCATGAAACCAGATTTTTTGTAAGTCTGCGCCACAAGAGAACCAAACAGTTTTTCTGTTAATTAAAATTGTATCAAAAATTCCCCTGCGTGCTCGTTCAACGACAAACAATCTGTAAATCTGTAATTTTATGAATTCTAGAAATTTTCTAAAGCTGATATCGTCTTCTAAGCTATGGCTGTCATCAGATTTATTAGAAATTCCCAAAGCTTCTAACTCTCATATATTTCTCATTAATTCGGATGTCCATTCGATTTCTAAATTATTTTTACCTTGCATCAAATTATTCGAAATATTTCTGATGCGTTATATGTGTTCTCTGTTTCGCTCAAAGACTGTACCAATTTAGTTTCTACCACTACTACCGATTCATAAATTCGGAAGACTTTTCCTGTAAAGCATCCACAAACATGCACACATCCATTCTTAAATCATCCATAGGTAAATCTAACTTTAAAACATTTTCTTTTACAGAGTTGTTTGCTAAAATAAGTACAATACTATTTAAATGCTTTTGAATAACTTTATTTAATTTAATTAATAAAAAATGAAATGAAATAATTACGTTTGAACATTGATTAGTTTAAGTTTACTGATAACTTTGTACGAATAAATGAAATAAATTAATTACCTTCTTTTGGGTATTGAGTAGTTTTAGGGTATTAAACTGCATGCGCATATTTTATTTGCATAAGAACCGTACCACTCACCCGAGAGAATCTTCCTTCTCGGGAGCACCGCTATGGCCACCATTATAATAGTATTTATAATTTCGTTCTTATATGTTTAAACAGTATTAATCATATGCGAGCTAAGCATCATAACCGCATTTTTATTTTTTAAGATAACTGCAGGTACAATGCATATGGTGGTGGAAAGAAGTGGAAGCTCTTATTAAGACTTTTAGAGATTTATTAGATTTTTAGGATTATCCAATTATTAAATGACAATGACTTGATAGTTTTTTTTTTCTTAATCTTTTAAATAACTGAAACTTTGTAATTAATTTCGTTGACACTTAAACGTATAAGGTACTTCTCCCGCCTTCTTAGCATGCCTTTGTGGTGTAATGGTTAGCACACTCGGCGCGTATTCGAGAGGTCGGAGGTTCGAGTCCCGGCCAGGGCATTGCTCATTTTTCATGTCTCCAGCTTCTAAATAACCTAAGGACTCTACAAACATTGATATAACATATTAATGTATAATTTAATAAAGAAATTAATTTGCCTTCCCCAACTATGTCACGTCATCAGGCGGAGCAACAAATGGCTTTTTCTTAATATTATATATTTTGCGCTCTTAAAGTCTGTTCCCCAGAATTTTTGCTTGCTAATGAACTACTTAGTTATTTGAGATCATTTGATAACGCCGTGGTCACTGATAACGCCTTTAAAAAATGTTCATCTTTCCCTCAAAGAAGACATTCCGCTGTTAGAAGTAACATTAATAACCTTGCCCTGCTTTCATGTCCTTTTCATCAATTACAAAATTGGACGAATTATCCAAAAATTCCGTTTTGCTGTCATTTTCTCGCCTATCAATAAAATCCATGGTTCGATTCTATCAATAAAATTCATGGTTCGATTCTATCAATAAAATTCATGGTTCGATTCTATCAATAAAATTCATGGTTCGATTCTATCAATAAAATTCATGGTTCGATTCTATCAATAAAATCCATGGTTCAAGATCCCATTTCTGACTTTAATTCTTTGAGAATTTATAGTATGTCTTGTCAGTCTGGTTTGAGATATATCGGGCAAACTGCAAAAGTGTCAAGGAATACGAATCTTATGTTCGAAAAGACAAAATTAACAATCTTCGACAGCTAATCATAGTAGGAAATTTAATCACAATTTTGGTTTGGGTTTGCAAAAATTATCCAAAAAACATCTTCTATTAGTGAATTGTATTTTCTTGAAGCTTTTCACATTCAAAAATATTTATCTTGTTTAGTTAATGGCTTTGATTCCAATCCAGTCATTCCAACCGTTTTTAAAACTCTATTAATTTAACTTTTCAGTTTTCTTTACTATTTCTGTCAGCAGATGGCGCTACCTTCTCGTTCGCTTTACTCCTTTTGGGTATAAATATAATCGTAGCTTTTCCTTCGTTGCAGATATCTTTACTTTTGATATAAAGGGATCTGTTCCTGTTTGCCCTCGAAATCGATAAAGTCTTGATTAAAATCTACGTCAAACACTAGGTTGTTGCTTTGCCTAATTTTACGCTTGACTTTGGCATGTTTATCTTCTCTTTTTAATGAAATTTATTAAGTCATCAAAGTTTTGTTTATGCTTAAAGTATTAATGAAAATGTTTTCGTATTTCGTTATTAATTCAGTTTTTCCTACTAAAAATGCAGTTACTCTGACGAAATCAGGAAAACGAAATATGTCAGCAGCCTTAATAGTGGGTGCTTTCGAAAAGAGATAAAAATATATATTTAGTTAAAGAGTAGAAACCGCTCGGGTGAAACTATTACGCCTGGCTTATTAAAAATTGATCTTAAGATAGCTTATTATAATGCATGTATATGACAACTAAAATAGTGTCAACCTTTCCTTTCCTTTTCTTCCCCCTCTTCTATTTGTCATTCATTTTGTCGAATCTTATTTATAAATAAAGGCTCTAAAGTAGTATGTGGTTGTGAAATCTTGGATAACTCGTCATTAATATTTGCAGGACAGATTCAATCTCGTTTCCTATATTTCCTTTTTATGAAACGTGAAAAGGGCAGCGTTGCGGTTGCAGTTTATTCCATTTTTTTAACAATAATACAGGTTTGTTCTTTTTTTTTTTTTTTTTTTTTTTTTTTTTTTGGTGTGATGCAAAATTTCAGTATATTGGACATTTTTAAAATTACAAAATGCAATTAAACTGTGGCAGCAATTTTACCATCATACTTTATTTACCTAATAATTTCATTCCTCCCCCTCCGTCAAAGTATTTTATATTGTTTGAGAATACTCTGTACCTCAGAGACACAATCTTTGCTTTACGTTACATTAAAGTAAAATGAAAAAAGTACATATACATTTGTTTGTTGCAATTTATTTCTTTAATTATTTACTATGGCACATTCTTTTGTCTTTGACGAAATTGCGATTAAAGTTTCCTGATTCTCTTCTTGATTTATTGTGTCCTTTTTAGTAATTTTTCATTTACCTTTGGAACAAAAAATTATTGTTATTGTTTAGAACTTGTTAAACTTTTGCATAATCTATGGGAAAATTAATTTCTGCGTTACAGTAACAAACCAGTAATCTAGCACGGTCACGACTTATGCCGGATATGCTAAGTTATTCTACTAAAGTTGTGTATTTTCGTAAAATGATTTCTTGTCACATTATTAAGTATATACAGGAAATTAAAAAAATGCATGTAGCAACTCTGCAAACATATTTAATGTGAGAAACGTGTTAATAAACAAATATATTCATAGTTTAATTATTACCTAATTAGTTTCAAATTATTCCTGAGATTATGTGCATCACTATTGCTATTGCACATGTCCATTTGCTTCATAGGTTCTGCTCTCTTTTATATTTTTGGGCGAAACATCCTTTTTATATTTTTGGGCGAAACTGCAAATTGTATTTAATTCTTAATCAAATGACGTAGGTTGAATTTTCTCCAACAGCATTTTAAACAGTAAAATTAAGGAAGCAAACGATATATAAACGGGGAATTTTAAACAAAGAGCTCATTATAAATGGCAAAAAGACGTAGAAAACGCAGCATTTTACCGTATATTACGGAATGAAATGGTAGTAACGACATCTTATGACAATATTTCGGATGAAAAGAACGCCGAATTATCGGATGTCCCGAATCACTGGAAGCCAAATTTTCGGCTAATTTTAACTGCATTCATAATACACCCTATAGCCGGTATAATGGTTAACGACGCTGACTGCCGTACCGGATTCGAATCTCGCAGAAGGCGTGGATGCCTGTAAGCGTATACTGCCTGTGTAGTAAGGGAAAACTAAAAATACGTAGGAAGCCGAAATAATGAGAGGTTGATGGTAGGAGACTGTCGGACTGCTCCTCGCCGACTGTTATCTCCCAAAATTGGGGAAGAAGTTTAACAGTTAGCAAAACCTGGCTAATACATACCTGCAGAAATGCACAGTTGATGGCCTTGCTTCAACTTGCAAATATAAGCATGTTCGGGTAGCAACTGGGCAATCTAAGCCCCAGTTGCTTCCCATGCAGTAAGCCTTACAAACTATATTTATGGCACCAAATTTTTAATGGTAAAATTTTAGTGGTAAAAAGATAAAAATAATAAATTGAACCTACTTTTAACTATTTCTTAAACTAGGAAGATACAAACGTAATTGGGGCTTCTATATGTCTGCCGTCATCTCTGCTGCAAACGGCCGTCATCTCTGCAGTCAATAAACTGCATTCCATTTCCAAAATTATATAAAGCATTGCAGAAATGGCTTAGTAGCAGCGCCCGTCCTTAAAGAGTTAACGTGTTCTCCTTTTCTCTTTTTCGCTCTTTCTTCCGCACTTACTCACTCATTTACTTTTTTTCCCACTCTGGTCTATTGATCCTTTCTCTTTAAGACAGGAAACTGAGCTTTCTTTTCTTAGAAAAAGTTTGTAATGTTTTTAGTCATTTGAAATCCACTTGTCTTTTGGTCTGTAAATGCTGAGTAACAAATTCTCTTTTGTAATTGTTTATTGTTGTTTTCTGTCTCGCGGGATAATTATTCCTTTATTACAGAAGCACTTTTTTATTTTTTCTATACAATTCAAAAATTCTTTGTCATTCAAGTTTATCATATGTCTTTCTCACTTATGTAATGCGTCTAGAAACTTTAGGATTAATTTTGTACGAAACTGCAGTTGAAAACAATTTCTTTTTTCTTGCCTTCCATATAAAATATCTATAAATCCATCCAACGTTCATACAGTCACTTGAGTCCTACGTAGAACTTATCTTTTGGAATACTGTTTCATGAATATGTCAGATTACGGTTTTCTAATATTAGAACAATCAATTTTGTGGAGAAAACGTGTTTTAAGGAAGAGAAAGTAGTTTATAAGTATCAAATATGGTGAATAATAAGAACGGTGGAGAATTGCAGTCCATTTCTTTGTTAGAAACTTCTTGACGAAAATGGAATTGTGAGACGGCGCGTTGTCATGCAGCAAAAATCACTTATTCGATTGAGCTTTTTCAGGCTTAGCGCCCAGACTTCTCTTCGGAAGAATTCTCGTCTATTACTCAAACGAAATTCACTCTATGTCTTTCAAAAACATAAATTTCTCGTAAATTATCCTTTTCCAACTAAAATATGTCTCCAACATGAGATTTCTGAAATCGAATTTTCTGTGGCTGTTGTGAACCTGCTCCAGCCCAAGCAGATGATAACAGTTTACCGCAAGCAGATGATAGCAATGAATTTATTTATTTATATTATTTTTAATGAATTATTTTCTTAGTTGCAATGTATTCTTTTGTGTATAATGTAAATTTCTGTATATATAATGTAAATCTATAAAGTTTTAACAAGGCCAATTTTGTTTTCTTTTTACTTTCTTGTGCGAAGTAGAGGAAGTATTTTAATCGCGAAAAAATTCGGGTATCACATTTCAATAAAAATAGCCATTTTAACCGCTCTCGAATGCATTTGAATGATTTTTTTGTGTGACATCTGTACGCACAGACAGAATAAAGGACTCTTTTTCTCAAAGCAGAATGTAAAATGGATTTAGAAGGGATTTTTTCTTGACTTCAGTAAGCTCTATTTTTGTATTTTTATATGTTAGTAAATTGTGCTTGTTTGGGTTTAAAAATGACCGAATTATTTTATTCTTATGTTCAGGTTTAGGTTTCTATGCCTTTAGTTAATCTGCATGTAATAGTTGTAGAATTACCAATAATTTTGCTTAAAAGCTAGCGTGGCCGCCATTTGTTTGCATGTGAAATTTTTAGTAGAATAGTGAACTGAGTCAGTTGGTGCACCAACTTCAGTGTCTTTCGCCGAGTTCTTTATAGAAAAGAAAGTTACTTTTCCATTCTGTGCACCGAAAATTTTTCTTCCTGCCTGTTGGCCGAATTGCTTGTTTTCCCGTAGAAACTCTAATTTTAATTGTTAAAATTGCTTTTTTTAAACTGTTTTTAAATGTATTTGATGTTTTAGATTTTTCTGTATTTTACAATTTTTAGTGAAGGCGTTTTGAATTTTTATGTCTTTTTGCCTTACCGCGAAGTGAAAACTGAAATGATTGAATAAGTAATATGAAATTCGAGGAAATAAGTTTAAATGCAGCAAAAAATGTGCATAATTTAATAGACGTACAAGGAGTTACACATCAGATATTTACTTTTTTTCTCTCTCTTTCTTTACCCCATACAAATTTCCCAAAATTGGGAAAATTCAAATGTTTATCTTATACATGTGTTTGCTTTTTTCTTGAATTTTTTTGAAGCGCTAGTTATTCATTGCATTTCACTTAGAGCTTTTGAAAAGAAGACACGTGATGCGTGATGATACCTCCCGTCTGGAAATCGACTTGGAAACATCAGACCCCGAATTGGAGGTTTTCAATTTCGTAACCGTAGACGTGAAGGTTCCAGGAGAGGAAAAACAAACGATAACCCGAAGAAAGGGATGTTATCTTTTTCATTTGTTTGTTTGTTTACTCACTTGCTTACTGATTCCCCCTCACTTTTCCTTAGTGAAGCCCGAACGGCTTCGGGGCGCCGGGGGCGATGCCTCTTCGCGCGTTGGGAGAGGTAAGGGCGCGAAACGGTGCATGGAAAGGGGGTCGACCGTTGATAGTTCGTCCGAGATGAGCGCCGAAAAATGGGGGGTCGTATAGAAATGAAATCGAACTCACAGCGGGGAGATGTTCTGAGCCCCGCTTCGTTAAACCGAAAATGGATTTTCTACAAGGTTGAATCTCGCGGCTGTGCAATTAGATAAAGAATGCATTTTTCAATGAAATATTGGTACAGGAAATCGAATATAAGGCCATTACCTGGATTCTTCAGGCCTACAATTTTCAAACAGAACTTTGTAGAATACTACTGCAGATTATCACCAATGTCGCAAAATCTTCAACTTAATTTTTGTTATAAATGCTTCTTCCCAATACAATTCTACTTGAGCCATTTGATGGAAAAATTAACCTTCGCTCCATTCGTCGCTACAAAATTTTGGACTTCGTCTTATGAACGAGTTGGAAATTACTTACGAATAATTCGACCAGAAAATTATAAATCGAAAAAATATAATTTTTATTTCATTTAGTACTGTTTTATACATGAATCAAACTCCCCTATATCAATATTTGACTTCAAATTTTCTAGTAATTCTTAGAAGTATCTCTTTGATATAAATAAATCCGGGTGAATGGCGTAGAATTACATTTCGACATTTGTATCATCTTTAGTCCCGTCCATAGCATTTCTGATCTAATATTATTTAAACAGATTACCGTTAATGGCTAAGGGTTTCGCGATTCAACTTCAGGGCATCTGATATATTTATATAATTTAGACGATCCATTTCTGCGCTTTTTGGCTAAATACACTTGTATTTAGAGGAAGGACGTTTTAAAACTCGATATAGACATGGATTTTTTTTTTTATTTACTTTGGTTGAATTTGTATAACAAAATCTTTTTCTTCATCTAATAGTGAGAAATATTATTGTAATATGGCATGCTGCCTAACATATTTTCATTTCTCATTGATATTGTTGGGGCAAAAGATATTTATCTTTGCTGGCAAGTTGCCCGATCTATGACTGTTAATACTTCAGAACCAGTAACAGATTTGTTTTACAGTTTTTGTAAACATGTACACCCTTACTTAGAATTCATGTTTTAAACTTGGTATATTATATACTTGACTTTATAATGATAATTTTAATATATTCTTCTCAGCATAGTATTATGCTATAAAAACTTATAAGGATATATATTAAACTGCATGGTCTGTATACTTAATAACAGGTCCTTCAAAGTGTTCTCTGGGCAGTACGTATTTTCTCCATCTCGGATGAGATGATAGTTCAAGTCCGCTTTTATTCGCGCTCTTTTCACGAAGACGAATGCCCTAACTGGGAATGAAGCGGAGGAAAAATTCAGTAATACGACCATTTCCCTCAGCTGTCGTCACCATGGTAACGAGACGACCCGAAAGGCGGAAAATAGCCTGGAAAGGCCTATTGTAAAATAACAGACTGTTGCTCTGGGACTATTATTGTAAAATAAGAGACTGTTGTATTGATGATCTTAGAAATCACTCGTTTCCAGGGCCGGTCACTTTCAGATTAGATATTTTCTGCTATATTATCGTATTCTTTGGTATTTTCATCCTGTTCTTTCTAGAACGCACCTGAAAAAGTCCATTAGTATACATGCCATAATCTAAACCCATACTAACATGCATGCCATACCCGGATCTGAAGTCACCCTAGCATACATGCAATACCCGGCATTTGAAGTCAACTGGCATACATGTCATGGAGGAATCTGAAGTCACACTAGCACACATGTCATGGAGAAGTCTGAAGTCACACCATCATACATGTCATGAAGGAATCTGAAGTCGCATTATCATACATGCCATGCTCGGAATCTCAAGTCACCGTAGCATACATGCAATAACTGGCATTTGAAGTCATACTAGCTTACATGTCATGGAGAAATCTGAAGTTATAAGGTATTTCTTCCGCCTTCTTAGCATGTTTTCATGGTGTAATGGTCAGCACACTCGGCGCGTATTCGAGACGTCCGAGCCCTTGAAATTTGGCAACCACAACTCCTTTTCCTTGAATGCCAGCTGGAAGTACTCAGAGCATTGTACTGTGTTTTGGTCCTGTATAGTTTGTTGACAATACAAGAAATTAGAAAACATTTTGACTTAAAACTTGTGCCGAAGGGGGTGAGAAAAAGGATTATAAATCGGAAATGCTTGAATATTCTGAGAAAAACCTTTTAAAGAAATTACATGTATATGATTTATTATGTCAAAACAGTAAGAAGGGGTGACGTTTCGAGCTTCCTTGTTACGTTAACTATCGGATGAATCTAGGAATGCCTTTCAGATGAGCTACACCACCACCAGTTATGAAACCAAAATCCGATTATCAAATGCAAGTGGCTTTGTCCTATAGTCCCTAGACATTGTATACTGGAAAAGCTTAATTCCGTTTGTGGTAGTTCAGCTAAACGTACAGAGAATCTAGAGTTTACCTTCGTATTATAAATTGTGGGCAAATACGTTTCACATAAAGGATCATCGAGATGAAGTGATCCAAGATGATAATTTTGAGAACGAGATCATATAAGGTCTTTTAATGATCAAAATAAACGAGGCTATTTCATATTTATAATACCTTTGCTCAGATACTTACTGTAAGCAATTTACATGAAAATAAATATCAGAAAATACAGTATTTAACTTTGCTTCTTCCTTCATTACGTCTTCATAGATGTTCTAGCACGACTGGAATTGGAAAAGTCTGCCTAAAGGCAACTAATAATGTGCATTAAAATGCGAATTATTGATTGCTGTACTAAGTCCTGCTTCTAGTCAAAATTTGTAAGAATCGTGTGTAGAATGAACTCTCTGATAGGAATTCTTTCAGCACTTCATTCATCACGTGTACTTTAGATAAAGGTTGCGCATTTCGTAAAGGATATGGGCAGAGACCATTAACCCGTTACCACTAACCTTATTCCATTATCCTTGAAGGGTCAAATCTCCAGTGACCGCCTCCTCCCCCAATCCGTGGATGATGATATGTCGCTGCTGGTCAAGGTCGTCGGCTATAGATATAGCCCGTGTCCAAGGTTCTGGTGTTTCTTCGGTTAGTGAAATTCGATTGAAATATTATCGGTGAAATCATAGTTTGTATATCAAGTACTTCTGTCTTGATTGAGTCGATAAGTAACCTTCGTGTTTCGTGCATCAAGCCAAACACATGTATAACTTGTTTTGAAGCCTCAGCAACTGGCCTTCGAGTGATTTGAATGATATGCTTAATGATTCAGTTTGCAGCGGCTGAATATCTTAAATTGGTTAATCTTACTTGATTAGTAATGCTTCCTGAATGCTTAGCATCGCTGACCACTAGCTAGAAGGTGAGCAAGGAAACCCAGTACTGTAGAATTATTAAGAACTTTTAAATAGTCAATTTATTATCACTAGTATCAATATTTACTTCAACAATAACTCGTTTTAATTTAATCAATGATTGTTTGAACTACTAGTAAGTATTTAAAATAATTTTGTTTAGAACAATTAAAAGTGTATTCATTCTTCTTATAATCGAAGAAATTTATAGTCATTTTAGCATGAACTTAAAACTGCGTCTGAGTATATAGCAATATACCTCCCTTCAATATATACTGATTTGAGAAGATTATGATGAATATTTTTAACGGGATTCCAGTGTCTTCGAAATGTCATATAATTTAATATAAATAACTGCTCATGTGTAATTAATTATCTAATATATATATATCTAAAGTAAAAATAGAAAAATAATTAAATAATTCCTGTGCTTGAACTGAATAGGATTCAATTGTAAATAAATTATTAAAATAAGATTTTTTTTTCCAAGGAAAAAATTTCTCCAGCTTTTACATTTCACTATCAATAGTTTAAAATTAATATCCAAACAACTTTTCCTAAGGCAGGATAATCTTTTTATATGAAAATGTTCTTATTATATATATAAAGATGTAAAATATAAAAAATACGATGGCTTTGCTGTACGCAAACAGGCAACCTCTAATTAACGTTCCGCAATTTCAGGATCTTCCTCCTAGACCAGTACTTTCGAGAACATTCTGGCATGTTATATAACCGCTACTATAAATACCGAGTCACGCCATTTTTTAGTCAGACTGCTTCCATAAGACCCTGAGCTGCTTTGTCTATTCTTTCCTTTGTTAGAATAAGTTATGACGCAGAAATCTTAAATTTAACATTATTTAATTTAAATCATTATTGGATATGCAATATGTAAAATTTTATCTAAGAGGAAAATGATTCGTCATTCCTGTGCTTGTCTTCTAAATTATCACACATACTATATATTCTATACATATATATATAAGAAGTATAGAGAGAAGTATAGAGAGAAGGTATGGCTGTATCTGTCCGTCCCTTCATAGGAGGCAAAGGTAGCCCACCTATTAGGAGCCTTCATAATATGGTTACCACCACTTCTGGCCTTAGTAGTCGCCAAGCCGAAGTCGGCTGAGGGCCCGCCGTTGCAATAAAAAATATTTACCAAAAATGAGCCTAAGATAGCTTATTGTAGGGTTCACGATAGCAGAAATTCAAGGGGGAAACTTACCAAACGGGGGAATTCTTTTTTTTTTTTTTTTTTTTTTTTTTTTGTAGTTCTACAGGGATGAATCCAAAAGATTCATTACTTTCGTTCTAATTTCGTTGCCACAAAGGCCTTCCTTTTAACCTCTCAGTTTTGCTACGTTTTTTTTACTGAAAGAAAATTAAAAAATAAATATATATATAAGCCCAAAAGAAACATTCTAGAGGATTCGGAAATTTCAGTATTAATTTTAGTGGGATTTAGAGAGTACTAAAGTAACATTATGATTTTAAAATGTATGCGGACACAAACCACAATCACAGAAAGGATATCCGTAGTTAAAAAGGCTTCTTAATGGTTGTTTATCGCCGTTGCCAATCATAATTATGGAATTCACATGTGTACTATAGATCTCATTATTTCAGGAATAATGAGATGGCAGACATGCATGAAGGGTATGAGGTTGTCAAAGGAAATGCAAAAGCACTGTTCTCTGTGAACAGTTCCGGGAGAGACGAGTATCGGACAATTATGATTAGCGAAGTTTTAGAATTTTCCATATAAATAAATATTTCGAAATTTACTGTATTTTTTGTTGTAAGACTTTTAAACTGCTATAAATTTTTAAAAAATCAGATTTTTTTGCATTCTATACATGTACTAGCAACACCCTTTAACCCCTAGTCCTCTAGCCAAGGGCCAACAGACTTCTTCAAGAATGGAAAAGATATGTTTTACTTGTCCGTATCTCCAAATGAGTTTTGTTTGAAACGAACAATCTTTTTCAAATATTTCGGCAATAATATTATCACTGAATGTAAACTCAGATCTTTTACTTTTTTTCTCGATTATTCCAATTACGGCCAGGCTGTAAACATACATTTGTCATTCACCCCTTCCTTTTCTCTTGAATAACTTGCATTAAGTTAACAGTTGTAATTAATATTGTCAACTTTTTCTGCCGTTCCATTATCTCTCGATCTTCTCAGCAGAGTTATTTATTTATTTTGTCTTTTCAATCTTAAATTATTTCCTGATTTTGTTTTTGATGCTTTTAATGTTGGATACAGTCTGTTGAAGAAGAAATCTCATTCGAAGGTTCTAAAACAAACGTCATTGACCCCTTCTTTCTTCTACCCGTATCCCTTCCTCCCTTCCCATTACATAAACACATAAAGAAAGAGGTATGTGAATATTCTCAGGGTCTATTGAATGAAAAATAAACCGAAGTATTTCAACACAGCTCTGTTGAAGCTTGGCGCCTGTCCTGACTAATTTCATAAATTAACACCTGTGTATCATACCAGAATGTTTCGAAAAGCCAACCAACTTTATTTTCTTCTTGGTAAAGAAGTAATATGGATATTGATATTTTTAACTGCCGTATGAAAGTTTTGAGGAATCTCAATGTTTTTTTGAGTTTAAAACTTTTCTTAGGAGCCATTTTTGATGTAATATCTTGTTTAGGGTGTTCCGATCAGTTTAATATTTATTTGCTCATTTATGTATCAGTACTTACAAACATCTACTAGTATACTGAATTTTGGCTTTTTGAATTTGTGTTTCGTCAGGAAATTCGTGAAAGTCGTTGATTGGTAAACTCCTCAAAATTAATCCAGATACCCGAGTACTCTTCTTTTATGGTTACAGTATAAGGTATTTCTTCCGCCTTCATCGCATGGTAGTGGTCAGCACGCTCGACGCGTAACCGAGAGGTCCGTGGTTCGGTTCCCGACAAACGCATTGCTCATTTTTCATCTGTCCTGCTTCTAAATAACTTAATGACTCTACAAGAAGCGCCCGAATTAAAGTGGTGGTGGATGATGATTCTCCACCACCGGAATTTGGCGATTGGGTCCCCAAACCCCAGTCGCTCTTTAAAAGGGGAGTATATAAGGTATTTCTCCCGCCTTCATCGCATGTCTTCGTAGCGTAGTGGTCAGTACGCTCGATGCTTAACCGAGAGGTCCGTGATTCGATTCCCGGCGAAGGCATTGCTCATTTTTCATCTCTCCTGCCTCTAAATAACCTAATGACTCTACAACAGTACTTACCGTATCGTATTCTGTGCTAATTACTGCGATTTCTGTTCATCACATAATAATTTTACGGATAACTATGTATAGGAAAGAACTTAGTCCAATGTAATGTGTGCTACGTGTGTTTGGAGAAAACGTTTCTGTGTAAGTTACCATTAACTATTAAATATACTTATGACTATGAAAAAGAAAACATCTATGAGCTTCATTTTATTATACATCTGAAATATATTATATATCAAACATAGGTAAAGCCTCGTAGATGAAGCAATATTCTGAAAGTTACTGCTCGGTAGATTGTCACTTAATAGCTTTAAAGTTCATGTTACAACAGATGTTAGTAATACCCTTATGGGGCGAACACATGTCTAAATATGCTCCTCCAGACTAGTATTGTTGATGAGACGTAACACTCCCATCAAAATCATTGCTCTTCACAGCCATATAGTGCAGTTCATCCCTTTGAAATGAACATGTGAATGTTCAGTTCATTCAAAGATTCATTCCTTCTATAGAGATGCTATAGAAGATTGTACTTTACTGCAGCTCTAGGAATATCCTGCAGAAGATTTATTGTTCTCAATGACAGTATCCAAATGAGAATAGTTGTAATAGAATCTTTATTGCTAGAATGTAAAAAGCAGCAGAAACAGAATCTTTATCGCTAAAATGTAAAACAAAGCTCTGAAGATTGGGTTTTTGCAGACTAAGGACTGCTCACGTTTTCAACGTGTTTGTTAGAATTATATTTAAAGTAAGTAAATTTTGAAATATGTTTCAAATTATGAATGAAAGTGCATGTTGTATCTGATATTTTGTAAAGCATTTCACGATTAGAGAAGAGAATTGAACAAGATACATAAATACCATTTACTAAAGCGCAACTTCTGAAATTGATGTTTTACGCAAAGTTTTTTTCAAGTGGAAATATTCTAAAGCATTAAATTTGGAAATGAATTAGCTTCGTGTTTAGATAACTTCGCATTGAAATTATAGTAAATATTATAGCAGCGTTTAACTTATATTACGTTCCCCAAGTAATAGACTTTTATTTCTGCGTTAGGCAGTTAACCGTAGTATTTATTTAATCACGTTTCAAAACTAATATGGTGTATTTAATTCAGTTCCTATTTTCTGTTGGATCATGTATATTGTAAATTATTTAACAACTATAAAACGTGTTTTGAATGTTTTACTAAGCACTTAAGTTAATTTCGCTAAAAGTATACATAATGAAAAAGACACCTGTTCACTTGTAAAGAAGAGGTTATATTGGATTATATATTATTTCAAAACACTTAAAGGTTTTCAGCCTTTAATAGCATGCCTTTATAAAAATTTTTCTATGAGGAAATTGATTTCACTTTATGTCATTCAGAGAATAAATCTCGAAAACTGCACCAAGACTTTCCATTGCATGAGCCAAATGCGGGATGAACTATAATCGTTCAATTATTTTATCCATTCGTCCATTGATGGAAACTGTTAGTAGCGCATAGACGAATATTTTATTTTTAAAAACGAAATTGGGGTTGTTAAGGTAATTTCTGATTATCTTGGTTCCCACGACTGCCGCCAACTCATTGGTGAGTTTGCAAAAAAATTGGCGAAACACGTTTTTGTTTATGTTGACGAAAATTACATTTTATGTCGGAGATTTTGTGACATGAAATTGTATGGGAATACTCTGGCAATAAGTAAACTCCAAGTACTAGACAGCAAATCCGACTTTTCATCTCCTAGCTATACTCCAGTAATTTGAGCTGCCTTCGACCCACAAGTGAAACCGTTTTAACCCTTTTAATTCTTCCATAATCATGCCCCTGAGCTTCAAAAACCTTTTCATACTTGAATGGGTAAGAGATGAATTCTTTCCTTTGCCATCTTCTTTACAGTTTCTCCGAGCTGCTCTGGTGAGCATAGTAAGTGGCGTGTGTTTTGATGCACCTCCTGATTGAAAAGGAAACGTTATGAAGAAAGCAGTGTACTTGAACCGTTCTGCGTCTTGTTTTCACTTCGTTCCTTTCTTCGGGATGCCGTTTTCTTCTCCGTTTTTTTTCCTGCACTTGTAAGTATATCAGGTGTAAATCAAGTAATCATCAATTAAACATAGAGTCATCTTTTATTTTTACGTTTTAATAACAAAAATATGTACGAAGTTGCCACTTACTTCCGCTTCTTCGCTACTGCAGTTACAACAGCAAAATATTTTTACACTCCAAAGAATTTTCTTATTGTTGCCACTCTGTAGTAACTAAATATTTATATATAAGTTTGCAATTACTGCACTCAACTACCGCCGTCACATCATCAAAGCCTTTTTGCGCTCTAAATATTTTTTTTAATGTTCCCATTCTATAATAAATAAATATTTAAATATAAGCCAGTAATTGCTTCATTTTAGTTCTTCACATTGTGTGACTGCGCTGCGAAATATCAATTTCATCTTCATGAAGGATTTGTTTAATTAATGAATTTCTTTTTTGTATACCTGTATAAAGAATTGTTGGGAAAAATTTGGTATTAAAATCCCCTTCAACTATTCCCTTCCTCCTTTCAGTTTTCCGATTCCCTTTATTCATATTTCCAAATTTTAAAGCTGTATTTTTACATGACTGCGAAAGAAAAAAAATCTGAAAGGTTTCAGATTTTAAATTTCGCACAAAGGGGCGTTTTTTAAAGTTTTGTGTGTTACCTTTATTTACTAAATATCATGATCTTCGCACTTAAACCATAAAATTCAGCTCAACAGCAATATCGCAAAATAATTTTAAAATGAGTATATCATTAGAATTTCTGATACACAGCTCCGCGCGCTTTATATAATTCTTTTCCCCGTAGAGTGTTGCCAAAGAGTGTTTTTAAATCTTTTGAATTTGTTCATCAAAAATTCGTTAAAGTTTTACGAAATATGAAATACATAATAAAACAAATTCCAAATTCGGGCTTCCAGATGCGCATATTCGGGTGGAAACTTACGTTATTCAAAATTGGATGGCTCTAGGTTTCGTTGTTTCATCACATTTGCAGAAATATATATACATTTATATAGATTCTTCATTATTTAATTTCTTTAAATATAATACGGGGCTGCAATATTTTGTGGCAACAGTTTAAAAAGGGATTCAGACTTTTAATGTTTCCGACGCAAATTCGCAAAACGAAAACAATAGTCCTTCAGGGACAAAGCCCTTTGAACTAAATAAAAATCCTTATAAGAAATATAAAACCATTTCTAAGGTAAGAGTAAAAATGTTAAATAAATAAATAAATTCACAAATAAATAAAATTTAAAAAAATTCAACGCATACAATTCTAAAAAAAACTGAAAGCTTTCAGATTTTACATTACGCCCAAAGGGACGTTTTTTAACGTTTTGTTTGTTACCTTTATTTATTAAATATCATGTTCTTTGCATCAGCAGCAATATCGCAAAATAATTTTAAAATGAGAATATCGTTAGAATTTCCGATACACAGTCTCGCATGCAGATTATTTTTTTACAGTGTTGCCATTGCTCGCTTTGAAATCTTTGAGTTTGTTCCTCAAGAATTCATTAAAGTATTACAAAATATGAAATTGATAATAAAACAAATTCCAGATTCCAAATTAGGGTTCCAGATGCCCATTTTCGGTGGAAGGTTACGTTACTCAAAATTTGATGGCTCTAGGTACCGTTGTTTTATCACAACGTGAGAAACATACATACATTTATGCAGATTCTTCATTATTTAATTTCTTTTAATATAACACAGGGCGATAATATTTGGTGGCAACAATTTGAAAAGTGATACGCCGTTTATAGTGATTCAACGCAAAATGCCAAAACAAAATTAATAGCCCTTCTGGGCTAACGCCCCTTGGGTAAAAAATAGATTTTACGCAGAACTTATTTGTTTCAATTGCAAATTAAAAACTCGGAAAATGTCTATTTTCAAGTGGAGTTACAGAATCTGGGTTTCTCGCTAAGGTACAAATTACTGATTGCCTGGCTGTCAGCTTCAGATAATAATCACTTTCTTCAACAGAGAACGCACGGTAAAATGAGATATTTTCTTATGCAATGTGTACATATACACATATTGTTTAGAACGTAGAGAATTAAATCCGCGTTTATCATACATTTTTCTTCCTAGTTTTTTTTTTTTTTTTAAGATATTTTTCCAGCAATTTCGTGATATATATTTCTTTATAACAAAGCAAGATTCTACATTTTATCTTTAAATTCAGTATCATCATCTCAATGCAACATATTTTATTATATTTTAACTGATATTAGCAAACATTTTCTTTCAGAGAACGTTTCCTAAAGGGGAAGACTAATTAGTTTTTTATAATAAAAATTTAATCAATCTTATTTCTGATGTCACTTAAATAAAGTTAGGTATTTTTCTGTGAATACTATTTCCTTAATTTACTTAAAACTTCAGCTTTATACAATTATAACGTTTAACAAGATAATCTAAGCTTTTTTTCTAATTGGTTAAACGGTCTTGACTTCATTAGTTAAAAGCATAAAATTTTTTAAAAAGTATGAGTTCCTTTAAACGCATTAACAACGTGGTTTATTGAGATTTGCATAATTATTTCTAGAAATTAAATTAATTTTTGTTTGCAGTGTAATTTTCTTTAATAGAGATGCAATTTAATTTTTCCGCTGAATAATTTTTTCCAGAAATTTAATTTTCTTCGGAATATTCTAAACTAAGCCATTAGATGTTGCGTTACTTTTTTGTTTCTTTCTATGGAAAGGAGTTTAAGCTAAGCTTATTTTGCATTAATAATTGCATCCTAATTTATGTTTCACTGTTTTCGCTTAAATGGATTAAATCTCACTTTTTAAACTGTGAAGCATTTAGACATTTTTAAATTTCTTTTAGAATATCTTGTGCCATTTAGAATACATTGTAAAAGCTTTTCGTTCTACGTATGAGGCTTGTATTATGCTATGAAATTTGACATTTGAATAACTTAATGTAGGATATTTAATAGTTATCCACAATGCACGTTTTTGTTATGGATTTTTTTATGGGTACGTTTTTTATTATGCTATGGAATTTGCCATTTGAAAATTCCGTAACACGTTTATGTAGGATATTTAATAGTTATCCAAAAAAGAGCGTTTTTGAAGTATAATTATTTGGCGTTGCAGGAGAGAGATCGGATGGTTTTAACGTAACACAATACATTGATTTTTCTTCCTTGTACGAAGTAAAGGAATTATTGTAATTGCGAAAAATTTTAGGCATCATATTTTAACGAAAATATCCTCTTCAATGGCTCTCGAAACCGTTTGAACGATATTTTTTGTGACATCTGTACGTACGTACAGAATAAAGGATGGTTTTTGACTAAAAAGAATTGTAAAGTGGATCTATAATAGATTCAGAGGAGATTTTTTTTCTTGACGTCTGTTATACGTACATACATATGTACGTACGTACGTATGTGTCTTTCATAACTCAAGAATGAGTAGCCGTAGAATGTTGAAATTTTATATATGGGATTGCTATAACATATATTTGTGCACCCCCTTTTTTTTCGTTGCAATCGGCTGCACCAATCATATATGTATATATTTGCACTCTGTTACGTGACTGGCAGAGCTTATTTTTTTAATTTTTATATTTTGGTAAATTGTGCATTTGCTTTAAAACTGATTATGTGGTTTTTATGTTCCGGTTAAGGTTTTTAGGCCTTTAGTTAATCTGCATGCAATAGCTGTAGAATTATCAACAATTTAAAAGTGATGAGTAAAGCGTAACGAACCGCCATTTGTTTACATTTGAAGCACAGCAGAATAGTAAATTAAGCCAATTAATGCTTCTGCAATGTCTTTTTGCCGATTGGGACCAAAAGTAAACTCTCAGTTTTTTGCATCGATCTACATTCTTACCCGCTGGCCGAATTGCTTGTTTTAGGGTAGAAACTCTAATTTTAACCGTAAAAATTGTTTTTTTAACTGTTTTAACTGTATTTGCTGTTTATGTTTTTCTGGATTTTACAATTTTTAACGAAGATGGTTTGAGTTTTTATGTATCTTCTCTCTTTCTAATCCTCATCCATTTCCACTTGCGCTGTCCAATCTCCATCACACATTTCGATAAAAGTAAATCAAATTTCGCTTCATTTTATCTGCTTAATATTGTGATTATCTTTTCCATCTTAGATTTTATGATATTCGCTGATTTTGTGTTATAGATTTGAGCACGAAGTAATATTGTAAAGCTGAAATGAGCAATCATCTGTTGTCCAAGAAGAGATTAATCCATTGTAATGCGTTAATTCGTACGGAAAAAATTATTTCGGTTTACGAACATTTCCGAAGACGAATGGCCTTCATGGACAAATTAAACTCACGAACGAATGTTTCACTATATAGGTAGGGTATTCGGGAACGATGCATGGAAGCTGTGTTTAAATGTGTAAACGTAGATCGTAATTTACAGGTTTCTAAAAACAGAATACGGAACTTTGATGAAAATTGGGCGGATTTACTGAATAGAGAATCTAGCTTTTTGTATGGCCCTTAGAGCAAATATTGTAGTCAATGAAATATTCACTATGTAACAGTCAATTAAATACAAAATACTGCAGACATTTCCGTGTAAAATTCTCAGAACTATAAATAATTAAATTTTTGGTACGCCAGCTACAAATGAACAAAGAATACTGTTTTACCTAGTACGGAGCCATTAGTAGTCCAAATATGAAATTTTAATTTGTAGTTTCTTCACAAAATCAGATGGAAATTCTTAAATTTAAACCGATTTTAAAACTGGCACCAATTTACGATTTTTCGACTAGATTTGCGGAGCATACTCAGCCTTCACTGCGAGAAGGGCAAGTGAGTCACTTTCCCCAGACAAAAGAAAAACCCCCTTACCCCAGGCATGCAATGAGATGCGATGTTACTATGTTATAAATTAAAAAGCAGCTTGATAAATGGCGAAAAGAAAAATTGTTCAGACGGCACGGTTGTAAAATTTACCAAGTATCGAAATCTGCGGCAAGACTGTAGCAGTAGGAATTGAAAAAGGTATTCAAATGGGATGCCACAATTTTAGGGCTCAGAAATCTGAAATGTTTTCCATTTCATTTGACTTTTAGTCTTTCCTTTTCAGTTTAAAATTTAATAATTATCTAAATTAGACATTATCTTATTATTTTCTTATTAACTTTTTGCATTTCAAGAACCATAGGGTGGAAAAAATTTAATTTGACATGTCCAACTCTTCAATCGATAGTGTTGAAACTACTTTCATAAAAATTTCCACCTCATTTTGAAAACAGTAATTCCAAATAAAGCCAATGCCAATATATTATCTATTTTTATATGTTAAAAATTTGTTTCGCTTTTGTCTCAATTATTGTCGTTTGACGAAACGCGTAATGGAGTTTACCTATGTACGAGCTAAAGTGCTTTTCCCTTAACAAGTCCACAAAAAGCTCGACGTAGGCTGAATTGCCATTTACTGCCATTTTTTGTACTTTTTCTGGTTTTTTAATTTTAATTATTGTGCGATTGTGCTTTAAATGTTTTTTTACGTGTTGCAATTTTTTAAATGTTGATTTTCTTAAATACCAGCATTTAGTTTTTTTTTTTTTGAGTAATTAAATTGTTTAAAAAATTTTTATACCTTAGTAAGTGGGTATCAAATTTACTTTTCGGCGTTTGCCTTTAGAATTTTTCTCTTTTTCTTAGGAACATGTCTATCATTTACTTTTAGGCGATTGCTTTTAGAATTTTACTCCCTTAACGGGGCTTTAATCTTAATTTTGCATCTCAATGCGCAAAATTCTTGACAAAAAGGTCTCTTGTTCATCTACTACTTTCTATCAAC
>KK121038.1:350338-400393 GCA_000611955.2 Stegodyphus mimosarum
AGTTAAGGAATTAAATAAATAATATTTTTTCTCCTGTATTCAGACACAGGAAGCGAAATTCTCATTGACATTGAGAAATGAGTAATTCTAAATATTTTTTAATCTTAATGTAATTTACGTAGTTTTGTTTTTAAGCACACCCATTGTTTTCGAAAGTCTTTGTTTGAATGAAATTAATCGGTAATCCCATGAGAAAACATGCCAGATTTGATTTCATTTCAGTAAATTACTTCCTGTGTGTTGAAATTTCTTTTTTGAAAGAACATAATATTAAACGTTTTCGCACAATTGCAGTTCTTTTATCTTATATGTTTAAAGTTAATTATAAAATGATAGCTAAAATTTCCAAAAAAAAAAATAATTTTTAAATAGAACGAAAAATGTAATTTTGTAATGATTACTTTTCTCTTTTTATTTTTCAGTAATTTAAAATAATTGTTTTGTTTCGAGATATACTGATTTCTGTTTGTTTGGAAGAATTGAAAGTCGCGAGAGAGGTTTTTTATTTTTGTAATTTATTGGAAGTCAAATAGTTCCCTTTTTTTAAAATAAAAAAATATGAATTTGAAATAATTAAACTGATTTCATTTTGATAATTTGTTTTAATTTTCTTGGCGGAAATTAAAAATGCTCCATTATGAGGCAAATATTTTTCATATTCTAGATGAATGTTACTAGGCATTGTAAACTAGAATTATAGTAGCGAAGGAAAAAATTTAAATTAGATTTAGATGAAGTATGTAGCCAGAAACAATGATTAAAGTTAGATGAAATGAGCATATATATTTACTTTATTAAAGTTTTGAAATAGTGTGCTTAAAAAGCATATTATTTGCCATTCAGTAAGAATTTTTTTTGCTTGTTATTAGCGAGATTAAAATCGGGAATCAGAAGATCATAAAGTAATAGAAACAAAAATAAAAATGAATATTATTATTGCATGCTTTGTTTGGTTTATTTGATTAAGAAGCACGCGAGGCTTTTTGCCTGAGAAGAGGAATGTCTTCTTGGAAGACGTTCTAAGGAACACTGGCTGGTATCCACATTATACATGGAGAAAACCACAAAAACGCACATGCAGATATCCTGTTTGCTTGGAATTTGACACAGGTCGAATTACCATTGTTCAGAGACTTTATTCCTGAGCCGTTGGTGGGCCTATATATATATATAGAGAGAGAGAGAGCAGAGCGTCTCATTAGTTCAACATCATAAGGATTTATAGAATGATTTAAAAGTAAACTCTCCATGCATTGCATATATTGTCAGTTTCGTACACTGCTCGACATTGAAAATGCAACACCAAGAAGGAGTGGTCAGGAAGTGATGAAATGTGGAAAAAAGACAGATACAGCAAGCAGCAATAAGTGATCTTTATTTCAAAATGATAGTCAGAATACAGAACGAGAATGGCGTCGGCTCAGTAGCATGTAGGACCACCGCGGACAGCGATGCACGAAGAAACACGTCTAGGCATAGAGTCAATAAGAGTGCGTATGGTGTCCTGAGGGATGGCTCTCTATTCTCTTTCAACCATTTGCCACAGTTCGTCTTCTGAACGACGCAGGGGCAGAATCTGCAAACGGCGTCCAATCACATCCCACACATGTTCGATTGGTGGCAGGTCAGGAGAGTACGGTGGCCAGGTAAGCATCTGTATACCTTGCAGAGCATGTTGGCAGATGCGAGCACTGTGTGGTCGGACGTTATCCTGCTTAAAAATTGCATTAGGCAGCCTCTGAAGGTAGGGGATTGCAACCGGCCGCAGTACATTATCCAAGTATCGTTGGGCCGTCATAGTGCCCTGAATACGAACTAGAGGTGACCTGGAATCGAATAGCGCCCCAAACCATTATGCCACCTTGTCGCGCGGTAGGGCGTTCCACAGTTACTGCCGGATTAGATCTGTCTTCACGCCGATGCTAGACACGTATGTGGAGACTGTCACTGGACAACCAGAAGCGTGACTCATCTAAGAACACGACTTTTCACCATTCTGTCATCCATATCGCTCCAGTCCGGCACCATTCTAAACGTTGGCGTCTATGCTGTGGGGTCAATGGCAGTCTTCTTAACGGACGCCGTAAGTGCAGGCAACGTTCAACCAATCGACGGGAAATGGTTCTGGTCGACACGGGAACATCCAGGGTATCTTGCACATGCTGCAGAACCGCGTACAAGTGACTTGCGGGACCGCCACAACTTGTCGGCGGATGCGACGATCCACGCGTGCTGACGTCACTCTGGCTACACCTGTACCCCTCCTTCTTCCAACATTAAATTGTTCCAGCCATGTTCGCCATAGCCGATGCACCGTGCTCGCATCCATGTGGGTATCAGCTGCGACTGGACGTAGGGACTAACCCGCCCTTCTCAGTCCGATCACCATAACCCTCGTAAAATCGTAGTGCCTTCGTTGACAGCGACCTGGCATTCTCTCTTATTACACGTATCCTCCGGGACAAAAACCAACTTCGATAATTCGTCTGACAGAAATAACGACACGAATATTGCCCATTCTGCACGTTCCTTCCCTTATATCTTTCTTCACGTGCGTCGGAGAGCTGCGCATTTCACATTATTCGCATAACTCAGTGACATGCGTCTACTCTAAAATTTGCATAAATTTCTGACCACTGCTTCTTGGTGTTGCATATTCAATGTCGAGCAGTGTATATATTCTCAGTTTCTTTTCCCACTACACCAGCTGCGACAGCATATGCTCCAGCCTGTATTGGTGTCACAATTTAAGATATTCTATCTAGTCCTAGTCTTATCTCCCTAGGAACTTATACAATCTCTATATTTTGATGTAAGAAGTGTTATATACCATCTTTCCGGTGGGATCCCAACCACCACGTCTCAAAGTGACAACAACAGTCTGACGAGGTACAACAAGAATATTTTCTTCTGTGCACTGCAGGCAAGTCAACTTCTCAGCCCAAGAAAAGTAATCCTGAAATAAAGGTCAGATCTGAACATCGCGGTTACAGTTCATTTATCTCTTGGTGATCTATACAGTGTCTGGAAGTTAGCGATAAAGATAGCCTTGACGCTGGACTTACTGAACACATTGTATAACAAAATATGGTTTGGGAAATTGTCTACTTATTTTCTATCTTTCAATGATTTAAACTTAAAGATGTTACCAGCCTCAATTCATAACACAGCAATTCAGTAAATAAGTACGAAAGTCTTCCTTTAACAGAAAAGGAAATACCACACCTTGTGATTTATGAATTATCAATTGCATTTCCCTACGCTGTCGAAGACATTGACCAAGCCTTCTTTTTACTCTTTCCGCTGGATATGGGCTGGATACGTATCTTCTTGAACGCAAAGGTATTTAAGATAATTTTCCTGTTAATTAAAAGAGGACATGGATTTAAAAAGTTGAGTTCTTGAAGTGAGGTAAGAGTGAAGATTTACAGAATAATTATTACATTTTTATTTTCCAAACCGGATATTTCTTCCCGGACCCAAAGGTTGTGATAGTTAAAATTACATTTCTGTTACATAAATTAAAAAGGGTATTGATTGAAAAGGATGGAAAATTATTGTGGTAAACCAAGAACAAATATTTAAATAATAATTAGCGTTTATTTCTAATTCAGATAAAGAACACAAGTTGAATGACATTGAATATTGTTTCCTTTATTTTTATTATTATTATTTTTTTGCGATAATTAAGTCAAAACGATAACGGAATGAAAGGGATGTGTTTTGACCTAATTTTTGTCGCGATTTTTTTCCGCCTTCAACAGGTCGTTGCTTTCAACAGGCGTGAACTTGACTGAAATCTAGGACAGGATTATATTTATTGATATAGGCTTTTCCTCTTTCTTAAACGCTTAGATTTAAAGATGCTTTTAACCCTTGAGTGTCATTTGTTTTTACTTCACCATGGGCAGGAAAAAAAGTGAGATTGTTGTTACACTATCATGTTATTATCGCGATCTGCAATTTTGTAGATATTTTGAAAATAGACAAAGCATGTTTTCCTTTTATTTGGGAATAACATGATCTGTTCGATATTTTCTTTTTCTGATACGAATTTCTTTTCTTTTTAATATTTATGAGAGTCATACAGTTGTTAAGTTCTTTATTTAATCAGAAATATTTCAAACCTCTTTTTAATTTCTTTTTTTTCTCTGCCGTTTTTAAATGATTTTGCAAATACCTTTATTTAATTTGTGGGGTCAGAATTACAATACAACACAAGAATGTAAATGTTCTCTAAAATAATTTTCAGTACCTTAAGTTCTCTTTGTGTTCAAAGTAACGAAATTGATATATCTACGTACTACGTATCAGTTCCTAGAATTCTGTATCTAAATTCCTTTATTGCCCAGTATTTTCACTGACATCAACCTATTAATATTATGTAGGAGTGAGATATTCGAAGCTTCAAAAAGATTTGACGATGTCTCCAGTGGGCGAATGGTTAAAACCGCGTAATTGTGGTAGCCTGACCTGGGTCTGAATCCGGCTGAAAGGGCTAGATATATGGATTGTTTTCCTAGTTTTCCCCACGCATAACGTAATACGAGCCAGTTTCTCTAAGAAACACCTCCACGAAGGCATCCATATTACTTGCCATATTACAATCATCTATCATACCCAAAAAATAACCAAAACTCGAATTTTCTCGCTTTTTCATTGTTCAAATCATTCTAATTAAAAAAAATTATTATACTTTTTAATTCAAAACTTTAGAAAGATTAATTTTATTGCCGTTCGTTAGAAGCACCCGTTAAGAAAAAAACGCATTTTTCAGTTTCTTAATTTTCTCGAGTTTAAAATTAATTAATTAAAAATTTAAAAATGGCTTTTGATTTCTCTTAATTTTCTGGAAGGTATTCAGCATCCCCATTCATTGTTTGCCTGTGTTAATGTTACAAGTAATTCTACATCTGCCCCCCCCTCCAAATACTTTCGTTGATTTAAAAAAATTCTGTAACAATATTTTTTTAAAGAGCTTAAACTACGTTAAAATCTTAAACTACTTTATTTTTCATCAAATTATGTTAAAAAAATAAACCTCAGAGTTCAAACGTTGTTAATTATGTATTTGGTTTAATGAATTTAATTTGCGTCTTCTGATTAAATAAAATATTTTTGCAGTCTGAATATTTGTTTCTCGTTCAATGCAGGTTTCAAGTTTTGCTTTTACTTAAAAATTCTGAATATTAAGTGATACGTTTTGTTCTTTTTTCATCTTACTATTGTTCTTATGCAGAGAAATCGCGAAATTCGAAATTTATAAGACTCGAACTCAAGAAAATTTATAATTCATCTCAGCTTTTTATTACTTTTTTCCCAGAAAACATGACTTCGAAAATATACGTGTATATTTGAGTAGATAATAGTATTAATTACTCTTTTCGTCCCATTATATACGTATATGGAATCCATGTTGTGTGGCTTTATATCTAGCAATGTTATGAAAAGAATTAATATGCCAATTAGTTACTTTTTGTCATATCCTGAAACTGATACATGTAAATTACATTAAATTGGCATTTATATGTCGACTAATACATTAGTTCCTTTTATCTAAAGAAAACAAAAAAGTGATATTAGGTTATTACATGAACATTTGAAAGTGTCGCACCAAACTACATTATAAACAGGATATGTATAACAATGTGGTATTAATAATACTCACGTGAAATTAAATATTAAGGAATTGTAAATAAATATGAACTAACTAACTAGATAGCTGTATAACTACATGAATTTTTTTTTCCGGAGGAGAAGTTTTAAAATCTAGGTCTTTTAGTATTCTTTTAACTATCAGATGAATCATATAAAATTTTCCTTACTTATAAGATATCATTCCTATGATGTTCATAACTTTTTTATTATTATTTCATTTTACATGTCGTAACAAATTCTGTGCGCAGGGAATGGTCTCGTTACGAAAAGGATATTTCTTCTACACTCTTATAGAACACTATCACAGTGATTGTTTTGTATGTGAAGAGTAACTCAAGAAGAAAATTCGGAGAGTATGTAATAATATATCTAAACAATATGTGCTAAATTGGTCTGACAGTTAAACACCTTTTTACTAACTGTTTATTGTACGCTTCACATGCTTGTGTGAATAAAAATGAAGAGACTACCTCCGTTAACAAGGTCTGTTCATGTAGTAACTTAATGTGATTTTCTCGTTTTCTCTTTCTTCTTCATAATTTTTGTTCCCGATCATATTAAGTCATCATTGGCCAAATATCACATTGAATAAACTCATGTGTTTGTACTTAATTTTTTAAAATTTTATTAATTTATACTGTCATTCGAATTCTGCTTTAAATTATTAACATATTGATTGCAATGGGAAAATTCGGGATCTTGGTCTCAGAACAAATTTAATTTAATAACTGCAAATATCGAATAGTTTCAAAGAAAATTCGATTTGAATTCATTATTTTAAAATTATCTCCCCGCTGGAGAACTGAAAGGTTTCCAATTTTAACGGTTACCCAAATATTTCTGTTAAGGTTTTTCACGCTCTCGCTGAGCTCTCAGTCTACCAGTCTGCTGTTGAACTCATTCCTAATTCTTTTATTATCTTTATGATGATCTGGCATCAACTAAATTCAACAGGTCTGGATTTTCAACTACTTCTGAATGCGATCAGCCTAGTATCAAACATGCATAAGACGAAAATAATTATTTAAATAAATGTATCACCAAGTGTAATATTTTATAAAGATAACATATATAAACTAAATTATAAATTATATTATAAATCTATGAATTTTTATAAAAATTCATGGTTTTATCAATATATTTTTATCATACCTAGGGTGTTGAAGATATTTTGGTAAATATGTGACAAAAATATTAATACGTCTAATTCTTTTGTTTGTTTCATTATTTCTTCCCATCTCTGCAAAATAAAAAAAATGTTAATGTATCCTTACTAAGTATAATTTATTTTTTTCTTTTCAGGTAAGCTATTATCATTGATCTAGATAAAATTTAGCCCCTCTAAAATTCCAGAGGATCTTTTGTCTTGCGTTGTTGCTACAGTTCTTAAAGGTCTGTAAAGAGTTTTGAAAATATAAGAATTTTTAAAATTAAACATTACCAGTATTAACAATAGAGTTAATGCTTTTCAGCTTGAACAAAAAAAGAATTAGAGTTACATCATTTTCATCTGGAACAAAAAATAAACAGGGAAAACGTTTAAATTTTTTATTTTTTAATTATAATTTCTCTCTAATTTTATATTTTATATATATACTATTTATTTCTTCTGTTTTTAAAGGATATATAGCAATTGTATTTGGTCTGAAAATTTTTTTTATTTTAGTTAAATACGTACTGGTAATCCGAAATTATGTTTTGAAATAAAAATAATTAGAATATGCAACTGTTTTTCCATAAACACAAATGCCGGCTGACTCTAAAAGTATATAGTATTAGAGCACAAGAACATTTGCATAGAAAATATACATCTAAACAGAGCGTACACCAAAATGGAACACCTAACATTTAGAATAAACGTTCGAATCACGGAGACATAATATTGGAGAACCTATTCTCATCACCGATGGAGGTTAACTTCTGTAAGTTATTCTCGTAGTCACTAGATGGCGTTCGATAAAATATTTCGATTACATCAATAGTTATGTTAAAAATATAGAACAGAATTAACCAAAATGACGACATTAAGGCGTGAAAAATTAAATGTTTTGTAGAATAATAGGAACTTGAACGACATTAATTTAATATAAGCTGTTATTTCAAATATTGTAAATTATTTGGCTGTTATGTTCATTCATATAACTCAATGTAAAATTATAAATGCTACATAATTAATTTTAAAATTGTAAATGTTCATTTAATTAAATGTAAAAAAAGTTTCATATAATTAAATGCAAATTTCGATATAATTAATTGTAAAAGTTGCGGATTTTAGTTATTTTAACTAGCCAAATAATTCATAATTAGCATATTTATACATTCATAAAAGCACCAAGTAACATAGATTAATATAATCTAAATTTAGATGCCATCAATTAATTAATTGGCCATCCACGGAAAACAAAAAACCATTCTTACCTAGCTAAATTCCAGACTCAAAAAGTATTCTTATCTAGGGCTTTCCGTCCATTTAATGTGGAAAAAATGCAACTTGGGAAAAAGTGTTCGAACATATTGTTTGCATTGTAATTATTGGTCCTGTTCTATTGTTGGGACCGGATTCAGAAATGCATGTATGCACGTGTGTATGTATGTACATGTGCGTATATGTGTATATGTATAGACACATGCATTCGTAGGTGCATGTATACATGCAAACATGAACACATACATTCCATACATACATTTCTGAATCCGGTCCTGATAACAGAACAGTGCCTGATTATTTTACAATGTTTAACATTATTAAGAAAGTCTGGCATAAAAAGAATTTTTTTTTGTCTCTTGTTTGGTTATAAGGTACCTCTCCCGCCTTCTTCGCATGCCTTCGTGGTGTAGTGGTCAGAACGCTAGGCGCGTATTCCAGAGGTCCGTGGTTCGAGTCCCGGCGAAGGCGTTGCTCATTTTTCATCTCTCCTGTTTCTAAATAACTTAATGTCTCTACGATGGCGTCTGAACTAAAAAAGGTGGTGGATGATGATTCTCTACCACCAAGATTTGGGCGATTGGTCCCCTAATCCCCAGTCGCCCTTTAAAAGGTGGAGTATATAAGGTGTTTCTCCCGACTTCTTCGCATGCCTTCGTGGTGTAGTGGTCAGCACGCTGGAAGCGTATTCCATAGGTCCGTGGTTCGAGAAGGTGTTGCTCGTTTTCAATTTCTCCTGCTTCCAAATAACCTAATGGCTCTACATGGTGTTTGGTGTTGTTGAGAGTGTTTGCGTAGTGTTAGACGTGGTTGTTTACTAAAGCAGCATACTACCTGTAAGTGAAACATAAATATTAATGGGTGCTTTTCTTGAGTTGTAGAAAAGAGATGAACAGGGTATATCAACCTATGGTATGTGAGAGAACAACATAAGATGGATAACAGGCAATTAACTTGATTGGTATAAACGGCTGGGTTATATCAGTAGAGTCTACTTGTTATTCTTATAAGTCGGCAGGTACTTGGTTGTAATTCCATGCAATACTTCGTATAAATGCTGTCCGGCACGCTTTGCTAGATTCCTATTCCTAATCTAATCTACGATATTCTGTGCCAAGAGTCTATGCATCAAATCGCCGCACCGCGCTGTAGAGAGTCATGGGTTACTTGGCCACTCGATAATCAGGGCGACATACACTCCTGATAGGCCCATAGGGCACATTTCTTGGCTTATATAGCGCTGAACATTTCACATCTTCATTACTGCACATACGCAAGGGGAATATAAATTTCCCAACATGTCCATAAAATTGAAGTTTGGTTATACATTTATATTTTTTTAATGATTTACTTTAGCCTTATCCAATATCCAATGTATAGGGGGTGAGGAAAAAAAGGCACTAATGTTTATACCTTTCCTTTAAAGTAACCTGTAAGATAATTCAATTTTGAAAAAAGCGACGAAGTTTCAATTAATGCAAAATCTAACGTTTCTAGATTTTTACTGCCGTAATTTATTTTAGCTAGTTCAGAAATACTTCTTTGACGCAAACACGATACACGTTTACACATTCTACTGTAATCGCCGAGTAATCCTTTCGCGAAGTAATTTTCTAATATGTTCTTTTTATATTCATAAATTTTCAAATATTTGCTTTTCACGTTGGGAGAAAAAATAAAAATGTTCTTGGTAAATATTCGTGCTTTAATTGCTTTTTAATTTTATATGCACACTTCTCTTCTAACGCACTTTACCCAGAGTTAAAAAATAGGGATAAAATTTTCTGTTCCTTCCCGATCACCCTCCCCACCATGCATCGCTTTTGTAGTGTTCTACCATTTTCTAATCACGTGACGGTTGGGTGAACCCATCTCTTCTTTAAAAGCGAGTGAATGGGAGGAGGCATACGTGTTTGGAGGGACTGCAAATAATGAAATAACACTCTGATCACATCATGGAACTGCAACAAATATTTGCATTACGTTCTTGTCATGGTCTGTTAGTATTACATGGGTCAAACCTGCCAGATTTTAAGCGGGAAAAAAAAGTATAAACGAAGTAAAATTGCATGTTGCATATGAAATGCAAAGTTCCAAGAAGGAAGTTATGAATTTGCACTCTCTGTCTAAAATTGTATAGAATATTTTAACATGTTAGACAGATGGAGAGAGAGATCTGGAATTTTGAATGGTGGATTTGAATTATGGCCGCAAAGGATCAAGGGAAAGGTGTCATTAAACCCGGAAAACAACAAATGTGCTGCCTTTTCTATGGAATTTGGGGTGACTGTTTTTGACTTATTGATTGATGAGTATCATATCGGTACTGTTCGTTATTTACTGTAGAATAATAATATATGCTAGTGTCACTTTTCTTGAACAACCATAAGCTGCTTGGAGTTTTTTCTATGTATAATATGAATTTGAGTCAACTTAACACATAGAAAGTGTTTTCTTGAGGCATTCATCCGAAAGTAGATAAAATTCTTTACCATAAATAAATTACTAACTTAACCTACCATGAATATCTACATGATTGAGAACCCTTTTGTATAACTCCAGTTTCGCATGAATAATTTAATAAGAATAGCATGTTGTTAGAATTCAGTCTGTATTTTGGATTCAGCAGTTTAAAATGATTGTGACGATATTTCAGTTCTTTTTTTAAGAGTACTTTATTGGCGAAGGAAAATAATCGTCAAATAATCATTCTGAAAATAAGGTTAATAGCTATTTAAAAACTGTTAACGAAAGGTGGCTGTCATACTTTTGATAAGGGATACTTTTATAATATCTCAGACTTCCTTTCAGCTAATCTTTTGTTCGGGTTGAATGCAATTTTATTGTTCCATTTTTTTCACCTATTTGTGGGAAGTCATAATTGTGAGACATCTTGCTTTATTACATTAAACAATATTTCAAAAATGTGCTTGTAACGTTAATTTTTTGTGGTGACGTAGCTATAACATGATGATGTAGGTCTTGCATAAAGATGTAGTAGCAGTCATGGTGTCTTAAACACTCTTTTTTGACAGACCATTCTTGAATTAGAAAATACACACTTCAGTCGGCGCGAAGCGGATACATGTTCTACCATAGTTACATTCCTACATTTCAAACTTATAACAATATATTTGACGACTACGTGTTAAGAGGACAGAGAAGTTAAGTATATTACGTAGATTACGACATGTATGTTAATTAGGTTATGCTTACAATTTATTTCTATTAGTTAATTAAGATTATGGCTTGCAAAATTTAATATAAGCACCGGCTAAAAGACGTACTGGCAACAGCTTGAGATATTTGTTATAAGAGATATGAAGGGGAAATAACGAAATCGAAAAGAAAGCTTACGGGTATATTACAAATTAAAGTTTAAGATTTTATTTTATATATGCTTCATTTTACATGTACATGTATGTGATAATTTAGAAGATGGGCACAGGAATGACGAAGCTTCGTAATCAGGTCACATCAGAGTCCGAGTGTTATCATTGCGGAGTAGAAGGCAGCAGAAAGATGACAGAAGGATTTGGTTTTTAACTGCACATGTCTATTCAATTCAAATGGCAGATCATTTTTCTTTTAGACGAAGATCTACAGATTACATATCCAATAGTGATTTAATTAAATAATGTCAAATTTAAAATTTCTGCGTCATAACTTATTCTAACAAATGTAAGAAGAGTAGACAGAGCAGCGGAGGTTCTTATCGCAGCGATGGCAAGAAGCAGTGTGACTAAAAAATGGGGTGACTCGGTATTTACAGTAGCAGTTACATAACATGCTAGAATGTTCTCGAAAGTACTGGCCTAGGGGGAAGATTCTGAAATTGCGGAAAGTTAATTAGAGGTTGCCTATCGTGTAGAGCAAAGCTATCATTTTTTTTTTTTTATATTTTGCATGTATAATTAAAAAAAATAGTACATACAGAGCAAAAATACGAATTACGATTTTATTCTTATTTTTTTTAATTTACTTATTTATTTATTTATTTGGTATCGTTATCTTGAAGAAAATATGCTGTTTATCATAATCCATCCCTTTCACTAATAACCAAATTAAACAAAATACCAAAATTCGTTTTATTAAATATGTTTTCTGTACATTTTAAAATTTTAAGTATTATAAGTGGATCAATTGTATGTATGCTTTATTATATTGCAAATTTCCTTTATTTTCTTTAGATTCTCAGATACTTATGTATCTTTATAAAGAAAATTCCAGTAATACCATTGTGGCTGTAATCAATTTGATGCTGAAAAAATACATATAAAATTTTAAAAAAATATTCTGAAACTTTATGTACGTTTTGATGTTTTGATGTAATTTTATGTATAATGTTTATATAATGTTACATTAATGATCTTTAATGTTACATAATGATGTTTTTTGGCATAAATCAAAAAGAATGCCTATTCTGAAACGGAGTATATAATTTGATACCATAAACAAACCGTTCTTTATTAAAAATTTATATTATTATAAACACTGTTCTACAATTTTTCCTTATGTAATTTATTCTGCAAATTTGCAGCGCGCACTGTAATAACCGTTAAGTTTAAATAGGCTTATCGTATTCTCTCTTTTACATTTCCGTATGTTATTTAATCGGAATGTTAAAGAAAAAAAAAGTAAGAAGCAGATAAAATAAAAGTAAAACAACTAAAGCTTATCTTACACTTTAAAACCGCAAATTAAATTTATTTCAGAAAATATTACATTTAAAAAAATCTTTTCCGGAGAATAAAACTGCTACGCAGAACGGAGCATTTTAAACATTTTTAGAACATTAAGTCCAAATGTTTCGTTCAGAATAAATTCTATGGAAATTTAAATTTGAAAATATGATGAAAGATACACCCCAGGGAAATTGCTCTACATGGAATCAAATCTAGGACTTTGCCGGGAGGAAGAAAAGATGAATAAAAAAAATATTCTTTGTACTATTTAAATAAACCGGTAAAAGTTGTATCAAGTGTTGAAATAAAAATCAAAAGTACTACTGCTTGGTCGCCAAAAGAAAATATTTGCGGCATTGTTAAAATACCTTCCTAAATTGCTTCGATTTACTGTTTTGCTGCTGTATTTTGTTCCAAAACCCCTCCAGGGAGGAAATTAAAGATGTAGCCTCAAATAGAAGAAACAATTCGAAATGAAAACTTCTTTTTTTCCCCCTTCATTATTACTTCTTTTGGATTCCTGAGCATTAGGTGTTAGCTCTAACTTGATAAAAGCTTTTGACACCAAATCGTTCATTTCGATTTCCTTTTTTAGCTTTTCTGTTGTTCCATGATTCTATTATTGGATTTTATGTCTCTGCAGATAGATTTGGCGTCTTTATCGCCTTTTTAAGAGGGGAATCAATTTATTATTATTATTATTATTATTATTATTTATTTTATAAATAAAATTTGTAAATTTCCAGTATATTGAACAGTTTAGCGAGAGGGGAGGAAGAACATATATATAGAACAAAAAAAAACTAGTTATATATATATATATATATATATCAGATAATTGATAAAATGTACATAACTACAAATTAATGGTTGAATAAGTAGACAGCTTGCATCCTGACTTCTGTATTTACTAAAGTCGGTATGGTATCAGTATCTGTCAAATAGTACTAAAAATGAGGAATCCTTCTAAATTCATCAAAACAACTTTTATTAAGAATACTATTTCCAAACCTTTGTCTTCAAACCTTTATTTTTCATTCATTCGTTTTCATTTTGTTCAGTAGATGGCGTTGAAATTCTAGTTTCGTCTGTTGTCTGTTACTTTTAAGGAAATGTATGGCAACGTCTATTGCATATTCAGAAAAAAAAAAAAAAGCCTTGGCGTCTGTCCGAACTAAGTCCGAATGTCTTGAATTTTCTTTATAGAAAAATGTATTTGATTGGGATATTGCCTTTTTGTGATATTGCTAAATTGAAGTACTCAATGATTTTGGTAAAAGTTTACAATTGGTGACGCCAAGATCGGCGTCAGGAAGGCACAATTTCAAGGTGGTCGCTACACAAAACCAAAATAAGAAGTCAAAGAATTGCACAAACTCGGATCCCATATACACTATTTTCACTTGAAAAAATCAAAGTATTGCACAGAGTAGGCATTGCGCACGGCCTTGACTTTCTCCATGTACACATAGATCTATTTTCATTAAAAAAATCAGGAAGTTAAAACTATCATGGAAACCAGAAATGGGGTTTTATCGCCAAAACTGAACAAAATTGATCGCCAATTGAAGGGGCACCCAATACTACACTAGAGCTATGATTTTTTGTAGAGTCCTGCTAAGTTGCTACCATCCTGTTAAATAAAGAATATCTTCTTAAAAGTTGTATATTTATTATTTGTGTAAATTCAGTTCCCCCGTGAAAAAACATAGGATTTTTTTTATTTCTCCTAGTTTAAGTATGTATTTCTGGCAAAACGGTGCAAATAGTTTTGTATCTTAATTTGTATTAGTTGTTTTCTAAATTAAAAAAGCTTTTCTACAAAACAAGGATCAAGCGTAAGTTAAATTTTAAAATTTATTTCTCTCAATTTTCTCCTGTTTATCACTAGTAATAATTTTAAAAAATTCGAAATTAATTTTATTTGATATCTATTCAGTAAACTGAGAGCATTTACATAGGCAAAACGATTAAAACCTTCCATAGTCAACAAAATGTTAATTTTAGGCTTAAAATTTTAATTCCAGATCTTACGTTTAGAAATGTTTATAATATTATCTCACGAATGTATACTTTCTTTCTTTTATTCAATTATAGGAGCCATATGTCTTGATTTTCTGAAAAAGAGATTGTTATTTTTGCCTACAGGAATCCATTTAGCTTTTTCATTTCATATCACTACCACCTCAGGGTTTACATTTTTTCAGCTTTAATAATTATTCGGTAATTCGAAGTTCAGGAAATATACGTGGTAGTAATTAGCATGTTAAGTAAAAATACATTAAAACTTATTTATCTAATGAAAACAAAGTGTTTAATCGATTAAATAATTAGGAATATAAGCTAAAGCAACTAGTTAATTGTTGGTTAATTTTCTTATTTCTTAAATTCATTATTTTAAATAAAAAATATTCATATAATGAGTGATTAAACATTTTACTCGATTGCTACAACACAAACTCTGCATGTGTTTTCCCGTAAAGAACCTACTAAGAATATTTTTTCTTTAAAGGAATTAGCTTATCTGAATTGTTATGTCTTAAATGAAATTTGAACGATACTTTGTATTATGTTAACTATGGATTCTGAAAAATTTGATTTCGTCGTATAAAAAAAGGTCGTTATAAATTTTAACAAGCTTTCATACAAAATTTATACCTCATAATTCCTTATACTTTTTATCTAAGATTGCGAAGAAAAAATGTACATCACGTAATCAGATTATTTACATTAATGTTACAATTCCATCTAAATGTTCATCTTTATGTTAATATTACAATTTCATAAATCTTTAAAAAACTGTTACGACAGTTATGTACATAAAACACGAAGTTTATTCCTTAAAATTTCGTGATTAATTCTCGTTTCATAAACTTTATCTCATTTTAATTTTTTATTTTAGACTATATTTTTGCATAATGCATATACTTTGTCAAAAACAAATTTTCTCAATTATTTAAAAACAACAAAAGTCAGAAATATTAAGAATAGAAAATAGTAGGTAATTGTATTGAAATCAAGTATTGCTTATGTATAAAGATTGTAGATGAAAGCTGTTCCATTTTCCCCTTTTTGCTGTGTTTTGTTATGTTAATGAAATTATATTTTCTGAAATTAATGGTAGTTTAATGCTATAAAAATCAAATAAACAAAACAAACATTTTCAGCGAAACTAGAACGCGATATAATCTCGATGTCGCTTAAATATTTTAAATTGCACAACACGTTTTCGATTCTAACACGTAATTGACTTTCAGATCGAAATTTAAATCTTTTTGCGAAACTTGCCGAATCAATGCTTTGCAGCGGGAAAAAAAGCGAAACCAATGGCTAAAAAAATAAAGAAATAGATTGTAGAAAAAGATTGTTTCATTTTATCGTCTGTAAGTTTGTGTGTTTTTATATACTTCTTTTTATCATAACAGTAACTGTTTCGTAATGGCTGAAAGAAAAATGTGATCAAAATAGAAGAATATTGAGTCAAATTGAGGTAATACCGTATGTGTATACACATATACATTCACATACACATACACACACGTACACATATATATATGAACAAAGTAAAGCGAAGATAGGGGAAAATAGTAGAAAGAATCCTAAGAAAATCTGGTTTCGACGATGCAGTGAAAAAAGTTAAATAAAAAAAGAGAAGTAAAGAAGATTGAAAATGTGACACTTTAATTCCGGTGATCTGAAAATCGTTGTCAGATTGTATAAAGCTTCCATTTTCTCCGCCATTTTCTTCTCTTCGCTATTCTTTTCCTAAATAAAATAAAAATAAGGAGCGATTTTCTTCTCTATTCCAATATCCTTTTGACGGGAAGAGCAATATTCTCTGTCTCGTCTGCTCTCCCCCTTTTTAAATCAGGGCTGTTGAGGAGAATTGCTGAGTATAATACCTTTTTAACTCTTAATGTATATGTACTCTTTGTGAAATAAAATTCCATTGACTATTGTCATTTAAATGAATTATTTTTATACAAACTGAACAAAACATTGTGAGTATTGAAAAGAGATATCTACTTTTTATAGCTGTATTTTTATTACATTTTGATTTACAATAAAAATGCGTTCGTAGTTAAATTAAGATACATTATTTACGAAATAAAAAATGATAGTCTGCTTACGAAATGTCATAGCTGAAATATAATGAAAACGTACGTTTAAGTAGAAAAAAAGTATTCCAATTGTTATATTAATCATCTATTCTCCTAACCCGAATCTCACTTTTTTGCTTATGAAAGAGTTTCTGTGAAATTATTTTGTTCGAGGAGGCATAGATAGATTTTTATTACCTATTTTCAAGCATCTTATTTGTATCGTTATTTTATTATGAAATGTAATTGCACAAATTATAATTACGTTTTCAAAATTGTAAATACTTTAATAAAAGTCATAATTTATTGTTACTGAAATTCCAGATAAAGGTTTCAGAATGCATTCACCAGTATTCTTGTAACAAATTTTTAAATTATTTTACATAAGCTTGGAAAAAGAAATAAATGATTAACATAAACATTTTTGTTAAATGTTATTAATAAATTTGTGAATAAAATTTATACTAATAATGTAGTCAATGAAAAAAAAGGTCTAGAAATTTTAGATTAAAATATTTGTTTGACAGTCTGTAACTGTCTTCATACACAAGTACGCACAGACATAGATATTAAAATATGCATAAAATAATTTTAATAACTAGTCTAATAATAATTTTAATAAATAGTGTGATTTAACTAAATTTTAATGAATAGTCGTCCACCGAACATATGCACCTTATTTTAAATTTTGAATTTTATATTTCATATTTTGTAAAATTTTCATGAATTTTTGATTAACAAATTCAACGATTTCAAAGCGAGCAGTGGCAACACTGTACGGAATAAAATATATTGATCTCAAGCGCGGGAGACTGTATATCGGAAATTCTACTAAAGATATGCTGTTCTTAAATATTTTGTGATTTTGCTGTTGGATTGAATTTTGTGTGGCGTAAGTGCGGAGAACGTGATATTTAATAAATAAAGTTAACTTTAAAAAGGTTAATAATAAAAAGAAAAAACTTTCGTAATCCATCTTACTAAGAAAAATGAGCATTGATATCATGAATTGAGAAACAGCTAAAAAATAGATGTCAGCACTTACGATTGCATCTTTAATTCTAAACATATGCTGTTATGCTGCTTCTAAAATTTTTGTAATTTTACTATTAAATTGTATATGGTATAAGTACGATGAAAATTAGGCTTAATGATAAAGCTAAAAAGACAAAAAGAAATGGGCTAATAGGAGTGCGTGTAACAGCAGACTTGTAGACTGAAAGCTCAGCGAGAGCGGAGAGGGGGAACTGAACAAACCCTTTTGGGCGAAGATTAAAATCTGAATCCTTTCAGATTTTTATTTATTTATTTATTTATTTTTGATATTTTAAGCTAACCAATCATATGTTCTGTTTCAACACACATATTCTTTGTAATGACAGTTAAATATATAAATAAAATAACTATACATTGATTATCATCATTACAGCTGTTATGGCATTAATTATTTTTGAAAAATAAGGAACTTATCAAAATTTAGCACAATTTTAGCTCCATGATATTCAGAATTATAAAATTCACGTTTTATTTGCAATATATTTTTTAACCATATGCTGATGCTGTTGGCAAAATAACCACAAACATGGGTCAAACGTTGTATATCCGCTTGGTGTTAAAAAAATTGGATTTAAATCATGTATCTATCATTCGGTTTGATATCGGATTTTAAGCAAAGAAGCTTCAGTTTTCTCGTTCCGAAACAGATCCCTGTCATGCCACTTATCTTCAATCAGATTTCTCATTTTTTGACCCCGCTGTTTTCTCTCATCAAGATGGTCAGTTCTAAAGAGGTCAATGTTTTCAAACAACACAAGCTACCGGAAACCATTTCAGTCACTAGTAGCAATTAAAGCAATGTTAACATATAAAGCCAGTGATCACTTTAATTTTACATTTACTTAGGTTCCCAGTTTTATTTATTATAGCGCACTTTGATGGCAAGATTGACAATTCAACTGAAACACTGGTAACTGATTCTCTACAGCAACCCTACAACAAAAAGAACAGGGAAAGAAAAGAAAACAACCAATAATTTAAAAAAAAAACTATGTTGCTACGAATTCCAGTTCTAGTCTTGCTAACGTTTTTTTTAAACGTGAAAAACGCTTAACAATGTCTGCATGTCTGCTTAATTTTACTTTAAAAACTCTTTGAACTGAAACAAGATATGAAAATTAAAAACTAGTATGACATGCAAGTTACGTGCATTTACATTTACTTTCCGCCACATACCGATGCAAAGAAAACAAAATGCAGGTCATAAATAAATGGACTGAAATTATTAAGCCGAAATGAATAATATAGCAATAAACAAGTAAATGTGGTACCCCGGCTTCTAAAAGAATGTCCCAGAAATTATAAATAATTCGGTCTCTCCAGCTTCCCTAGGCTAATTTTGATCTGCTCGAAACTGATATTTTTTATGGTATTTCAATTAAAAAGTATTTATTTAAAATCAAAATGGCTTCTATTCTAACTAAAAGCGTCACTTCATTGACCAGTCAAATCACTCATCAAACTAATTTTATTCAGACTTCTCTAAAAACTTGAAAACTATTTCCGAGTTTCCTGTAGGATAAAAATGTTAATAAAAATAAATGTAATGAATATTCTACCACGTTATATCTAAGAGCAAAATGCTTTTTTATCAAAAATTATCATGCCTATATTATGATAGAAAAATATGTTATAGTTAAAACTGTTTATAAAATTATTAAAAAATATTATTGAGGCAGTCTTGTCACAATAATGTAATCAAAATTTGCGTAATATTAATCACTAAATTTTTATTTTATTTTATTTTATCTTAGAGGTAAAATAAAATTATTTAATGTAATATTGTCATATATATTATAATATTATTTTTTATAATTTATTATAAAATGAAATTTTATTTTATATATAATGTACATAGTATTATACTTTATGTACAATATATATAGTATTACAACAAAAAAAAATTCCCCGATATTTGACCGCTAACGGCCTATCCACTCAATAAATCGAAATTATATTTCAGATATTGTTATTTGAAAGTACGCGTTCGAGACTGTAAAGGTTTAAAACAATACGGCTCTCATTACAGCTACAGTTAAAAGGATTTCGAAGTTTTCGAATGGCAATACCCAATTTTTTTTTCTTGCGCAAATTGATCAGCGCATTGAAAAATTTGCAAAGCTAAGGGGATGCTAAAGATCAAGAAAAATACGAGAGAGGAGAGGGGAAAAAATACTGAAATTTCGAGCTTTCGACGTGTACAACGTTTCAAGATAGAATCACCTCCCGTAACTTAGCAGTTTTGTGGCCACCGCGTTCCTCCGACCTCACTTCGAAGGGTTTCTGGTTCTGGGGTTCTGAAATCTAAAGTTCACACATCTAATCTACGAGATTTCTCTGAATTGAAAAATGCCATACATGTGAAGTTATACAGATTCCTCCTGTTATGCTATGTTCGTCATTGTTGTCAACAATATTCCGGATGCAATGCTTTATCGTCTGCGAAGGTAGGCACGTTGAAAACATGTAAACCAGTAAATGTTTTTTGCCTCCCCTATTTTGTGTTTGTTAATTGTCCCGTAAAAAGCTCTTCTTTGTAAATTTTTTACGTCGATAGTTTTTGTAGTAAATGTATTGTTGGAACGCCATTTATGATTTTTTAATAAGCTGATCAATTTGCGCAGGAAAAAATTAGATGTTGCCATTCGAAAATTTTGAAATTTTTTAATAAGCTGATCAATTTGCGCAGGAAAAAAATAGGTGTTGCCATTCGAAAATTTTGAAATTTTTTATCTGCAACGTAACCGTGAGAACTCTCTTGTTCTAAATGGTCACATTCTGGAGCGCATGCCTTCAAATAACAATATCTAAAATTTCATTTCGATTAGTTAAGCGGAGAAACTTTTAGGATTCATATAAATTGGAATTTTTGTATGACAACCTTGTATTTAACTTCTTAAAATATTGTCGGGAGAATGAAATTCGAAACACGGAACTTATCGAATATTCGTTGCAAACTTTTCCCTTATGTTCATTTTTTTTCTTTTCTGTTTTATATATATAACTTTGTATGTGTATGTATATAATAATAAAAATAATCCTAAAAGAATGAGGTACACGTTTTTCCTTTTTTTCGACCTATGACTTTTCAAATTTCGACTTTAAGAATGACGTTTATTTCAAGCAAACATTCCCTTGACAACTGTTTTCAATGCTTTATTTGAGAATAGTACAATATTTTAGATATTTTTATATTGTTTACTCGCTTTTTCTTGTCAAAAATAATGTAGTTAAGTTTCTGCTTGCTGTTTTATACAACTGAACTTACACTCATACATTTAGGACTTAGAGAATTAAGAATTCAGTTATTGCTAGAATTCTTGAGATGGAATTTTAGCAATAAATTATTTCAGAACTTTCCAAAAAATAATAATAAATTTATTATCCTTTATAAGCTGCGGTAAGCAAAAGAAATGTTTTACATTAAATAAAATGTATTTTTTACTGACTTTCTGATCAAAGTTTTCTTCAACGAAATATAAGTGAAATATTTTAAATAATGTAACTAAATATTGGAAGTTACACTCTATAAATCATATAAAAATTTTTGTGGGCTTTTTCTAAAGTAATTATTATATTCACATTTGCTAGTTTTAAAAAGGTTCATTATTTTGTCCTTGTATATAAATTAATTTATTTGCTTTTCTCTTAAAACTTTATTTAAATACAAAATTTTAATGCTTAATTAAATTAATATTTCATCATCGCATCTTTTTTCCATTGCATATTTTTGCTAGAAATTTTTACATTAGACATGAGTTATCTAATAACATTTATTTAGAAATGAATGCCTTCTGAATATTTTATTCATTTTACTGTGAAAGTTAACATTATTTTTTGGAAAGTAAAAACTTGCTTCTATGATATTTCAAACAAAAAATTTCATTGTTGAAAACATCACGTTTTTATTTTATTATATTTTCCTTGCATAGGTTTCAAAATGTTGATTAAAGGAACTGTTTTAAAAATTCGGCGCCGTAATTAAAATTGAATAGATTCCTTTTCTTGATTAGTTTTATTTACTTTAGTTTCGCCTAATTAATACTGAAGGTAATAAACTTTAGCTGATTATCTAAAATTTTTCATTAAGTTTGCATTTCTGTTTATTTAATACTGCTTTAATTAAAAATATCTGAAGTATCATAAAATAATTTTTCTTGGTAATTCATGCATTTAAATTTCGGAAGATTTCCTTGGTACTAAAAGGTCTGCCTGTTCTGTTTAGATTATAATATATTCTACAAAAATTAGAAATCAGGTAGATGGTTATTAGCAATGCATTTAAAGAAAATAATTATGAAAAGAGGATTTTATCACGTTTTCAAATGAAGAAAGTATAAAATGCTTTTCTTACTTAAGAGAATATTGTGCAGTTACCGATATTTTTACCAGATACGGGGATTCGCAGAGATCTCTTTAACAGTTATATCAGATGAACAAAAAGAAATTTACTCTTTATTGAAATAAATAAATTCTCGCAGTAACGTATGTATAAATAGCTTAAGGAGAACGACAGATACAAAGCAAACAATCTTTAACATATGAAGAATATCGCTGATCAAGGATATCACTCACAAAGTGAACTCTAAAGTAGCGATTACTGAGCAAGAATTCAGTGCAATCGTACAATTGTGAATTAGCTCCCTCAGAAAATTCTCTAAACTGACTTTCAACGCTGAAATGCAGCATGTATAGGATTGTTTAGTGCTTCTAAAAACTTCGAGGAATCGGAATCTCTCATAGGGCTTTGAAAATACGTTTTCGGGAAACTTCCAGAATGTAGCCCAGTTGGCAAGAAATCCTCAAATATCACAACAGCTGTTGCTAAAGCTCGTCTGGTCAGGATATTTTCTGTCTTTTGCTTACGTGTACTTGAGCTATCTTTAATACTTTAAATACTAATCGAATTATGAAATCCATACACCACAATGAAACTCTTAACCCTTGCCAAAAATTCATTTAAAAATAAATAGCAAAATTGTTACTTAAAATGCAGCAATCAAGCAAATAAATAAACATATAGAAAACGCATCATCATAAAAATAGATAAAAAAATTTATGATAAAATAAACACAAATATAGACATATATTTGCAACAAAGTATGTGTATGCACAGTAGACAGTATGTTTCTGTTTGCATCAATGTATATATTTGCAAAAAAGTATATTTATAGCATTTTAAGATAGTTTTCTTATTTAAAATCTTTCATCTCGCTCCCAACCTTTCACCTTTGGAACAAGTTCTTGTGAAACTGACATATATAATACAATTCTTAGAAAATTCTTTTTTCACTTAGGAGATTTTGCTTTTTTCGTTCCCAAAACAATATGGTGGCGCGGTCATTGTCATTTAAAGAAACCGACTCCCTTTGAGTAATTTGTTAGTATATGAAACCAGAAAGAGATTAACCCTAAATTTTCTCGAATCTGAATCTTAAAAAGCTCTTGAATCTAGAATATCACTTGCATTTAATAACAGAACCCGGCTGGATGGCCTTCTTTATTAGTGATGCTGACTGCCGTACCTTAAGTGTCCGGGTTCGAATCCCGGAGAAGGCGTGGATGTTTGTAAAGGTACAGTGCCTGTACGGCAGGGCGACACTCCAAATATGCGACGAGGTTGAAAATCCTCTGGAGAGGTTGGTGGTAGGGGGAGAGGCGTGGGAGCTCTTGGACCTGTCCCCACAGAATCCTTTCCATCAAAATTAGGGGCGGAACTGAACAAAGTCGTACTGTCACCTGCACGGGGCTCAAGGCTCTTGCCAATTATAGGAGCAATTCTGCACTCCTTGCCACGGTGAATTTCATGGGCCTGTTCTGATGTTACTGTAAGACAAGTGAGATAAGTCATAATAACAACAAGATGAAGAAGAAAGAGAAAAAGAAAATGTTATTAATGGGGAAGTAAAGCATCCATTAATTTGATTTCATAGAAGGCAAATTGAAGAATAAAATTCTTAATAAATGAAATAATGGAATGTATAAAATCTTTTCAATAAGAACTGGAATTAAAATCTGTTAATTGAAATTTGCAGATTTTATTGAAAATGCAATATTTCAAGGATTTTATATGATTTCCTTAGCATAATGAAAACTATAATCGAGGGCTACTGGGAAAAGAAGAATTTTTATTTTCTCCTTTTCTAATATAAGATTCGATTCGGGCTTTAATGCAAAATTCCTGAGTTCCTTTTTCCAATCTGTAAATATAGTTGATTGTTAAAACATTTTCATGTTTTTTACTAAACCATGCAATGAAATGAAAAGTTATATTAATCCTTTAGATATAAAGGCTGACACTGAGTAAAGACACTAAAGCAGCTTTTAATGTTTGGGTTTTTTGTTTCGAATTAATATAATTTTGTCAGTACCTTAAAGTAGCACAATCAGCTTCAAATGATGCATACGAAGGTTATACTGTTTTTAGAATTCTGATATTTGTTATACTATATTTTAATTATTGTATTAATAAATTATACATACCTCGAGAAACGAGTTTCGTGTTATATATGATATCGAACTATAATAGCGTTCAAAAATTTTAAATCTTTTCGATTTTTAATTTTTAATTTTTTGAAACAGATTTAAATTGTATTGAAATATGAATTATTTCGAACTTCTTTTATTTCTTTCCTTTGATGTTAATAATTAAATCCCTTTCAAATTATAAACTCTGAAATAATAAATATTTTCCTCCAAATTATTATTATTATTATTATTTTTCGAATCAGAATAAAATATATTACGACGACGTGATTTTTCCAACTTATTCAAACTAGACCTTTCTCTGATTGCTTCATAAAACTCGTAGATTCTGAATACTTGTCTTTCTGAGAAATAAAGTTTCAAATAAAAATACTGTCATTCTCAAGAAATACTAAGCGCAGATATGTATTAAGAATATAAATTGGACTATTTTGCTGTGGACAAAAATATTTGCATCTTGAAATTTCCTTTTTGGACAAAAATATTTTCCATTCCAAATTCTACTTACATTTGCAAACTGTTCCATTAAAAAACATAAAAAAATCTTTTCTTGAAAAATGTTTCGTTTTCTCCCTTCCAAAAAGAAGAAGCTTCACCCGCTTTCCTTTTCAGCTTTTATAAAACTCTACAAGAAAAATATTATTTCTATTTAAATATGTTAAAATAATGTTACAAAAGCATGGAATAAAGAATGAATGGCTGGAGTTAAATTTTCATAGACTGATAAAATATAGGAGACAAAAGATTTCAGATTTATGCTTATTTTTAACAATAAAGCTTTTCCATCGCAAATTACTTTAAATTCCATATGCAAATATTTCTTGAATTTCATACGACAGTAAGTGGAATCTAGAAATCAAGGCGGTACTTTATTTTTGTTATTCAGATTTTTTAAAATTTAAACTTAATTATTTTGTAATCTTCATAAAATTACACTGCAGAATAATCTCACTAAAACCCAAACAAGAAGAATTGGGGCAAGTTTGGCCAGATTTCTGATATACGGGAAGAAATCGGATGCTGTTTTCAAATGCAAAAAATCTGATGTAGACACCACGTGAGTTTCTTGTATGACTTATTAAAGTATACACAGTTTTTTGCTGCATTTCAATTAAATTTAATTCCCCGAATTTCGTTAGAGGTGTATTTCTCATTCAATTCATTTAGTTCTCACTTCGCGGCAAAACAAAAATACATAAGAACTCAAAACATCTTCATTAAAAATTGTAAAATAGTAGAAAACATAAAACACCTAATGCAGTTAGAACAGTAAAAAATTTAAATTAAAATTTCTACGCAAAAAACAAGCAATTTGACCAGCGGGCAAGAAAGCAGATTTTTCAGTGCATAAAACTGAACGAACGTTGAAGGTGCAGAAACTGACTTAAATCACTATTCTGCTAAGTTTATATCTAAATAAATGGCTGTTCTTTAGGTTTAACTCGCCTTTTAAATTTTTAAACTTTTGATAATTCTACAACTATTGCATGCAAATTAAATAAAGGCATAAAAACCTTAACCGGAGCATAAAAACGGCATAATTCAATAACTTTTAAAGCAAAAAATGCACAATTTACCAGCACATAAGAATAAAATCTAAGCTCACCGAACCAGGTAACAGAATGGGAATATATATATGATTGGTGCAGCCGATTGCAACAAAAAAGAGAGTCTCACAGCTACATGTTATAGCACTCCCATATGCAAAATTTCAACGTTCTAACGGCTACTCGCTCTTGAGTTATACATACGTACAATACATACATACGTCAAAGAAAAATTTCTTCAGAATCATTTTTAAATCCATTTTGCAATCCTTTTTGGAAAAAACAGTTTTTATTCTGTCCATACGACCAGATGTCAAGCAAAAACGTCGTTCAGATGGTTCGAGAGCGGGTGAAATGGATATTTTCGTTGAAATATGATACTCGAAAATTTTCCGCGATTACAATACTTCCTTTACTTTGTAGAATGACTTAAAAAAGGGACAAAAAGAAAGCTTTTGCGTAATTCAAACATTGTATTGAATTTTGAGTCCATAAATTAATGATAATTTTATCTGTATATCTGAAAAGTGTTACATGTCTAAAAACGATTTACAGAAAAAACAAAAGAAATTAATTTATAATTGTAGAAGCTGAGAAATTTTAAGCAACTTATCGGAACAACATAAAATGAAAGGATAAAATTACAAGGATAAGAACAAAAAATTCTCTTTTCTCTTTTTCTCTGTCTCTGATTTTAATTCTGCTTAACTCTGAGACAGCGAAATCTTTATACATGTGTATTTTACATAAAATATGTCTCATATTAAATAAATCTTTTAATGTTGCAAAATTTCTAATAGCATTGCCAAAATTTATAGCATAGAAATATGTTTTATTGCTTTATACGTAAGAAATAATACATGCGTGATACATTACATTTGTATAATTGGTTAATTTTTTCCGCTGCATTCCCGTAATTCATCACGATCAGAGCGATGAGGAATTTTTGACCCGAAACTAGTTATTTTTTTAATATGGAAATGCTTCCTAATTTAATCGTTTCTATTACACAAAATGCTATGCCGACGAACGTGGGAATGAATTTTCATAAAGGCTCAGATGTTAAGCCTGGTACGGTCAATTGCGTGCTAAAAATATTATTGTTGCCACCACGATATACGAAGTAAAGCTATTATAATTCCCCGAACGTTTCCATATAAAAGTTCCGAAGTTCCTTTTTCCAAAAACGAAAGGTGAATTCTTTTTTTTACGACATAGCATTTCAGGGAAGATGACGTTAAAAATGAAGTTTAAATTCCCAACCTTATCTCTTAGTGAAGCAAAAATAAAACTTTTACTATAAGAGAGAAAACTTCGCAGTAAAAATAAATACGAAATTTACTTTTAAAATGCTGGCGTTTCAAAAATATCGTCTGCTAGTTTGAATATTCTGTAACTTTCACTTTGCAAGGTAATTTTTCTTCGGAATTTATTTCTAAAAGATGAATTGATTTTTTTTCCTGCTTGGACTGTAGGGGGAAGAAGAATTCCACAAGGAAAACTTTTTTTTTTGTATGAATATTCTTTTGTATTTAAATTTTTCTCTGTTAATAATATACAAATGTTCATTGCACAAATAAAGGCTCATTTTTGGCAATTATATCCATACTTTACATTTTTTTAGATATAAGAATATATTAATTTTTAAATGTTTCAGAAAACTGCAATATTCATTGTGTAAAAAATAGTTAATGATTGTGTAAAAAATAGTCATATTACAGCAACTATTTCTGCACAGTTGAGAGATTTGTTACAGAATTTAAAAAAAAAAACTTCTGTTTTATAACTGGAAAAAAATTATACATATTTAATACATACATAAGGCTTTACTTTAGTGTTTATCTCGAAAATCAATCCATGAACATACTTACAAAGAGTTTTTGTTTGTTTTTACTCTGATGGAAATTTCCTGCAAATTGTTTAACATTCAAAAATTGTTCCCTTTATCATTTTTTGACAAAATACCATTTTCTTTCAGAAATTTTGCCGCAGTTTCAAACAAGTATTTTAATATTGAATTTAAAGCAAAAAATATCATTATTTGCCTATAAAAACTCTTGGAACTCTGCATACAACAAAAGAACGCATATGAAAAGGGCAGCATTGCTTGTTAAAACTGAACTGTTATGAGCATGGTTGCCCGAATTTGTACCATTGTGAAAATTTGACGACTTTTACTAAGTTGGTTTCACTACTTCGTATTTACGATCAGTGGTATATATATATGATTTGACGAAAGCAACACATTAATTTATTCATGGACATTCTTGGCAAGCATAAGCATTTTCGTACCTCATCTCCACACTTTTGTATAACGGATTACATTTTGAAAACAATGAATAAAGTAGCGCAATAAGAACACACATGTTGCCAGCACCAAGCGAAGCAGGGAAAAAAAGTAGGCGCAATAGTATTAGTGGTATTTATAGTAAAAAGTTTCTTTACTCCGATTGGACAAAAACTGTCACACTGCACCATGATTACATAAACAGGAAACGGATTCCAAGAAGGAGAAGTTGCCAAATTGAAATCAGGAATTAAAGGAATAAATTAACGTCAGAAATTTTGAGTTCCATGTCTTTTTATCGTGCATATTTAAGTATATTATTTTTCCGAGACATTTAGAATTACTGACTGAATCAAAATAAATGTAAATGTTTTTGTATAGTTTCATTTATTTTAAATGCTTTGTTTACTAAACATCATTAAAATTTGTTCTTTCATTTAAAGATTTAAAACTAAAATCTAAAGGCTTGTTAGAATTATGGTAATATATAGATGGCAAAATTTCTGACCCTAGGCTATTCGATGTAGTTGTGTCTGGAATTTCACATGTGCATTTAATACGACAAATTCCAAATGCACGCGTTTATTATATATACATATACAGTTACACATCTTGGGGGAAGGGGGGAAAAGTTGCAAACAAAATGCATTTCATACTTAAAACTAATAAAAATCTTCTATTTGAAGCATTATTAGGCTGAATTTGTGCCTACTTTTCTAAAGGTAGTCAATGTAAAGGAAAAAAAATAAAATAGATCATTTGCATAAACAAGTTAAATGAGTATGATAACAGTTAATCATTAAATGAATAACTACAGTGTTATTAATTATCTCTCTTTATTCGATGGTCGCCTGCAAAACTTACTCCAAACAGACGATCAATCAATTCTTCCATCAAGCTTCCTTTCGAAGAAGATGATCCTCAGAATCCCCGACTTTGTCTGCAAAAGGAAACAAAAATAAATAAAGACAATGTATAACATAGTTCTTCTTAATACAAAGAACAGCTAAGCACTGCATTAAAACATTACCGTGAAAGATTGGGAGAAAAGACGAGAAGGGAAAAAAAGAGCTTAATGAAAAAGAATGTTTTGCGGTACGTTTTCTTAACTTTATCCTCATTAAGCATTTTCGTAATTAAACGACGGGTATGAGTACGAAAAAAATTCCTGGGCAATTAGCGGATTGTAACTTGTTCATCTTAATAGATGCGAGTAATCCCCATTAAAAATGACGTACCAAAAAATAATAACAGCAAAAGAAAAAATAATTCTTCCGCCATTAGCACATTCCGCTTTCTCGCCCCAAAATTAAAACCGGGAGATAAAAGAGGGAAAAAGAACTATTTCGCTTGTTGCTCCGATAAAATACTTCGCCCCTCTCCCTCGCTGCCACCGTTTTGGGGAAAAAAAAATGTACGTTTAAAAATCTGGCATAATAAATCGGGAATCATTTCGTTTTAATTCTTTATGAGGTAAAATTTTCCCATTAATTTTTTCTCTCTTTCTCTTCTAAACATTGTTTTTTAAGGTCAATTAAAACAGCGTTAATTTTCGGCGTTTTACCATTAAAGCTTTTCTGAGATCATAATATGCAATCAGAGGTTTTGTTTCATTAGGGTTTTAAGCTTATAATTACATGGAAATGATTATTATTTTCATATTTTGTTTCGTCAATTTTTCTTGTTGTGTCCCTTGTATTTTCGCCATTTTAGTCTTGTTGCCATTATATCTTTCAATAATTCATATTTGTTCTTTATAAAAGCATCTTTTTCTGGCGTTCTTATTATTTATGCATTTGCTATATATACATGTAACAAAGAGTTAATTAAAGTTACTCGGATGATGTTTGTTTATTTTTCTTCATTAATTATTCTGAGGGAACCGATCTTTCTCTTTGGTAAGCCGTTTTTACTAGGCCGACTTTGTTTGGAATTTAGAAACCTGATGTAAAGATTAAGTCTAGAATTTAATTAAAAACGCATCTTTGTTTGCACGATCAGAAAATAAAGTTATTACGCTCCGAAATATGTGATATAGTTCTCGGACGGATTTGCAAAAGCTACTTTTTTGATTTTATGCCTACGGTCGTAGAATAATTCGTTAAAATAGTGTATGAGTGTGCGGTATTATAAAATTTTACTCGCTTTCATTTATTTTCGTGGCAGCAGGGGAAAAAAAAAGCTCATTTTCCGAAACGGAGAATTTTCTGTGCCCAGCTTGCATAATAAATGCGTTTTAATGAAAGGATTTGTTCTCGCGGAATTCGTACTTAATAAAGATTTTATTAAACTTTAGAAGACTTTTAACATCACGCATTTAGTTTTAATATTTGTTTGCTGCATTTAAATGCGCGGCCTCAAATCTTCTCAGAATTTCATGCATTTTTTTTAATCTTTTCGGGATGAAATCTAAAAATCCGTAGAACTCTGAAAGTCATACCTTTATTTAAATAGCTTAATGTTAGTTTTATTATAATAATTAAGATTTTAAATTAAGAATTTTGAAAAGAAGAAAATTGAAGCATACATCATGACTAAAACAGAGGAACTTAAGCTAACAAAATACTGTTCTTTTATATTTAGAAATATTAAGATCATTTTTAGTAGTGCTGATTTTAAGATTTTGCTACATTTAATAGAATATATGAAATTTTTTTGTTTATTTGCTATGCATTTCCGTTTCGTAGCGTTCTAAAGGATCATGTTAAGCCTAATACGAGATTCATACCCGTAGCTTTACTTTATTTATTACATATTTCGTAGTGTTTCAGAATTAATCCTACAGCAGAACTTAATAGTATTTCATTTGCATCAAAATTTTCCTTTTTATATCTGTACAATTATAGGTTCAAAAATTAAAACAGCGAATTGAATATAATCTTCGCTAGCGGGCTTAAGCTGCATAAAATCTTTGTTTAAGGTTCTAGGTTTTTTAATGCAATCTTGAACTCGGATATAAAACCTCCGAAGGTGTATTTTAACAACCTTTGTAATTATTTTATCGGCAAAGATAATATTCGGAAGTCTAAATAGCAAAATCAAAAGTTTGGTGGTAAAGATCGAGTTTAATATGAAATGATAAATTTTCTTCCCTTTCTTTAAAAGTTATGAAAAGTATCTCGATGAAAACGGTCTTTTCTTTTCGCAATATTTTTGGCAAATGCCATGCTTAAAAAACATTAACGCTATTGAAACATAATCGTAACGTTTAAATGCATTCATAATAACATGTATTATATGCGGTCATAATGTGATATATAAGGTAAATTTTTCTTAATTGCTTCTAAATTAGCTAGGTTTCTAAATAGCTATAGCACATAGAATTTGATATAGAATGAAAATATAGTCGATAAAAATATTTTTTTGAATGTTATCCGCCTTAAAATTCTATTGAAGGTATTCCTTTGGAAAAGGTAGAAACGAATGACAATAGAAACATTAAAAAAATAATAGACTGAAAATGATATTCCCTTGATATTGAAGATTTGTGAGGCTTAAAGCTATAGCGGCGCCTGATCAGCAGATGGAACGGGTAAAACTGCGAAACGCTGGTATTTCCTCCCAGTTTTCTGTTCTTGGAAACTGAACTCATTGGCTTCGTAGATAGAAGCTCTAGTGTGCTCTAATATAACCAGAATATACAGTCTATAGAACGACCATCATTCTTATGCAGATTCAATAATTAGGTTTTCAGAAAAAGCTTCCGTAGTTTTCTTGCATCATATGAATACATTTTTTAAAAAATTTACAGGTGCTGAGTAAAAAAAATTATTCCTTTAATTTATAACACAATCTTTCAGGAATATGCGTTTGCCGATTTCAAAAAATATATATATATTAAAAAAATTGCAGTCAGGGTAAAAAAAGGAAATAAAAGGGGGTCATTAACCAGTATAACAAAAAGCGCATGCGTTAAGCCATAATGACTCAGGCAGATAGTTTTAAAAATTTGAAAAGTATTAATTATCATATGTCGGGAAAATGTTTTATAATTTGTATAATAGTTTGCAGTTCAACGAGTTTAATGATCAAGTAAAATTTTGAAAGCCATTAACTTTCAAAAAGAGTCTAACCATTCTTTTAGCAAGCGACAGCATGATAATAAAATTACTATAAACCGAAGTTTTAAAAGAGTTTTTATAAAATCAGATCATAAATATTACACAGTTTAAAAATATTAATGCTTAAACATTCATGTATTTGATTGCTGTTATCAGATTACGCTTAAACCCATTCTAAAGACAAATTTTGAATTAATTGAAACGAATACTGCCTAAAACAATTTAGAATTCCTTCTAAACGAAAGACGATTACTTGAATAGTAAACAGCTAAACGAAGAAGAGCTCACTTAATTAGGATTCAGGGAAAGTAAAGCTATCTCACGAAGTTAATGCACGACATTTTGCTAATTAGTATTTAACGTCAAACAAAATGAATGGTACTTAACGCCCTGTCTTTGAACACCGTGCATTTAAAAAATGACGGAAATTACTTATTCCTTATTCTTACATTTCGCTAATTAAATTTCAATAAATCGCCGGTTCATTCCTAACATGAAAAGAACAAATCCTCTTTATTTTAGTTTTTATTATTTTCTGAATACCGATGCATCCTATATAGAACGTGAAAATGAATAAAAACAATAAACTATTTTTGAGTCTAACATGTATGTTGTAACGTGTGTTACACAGCGTTGACTGTGTTTTGTAAGAGGCAATAATGACGTCATTTCCTTTCAGTTGAGTAATAAACATTCTTTGCGTTGGAAAAATGGCAACTGTACAGGAATTTTTCATTAAACAAATAATTATCTAAATACTGTTCTTATCTTGTTTAAACAGCGCGTAGTCCCATCTTTATGTAAATTTCTCAAACGCATTTTAATATTTAAATAACTCTAGGGCGAGCTAAAATGCTTTACTTTAAGGCTAAAAACAATTTAAGAATCTCTTACAGTTTGGTAACGATCCCATAATTCCGAGTTCTACCTATTGGTGCATTTCTGCATATCTGCTATCATATTCCAATCAGAATCGAGAAGCCTTTGGATGGAAAATGGCGGAAAATTTATTGCTGATGTAAATTGTGTTCTTTTGTATTTGTGAAGTCTGGAAACGGGCGTTTCGAAACGGAATGCATCGGGCGAATGTTATTTTATAAAAATGAATGTTTGTGTTTCCTGTATGTGGATTTTATTAATGTGACAGCATTTGTCGAAATCATTGAAAAATGAGACGAGTAATGTGCACGAAACTTTTTTAAAAAGTAGATATCGTTCTTTTTTGTGCAATGAATGTCCTTTTATGCAATTTAAATTTTGCGTAACAAATAGAAAACTATCTTGAATTTCCATACCACTACATTTGTTTACTGCAAATTATAGACATAAAAGTAAATGAATGAAAATATTTCACAGAATTAAATTTGCAATCTTCAAATAAATCACGTATTTACTATTTTAGTTGTTATTTGAAAGTGAAATTACTTTGTTATATTTATCAGGGCAAATATATTTCAAGGGACTATGCATATGTATTAATAAAATTTCTTACTCTGCTTTTTAGTAAAACTTCTGTCAACATCATCTTTGAAATAAGTAAAAATGTGAAACTAATGATTAGAATAATATCTCATTGGGACGTGATGAGGTAGTGAATGTGATGGAAACGGAAACAGTAATTGGTGGTCATATAGACACATCAGTAAAAGTGACCAGACATAACAATTTAATCAGCACAGTGCTGATTTAGGAACTGTTTGAAATTTTCCTTTTGAAACTGATACCATCATATATTAAAAACTAACAGAATTATATTTTCAGCTAGATTCATTTGATTCGTAATTAAAATTTGGCTTGTTTCATTGTGCATTTGTTTAGCGTATAAAACATGGAAAATTTTCTAATTTATTATGCAACCATTTTATTTGAGGCTTTATTTAAAAGATTCTAGTTCAGTTGATCACTACTTCTTGTGTCCTTTCTTGTTTTCCGTTTGAGGATGTACATAGGGCCTGCAGTTGTGATGATTGTTATATTTGCCCTTATTCAATCTGAATAGCTCTAGAAATGAATATTTTTTATTTTAAAAATAAATATTCAGAATGAAATATTAAGAAGTTAATAAAGTGCGGCAAAAAATTCATAGCTGCACGTTTACATTTTATGGAAAAAATAAAAATTACTTTTTTTTTAAATTTAAAAAAAATTTTTAAAACGAGAATACCTGTTAAGCTATGTTTAAAAATAACGTAAGAAAATGATAATGTTGTATTATTTATTGATATAGAGTAAAGAAATCTATAATTTCTTAAGCATTATAATGAGAACGATTTCAGCCGCACTGATGAGAACAACTACAACAAAAAAGCGTTGATTTTTAATATACTAATTTTTAATCAAGAAAAGTTGGTCACTTATATGGAGAAAAAGTTGCCAGAAGAAGTCATAATCCTCATTCTGCAGACACTCGAGATTTAACATATTTAAGGATACGCATTACATAACACACACATTTAAGGATTTCAGAATAAAGTAATGTAAAGCATTTCAGAGTTTTGAGGAACTTGCGTATTAACGAGACCGCCTCGGCTCAGTTCGGCGATTTTTTACAAATGAAAAGGTAAAAACTAAATATCGGGTACAATTTGTTGGTTTTCTCTACTTTCTTTTAAAAGATTTCCAAAGTATCGGTATTTATCGTAAGCCGGCGAACATTATCAATATACTAAAAGGAAACACACTTTAGCAATTTAAAATATGAATTTTAATTATTTAGTAAGAACTACGTGATAAATTAAAAAAGTAAAACTCTTATATTCTTCTACAGATCCTTTTTGTAATTTATATTTTGCTCTGCTCCTCTCCCCAAGTACACAACGATTTTTTTAAAAAAAAAAACAGAGATCTGCAGCGACTCCACATCGAGTAAACCCGGTAACATCGGCTGTCTGCCAAACTCATCTTCTCATTGTTCCCTTTAGATACCTTGGATCAAAATTCTGTATTCCGGCAGAAATTTTACTGCAGTTTCTTTCATTTCTGGCAAATTCCAATAGCATATATTTTAAAATTAAGTTTAAAGTAAAAATTATCGCGGTTTGTTTATACAAGTCGTTGGAATCAGTAAAAAAGAATGCATACGAAAATGATGACGTTGCTTGACTGAAGGATTGTGGTTTTGAATATGGCTGCTTGAAGAATGATTATGCGCGTAGTTGCAAGAGTTTAGCACATTCTGAGAATATGGAGATTTTTAATAATAGCGTGTCGATTACATGTCAGCTCCGAGAGAAACCTCGGGAGAAAAAGATACGTACTAAATTTCGGGCTTTAAATGCTAAATACATAATGTTCCGCAAAGAGTGGGATACATTTTTGAAAAACATTCGAGCAAATCTGTCAAACAATAATTAATAGCATTTATTACTATGATATTTGAACTTGCATCCACAGAATGCTCTGTGCAGTTAATCATTTAACTTTGATTCAGTGGCCATCTGCTCTTACGGTGTCGAAAGCTGAGCAAAGAATAGCAACCTAGTGTATGCTGTCAAGTCAGAAAAACTACGGCGGAGACATTTGCAAAAAAATGTTATGTAAACATACGGAGAGAAAGCATAACACAGTCCACCGTTTTGCATTAATGGACGATTTCGTAACGGATGCAAAGGTACTGAAAATAAATCTAGGAGTGGTCTCCCTTCGTAGTGTCTAATGAATGAGAACATGTAAAATGTTCGACAATTGTTGTTGAAAAATTGTCATCTATCTCTTCGATTAATATCCGTAAAGACGCTATCCAAATAACTGTTGTTGAAGATCTTTAAAAAAAGGCAAAACTTGATAACTCATGTTAACTGAGAAAAAGCTCACTCGAATTACTGGTGTCTGTTACACAAAAATCCTTCATCTTTTAGTTCCAGTGTCATCAACCTGTTTCTTGCTAAGAGAAATCTCACAGTTCTGAAGTACACCTTTATTCACCAGATATGGCACCTGCAGGCTACCTTCTCGTCTTAATATGAAGTCTCATTTCAAAGATCACTATTGTAATAGCACTGAAAAAATACCTCAAAACCTTAACTAGACACTTAAATAGCGTTCCAAAAGATGAGTTCTAGGAATGAATCAAACAGCTGAAAGAACATCACAAAGATTGTATGTATTTCTAATGATTGTGTACTGAAAGCTAAAAAGTAAGAATGTTATTTATCAACTCTCTATTTGGTAGGAATTTAGTCTTAAAAGCCTTAAATAGGCGCACTATGTATTTTAATAATAATAAAAAAACTGAGGGCCCTTATACGCATACATGTATGCACATATACATAAACACATCATAAAACATTGAGAATAAATATGTGGGGGGGTATCGCTGTACTTCACGAATTGTGTTGAGAGGACAGAAATTTTACAGTTGAGATTGTTTCTAAGCTTGCATTAAACGTATTAGTTTAAAACTGTTTGCAGAATGACATATTTCTGAGGGATTGTCTTTTGGTTGGCAGGATTTCTATTCAGCTAATTTTCCATGATAGCCTAAATTTTGAAATTCCTGAATTATGCCGCTGTTCCAGCATCGGAGAACGTCACGTGCGTATTTTCTCGCACTAGATGGCGCTGGGCAGAAAATCGTTTATCCGGAATAGGACTGAAATGGTAAAAGGGGAGAGCGAGGGAGTCGGGAAGGGGGGGAGAATGAAGATAATTTGGTGAAATAGAAAATGATGAATCACGTGTCAACCAATAGGAGAACAGCATTTGCTCTATCGAATGACGTTTTTTAAGAGAACCATTAATCAAACAAATATGGTGTTTATAGAAAATAAGAAAGCCGTGTAGATGTAGCTGGTAGCTTTTTGGTATCTAATTCGTGGAGTTTTGCCAACGAAACAGCATTTTGGATAGATTTGTTAATCTTTATTTTTCTTACTTAGTGGGTGGGGAATTGGGTATGAATAAGCATGCATGTTTAATATTTTTTCTTATGCGCAGAGTTTCGAATAAAGGAAATATTCCCAAAGACTTCGGTTAAAGTAAAACGCTGTAGAATCACTTATTGTCTTGGAGGGGTAGCTTCAAAAGTTTCAGTATTTTAATAGAAATAAGCAAATTAACTCGTGATTGTTTTCCTTGAAATTTTATTGACTAATTAATTTATTGACTGGTTTAATATAAAAAATGACTTAGAATGCTACAGAATCTTTAGTAAAATGTGTCTCACCATTAGCCAAACTCAGCTCATTAAACTGTAGTAATTCGATCAAAGAACATGCTTGTTGCGTGTATGATGTCCAGTGTAGCTACGAATCTGTTTACGATTCTCAGAGAAAGCAGGGAATCGTTAAGCTTTTGCGACATGAGAGTATAAAAAATGTACTGTCCAGCGGAAAATCCTCTCGAGAAGTCGGTGAGGAAGGACATCTTCGGATCCAGCTCTCGCGAGGTTGAACAGTCAGCATGCTAAAATATCTAATGAACGGCCGCCTTGTTGTAGCACAGTAGGGCAAGACACCCTAAACTCGTTCTTAACACATCTTAAAAATTTATTTAAAGCGTATAAAACATTTTAAATGATATTTTATTAGTTAATAAAGTAAATAACTCGTATTCAAATGCTTAATTGTATAGCAAGTGTACACTTTGTCAGGTACAAAACAGAAAATATCCGAGTGAGGTAAGGAAGCCATTTTCATCAACGTTATAATTAGAAAAATAATGTAAACTAAATTTTTACATATATGCTTGGCACAAACAAAATTAATAAAATTAAAAAATTTCTTGTTATAATCTTCATTACAACTGTCATTCACTTTATTTTTGGCTCTCGTTTTCTGTAGATACAGGTATCAATAACTTAAGCAAATTTTCGAATTTCAGTTTCGCTAGTTATAAAGAGATGAAAGCTTAATAACAGCAAGTTAAAAATATCTTCATTGCCTTTTTCTCGAGAATGACTTCATGAACAGTATCTGTAATATCTTTTGAAATTTTTATTTCGCGATTCCTACTTTGTTTATGGTCAAATCGACAACAAAGTAGAGGGTGTTATTTCAGATCCATGTATGAAACACACATCATAAATGGATATATCACCACGGATACATTTTTACAAAATATGCAGCAGTACTATGAGCGCATTCTTTAAATTTATCAACTGACGACCGCTTGAAGCAACTATTAAAATTTGTTAACGTTGTTAAAATAAATAAAAATTTGTTAATCAAATTGACATTTGCTTTGCCATTTCTGATGAGAGTTTAGGATTAGCAAAAATGTCTTGATAAGTTTTCGTAATTTAAATTGTCAAAACAGGATTTAGGCTACCTACAATTAATTCAGACTTTTCACTAAATAACTTTTGAGTAAAATGGAAAAATGAATAAATGGAATTTTTTCCCTTCAACTACTTCTTAATCATTTCTTCGGACATGCCACATTTTTTATTATTGAAAGCTTGCAGGTTAAGTGTAAGTATTCGAAGAAATGCATTCATCCGTGTAATAGTGATATTCCAAATTGTAAGTTTTCACTCTACTTTTTTGTTTATCATTCTGTCAGTAAACTTAAATTGTTTTATTTTTTAATCGGTAATGCAGCACTTTTTCGTTCAGTACTCAGTTCAGAATCTGCTGTTAAGCGTCCTAGATAAGCTTTAAAGATTCACAGCACTTTAAAAGCTAGCTTTAAAGATTCATTTTTCAAAAATCTGTCTTTTGATCTTCCCATATGAAAAATCGTGACTTGAATTTGGATTTGAATTGGGATAATTTCCGATTTTCGTTCTTTAGATGCTCCTCGGGACAACCAGTTAGTTTTGTGTTACGTTATCATAAACAAATCAAGTGTTTTTCACGTTTATTCTTCTTAGGCTATTAAAAAGGTCTTGTTAAAAGTATGCTTTTAGAATTGTTTAGAATAAATGAATATTAAAATGCAAATTAAAGAAATGTCTGTTTCAAGAACATGACGTTATTAAAAAAAATCGTAAAATAAAAAATAAATAAATAAAAACATTTCTACAATAAACATTGAGCATTATCATAAGGAGGGAAAAGAAAAAAAAAAGAATTCTGTCTGATTTCAGCTAAAATAAAGCTTCCGCCATACTTCGTTCTCATTTTGTATGAAGAAAATTTGATAGCTGCAAATTTTAACAGCCGTAATTTAAACGTTTTATTCCTATTTACAAAATATTAAATGGGCACTAAAACATATTTATGTACGTACTTAACATATGCATCTATCTAAATAGTTAAATTAATAAAAACAAAAGCATTATAAACAAACAGATTAAATATCATCTACGAAAGTTTCTACTAGGGGCGTCGCCTAGATGGGAAAGTGGTTAGTGACTCTAGCTAACGTACCTATGAGCCTGGGTTAGAATCCCGGACAAGGCATAGATGCAAATTGTCTGTCCCTTCGTATGAGGCAACAGCGGCCTACCTATTAGGTGCTTTCATAATAAAGTAAGCACAGCTTCCGGCCTTAGTAGTGGCCAACGCTTAAGAACAGCTAATGACCGCCATTTGGAGGGAGGGATCGACTAGGAGCTATGTGCAACAGTCCCTTGCATAGCAGTTTCTATTTACGGTATAAGGAGGGAGAATGTTTATGAGATCTAGTATTTCGAAGTATTGACTACCCGAGTTTAGCAATAGCAGATGACTTGATTTTTCGATTAAAGATCGAGTTCTAAGCTATCGGCTCAAAAGTAGTTTTTATTGGTTCATTTACATTACGGCAAAGCAGACCAGAGCTATCTGCTTAAGGGTAGGGATGCCTTCCTGGAGGATTTTCTAAGGGAAACTGGCTCATATACACGTTACACATGGGGGAAACCACGAAAATGCGCATGCAGTCTGCCCCTTCGCAGGATCCGAACCTCGGACAGAACTACAAGTGAGCTTCAGTGTACTTAACCGAGCGGCCGCTGGTGGACCCGTGCAAAAGTAGCAACAGGTGAGGAGAATTTTAGACCTCCTCCTTTTAGACCTCAGTTTCATTAAATTCTTTATCGTATTTTGAGAAACATTTATAACTGGAAATACATTTGTAAAATTAATATTTGAAGAAAAAAAGCGCGTAGCCATCTTTTTTATTTTCTGGTACCCTGTGTCAAAACCAATAATCCATGGAACAATAACTATGGTCGAAAGGAATGGGTCTTTTATATTACGCCTTAGTGATGCATTTAAAACGCATTATCTCAGCATCACAGTTGCACCTAATCAAACAGAATGTGGAAAGTGCGCACAAATTACGAACCAATCCGGAGCAATTCCGCGGATTATGGCTTACTAATATATTTCTTCAGCTTTGCCATAAAGTGTTTAACGTGCAGCTGCAACTCGAAGCTTCTCGCAGCTGAATAGTTTACACAAGAAACCTGCGTGATTCGCGACATATGGTCCAATAAGCCACGAGGTCACGGAATCTGTGCTTTTCCGAGTGCGTAGAGTATGTCCTTCAAGTAGCCTATGTAACGTAAGTAATACACCTGTTGACGCTCTTTAACACTGTTATATAAGTAACTGTATATAAAGTAAGGCACTGTATGTTAATTATTGCTTATTTATACTTACAGGTTACCATAATGTTTTTGTATTATTTGCGTGATGCTAAATACATTGCGCGACCTACATAATTTTAACACTTTAAAAAAAAAAAAAAATTCCGTCCAAATGCTTCGAATAGGTCACGTGAATGTGAAGTATATATATCGCCCTCTAGAATTTAGAACACTGCTTAAATAAAACATTAATGACTTCGTTGATTATACCTAATACAGAAAACAAGATACTTTTAAATTTTTATTATGATACAGTATTATGATTTTTTTGAAAATTGAAACGTTGAAAGTAAAAAATCACATTGAAACAGAAAAGTAAAAACTTTTTAAGGATTTGGCTAGCATTAACTCTGTATTTGAAATACAATGATCTAAAGAATCGTAAAAGTCGTGAATAGTACAAAATCGAAAAGCATAAATGATAAGATTTTTGATATTCTTATCTAGAGCATTTGCAGAAGGAGGGAGAAAAGCCTGAAATAGCATGATTTACCGTTATAAATTTTATTATATAACCGTTATAAAGCTTGAATGTGTAAAGTCCGAAATGAGATATCACGGAGCTTTCTATGGAAGTCAATCGTTTGTTTTGATGCTTGTTTGTTTTGATGCATCTATCGTAACGGATTTGAAAGCTGAGCACAGCAGACATTGATCCTGATAGTTTACAATCTGTTGGGTCTGGAGGTGAAACTTCATACTTTGTTTATGATCCTGAGACAAAACGGAAGCCATCTACTTGGGTTGAAGAACATTCAACAGAGCCACAGAAATTTCGAGTAAGGATCATGTCGGTGAATATTTTTGTTCGGGAAGATTTAATTAACAAGGAATTTATTCCTAAAACTCACATTTGTAAAGACATAATGGGGAGATTTTTTGCAGAGAATTCAGTGCGTTACGCCTAAAAATCTCAATCGAATGACTGATTTCTGTGGCAAGACGCCACACAAGTCAATTCTCTTCAAGTAGTTCCTAACAAACAAAAACAAAAAAAAAAGTCACAATTCTCAATTATCCCCTTTTCCTCCTCACACACCTTATTCACTAGATTTGGCACCTTCAGGGTATTTTCACTTCGTTAAACTTATATCTCACCTCGAAGGTCATTAATACATTCTCATTGAAGATACTAGAAAACCAATATCGAACACTTAAACAGTACTCCAAAAAGTAATCACGAATGAATTGTACGAATGATTCTACTTTTCAACGAATGAATCAAGCCAGCTGTATGAAAGTGCCAAGCATTCTAAGACTTGAAAAAATTGCGGGCTAAGAAGTAAAAATGTTATTTTCATCAACTTTCGATTTAAGAATTTAAATTTTAAGTTTCTTAGATGCAAAGTGTATTCATGCTAGAAATATCTTTTTCTAAAATGTTTGAGATTTTGCTTTGGGTTACTTTACATGATCCTAGAATACATATTGCCATTCAATTTCCAACAACAATGTCCAGCAAAACAAGTGCTGCGATTAAGTGTCCAGTGGTCTAAAATCCAAATTTAAGATTTGTATATATGTAAATATTGTGCAATTTTTCCATGAAACTTAGCAATGTAAGAGTTTTTTCTTCTACAGAGTTTGTAGTATTTACTTACGAAAACTCATTGATAAGGCGGACGGAGGAATATCTAGATTTTTAATTTAAAAAATGCTATATTTTACGATTGATTAGGGAATCTAAAGTTATGGCTGAGGTAATATGCTTAATTTCGTGTTTTTTCAATGCATCGTTTTACGGTGCTTTCATATGCGAAAACATGCCTGACACGAGTATAACTACGCGTGTAAAATTTGCATAATTCAGAGTGAAAGAGTGGGTTTCTTCCGTCTGTCTTACATGTATTACCATCTTCTTTTATTCTTTCATTTTCTCATATATGTTCTACTAAATAAGTTATGGCAAAAATGCACAAAAAATCACTTCTTACTGTATTTTCTAAACTCTTTTTATCAAGCATGAAGGCTATTCAATGAAACCATCTCTTTCAAATGCATTTTTTTTTCTTTTCCAATTGACTGCATTTCTTTTACATACGAAGAACTACTGTTTTGAAAGATTATTTCAATACCTAACCTATATAAACACCTACATCACAAAACGCACAATTAGGCGTATCATTTTTTATTCATTTATTCCGTGACGTATTCTTTATCGTTTGTCCGTATTAATTCTTAGCAATCGAGTTGGCAAAATGCTAAATTCTCACCCTGGCTCCTTTCTTTCAGACTCTTATTATTAATATAGGGATTGACAAATGACATCACATTTCGCCCCCCCCCGTCATAAAAAATGTTTCTAGTTACAACTCCCCCCTCCCATTATTGTCAGGGGACTAAAAGATGAATGGTGATTAGAAACTGTAAAGATGGAGTCCCCTATCACCCGCCCCCTCGTTTTGCATTAATACCCCCTCTTTATTGTCACCCACAACGAAATGTATGCACGAATGTGGGAGGGAATTGCTGTGACTCATTGCCTGTAGTTGAAACAACCAACCCGGTCTTGCTTTCAATGTCGAGAATCATCAGTTTTGTAAAACATTGGGCCATCCATTTATTTTTTATGGCATTATATAGTGCCTGATTTATCGTGAAGAATTATTTGAGCAGGTGGGGGAATTTTTTGTACTCGTGTTTGAATGGATCCAGAGGATAAAATCAAATATTCACAGTGCATTGAATAAAGGATGAAAAGTGTTTGATTTTGTCAAACAGCTCATGCTTCAGCAAACAGAACACTGCAGAAAATATTGAATATTTATTGCACTGAAATTTCATTCCGTAAATTAATTGATCCATTTGCGTTAGGCTTCGCAAGTGAGTTCCATTTTTGATCGATTTCATTCATATACTACGTTTTTCGTAATCTACAAAATCGGATATAAAAAACATGTATTCGAATTTTTCTCTTTAACCCTTTGACTACTAACGGGATATACACGTCTCACTAAAAGTTTAAAAATTACTGCTGGGTTAAAAAGTACTTGGAATCTCCTGAATGTTGGGGATCATCTTCCAATAGTTGGAAAATCAAGACGCCGCTGCGCTTATTGTACACAAGAGAAAAGAGAAAATATGAGTTGTCCATGTGTAATGTTGGGTTACTTGGGTTATGCTTTAACTTATACCATACGGTGTAAATCTATTTCATATAATAAAGTTTTTCATAATAATAGATGTGCTTAAAGTAAGTCGATCGCTACGAGTGGGACATATTAAAATAAATTCCAAATGTTAAATTTACCTTATTTATGACATATTTTGTTCACTTGGATAGAAAACGGGGTAATTTTTTTTAATTCGTAGTCAAAGGGTTAAAACCAAAATGCAAGGCTTTCATTAAGATGTATTCTAATATACAACTATTAATGAAGAGAGATATAATTATTTTTAAGTTAATAAAAATTAAAATTTTAAAGTTCTTCATTAGTAAAATTAACCTTCGAACTATGACCTCTAAAATATTATCTTCTGGCTATAATTCCAGGTTTTTTGTTTTTTCCAATCAGGGTCTTGAGTCTAGGCATCCGGATGTATAATACCCCATTCGAATAATACACGAATTGGAAAAAAGTCCGGGACAAACTATCTGCAGAATTGCTTTTAAATCACTAATTGCATTACACCTGTTAAATATTAAGCGTGTGCTTACTTTTTCACTGCTGCATCCATACATTTTAACTCTGCTCATCAGTGGCAGGAGCGGCAAGACTACTGAAGAATGGTAGTTCGATCGTATTCAAATCCGGTGAACTGTTTTCCTGCATAGGAATTTTGTAGTATTTCTCATGTGTTGCCTGCAAAATTAAAAATTTTCTCTTAAAAAATCTTCCGCAAAGCATCTCTTTTCTTAGGAAGATAGCCCCAGCGTGCTTTGCCTTTATCTAAATAATACAGTCTAGATCAGAAGCTCTCAAAGGTTTTTTGCTCATGCAGCCGCTTTACCATTGCTAGACGATCATTCCACCCCCCCCACACATTTTAAAACTAGAAAAATACATAAACATTTACTTAAATTTAGATTTTTTTAACATTCATTTTACTAATTAAACAAGAAAAAGTATAGAAAACATTAATAAATACCAAAACTTGAATAAAAGTAGTTTTTATATGTATAAACTAAAACTAAATACTTTATAAGGTATTTCTCCCGCCCTCTTAGTATGACTTCGTGGTGTAGTGGTCAGCTACTTCGACCGTTCGGAATATGGAATATATAATTTTCCACTGTTAGACGGCCCTTTGACGTTACAAATACTTCACAGAATGGGAGGGGGAAACACAGGAACTTCCGAACATTACCTGACGAGCTTGACCATCTCAGATTTCTGGACAATATAGATGATAGAATACCGTACCAAAACTATATCATCAAACAAAAGGCACTTATCACAAATTCAAGGTTATCATGGCAGTACACGCGTTGGATCTGTGTGATGTCAATTTCTCCTTTTTCGCAGTCACACAGTACATTCTCATAGCAATATGCAGTTTTTTTACATCTCTCCCAGTATTACTCTTTTCTATGCCTTGTAAAAATAAAGCGTGAAGTGGATTCTAGTATAGTGGGAGCATGGGACTACAACTGTCTAACTGTGTAATACGACGGCAAAGTACTGTTGTCTCCGTCTTCCGTTACCTATTAATGTAATACGACGGCAAAGTATTGGTGTCTCCGTCTTCCGTTACCTATTAATGTTTTGTGTCCGTGCATTATCTATAATCACAAAAAGAGTGTACTGTAGAATTCTGAAGTCTAATGCAAAACTGAGGAGCATTAAGGCAATCATGCCTAGTTAAAAAAAAAGAACAATGCAACAACTGTAGTTGCACCTTTTGCCCGCATGTACGCGCAATTTTGAGTCATGAATCTTACTGAAATCCATATTTATTAGTCTCTTAGCGGAATAAAAAGTAATTAAATTTTCAGTCTCTGGAGGACTGTCTCCCCCACCCCCAGGAAATCTACGCTTTTATTTCCGTCTACTCCAAAATGAGCCGACATCCACTGGACTGTAGAATCGGCAAGAAAATACAGTAGCTGTCGGTTCTGTTGCTAGCAAGAACCTGAAGAACATATCTAGAGTCCGATAGGATGACAGCTTCGGGGAAAGAGGTTTTTATGATTGTAAAACTCTTATTGAACCATATAAATTGCTTCCGATTCCCAAGCAAAACTATTGGTGCTAGAACGAGCTGCTTAAAAAAGGTTAAGCTGTTGAAAAACGGTTGTTACGTCCGCCAGGTGTGCAACCAATGTTCTTGTTTCTCACTTAACCGTGAGTGTATATGTGATTCTACGGAAACCTGGATCTAGTACAACTGAATTCTGGACAATAACGTTTAACGTTCCTAGTACAACTAAACCCTACTCACAGAGTCTATCATTGTTGCTTGTGACATACACCTTTTGTTATGGATTGCAGTTACAAATTTTTGAAAGAAGACTGATCATTTCTTTAAAACTATTTTAGTGTGAATCTGAGTGCAAAACTTTATAAAACGTATCTGCTTTATTAATAATTCTTTCTTCTATTATCTTACCCTTTCAACTTCTCAAATCATCCATGCAACGTATTTGAGTAAAGCAAGCTATACAACGTTAAAAATAAAGGAGGCTTTACATAAAGACATATATGTGTTCATGAAATGATTCTTTGCTGTTTGTATTATATTTAAAAGTTATCGACATTGAAATAATACATTGAAACATTTTTGTTTATAATAATATAACTGAACACAAGTCAAGTATATTGCTACTAAGATTACTCATCGTTTTCATATTAAAAATATAGAGTAAACTACAATAACCATTGTGCAAAGTCTGCTGAACAAGCAAGCTTTTCGATGCAGTGTTGTTCAATACTCTGTGTTTACGTTTTCTCATAGTTCGTCTAAATACTATTACTTTAGCAAGAGAAGTTTTGCAGCTGTTACAACAAAGTTTGTGTCTTGGGTATGATGAAGCAAACTAATATTTATTCAAGTGTATTCTTCGAAAGTAGCAATCCTTATACCATTTTTAAAAAGCAGTAGCGCAAGATTTAAATTATTCATAAATGTTATTTAGTCGATTATTTTGCGATTGTAAAGAATGTAATAGAATACCCTTTTGAGATGTCATAACGAACTTCTTTGCAACATGGTTTTAATAACTTTTACTCCATTTTAGTAGACTTATGCTTCATGTGGTCTAAGGACCATAGCTTTATCGATTAATTTACTAGCTTTTTAATCATTAAAGCTAATTAATTTAAAGCTGGACATAGTTTTCAAAAGACCTGCCACAGGAGTGCATTGGGCAGTGATCTGAAAAGGTGGTAATTTGTAGAAGTCACAATTGAAGAATATGCTGGCAGCAAAAGAACCTTCTAGTTAAACTGCTGAATGGCGACTTTTTTCGTATTTGTCGCATTTTATCTGGAGTTGTCCATATGTATGATGATGCCATATAATTTATTTGGGCCTTTTTCGTAAACTTCTGCTTAAACATGGTGAAATTGCTCACAGCTGGTGAATTTGCGAGGGATTTGATGTGGATCAAGATCGATCAAGTTGTTCAAACTGTCCATATCAAAGCGGTATGCGCAATCGAAATGTGGACCATCACTCAAGAAAGTTTTGGATTACAAAACTTGTCAGTCCATTCTCGGGCTGCCTTTTTAGCAATAGCATGCTCTACGAGCACAGAAAAATCTTGTCTAGAAGTCTCTGTTACACAGAACACTTGCTGAGCTTTGCTGAACAGCAGTACATGTCTTCGAAGATGCTTCAGCTTCGCATTCCGTATCTCAGATTCCAAATGAAAAAGTCCTTATCAACCAAGGAAAAAAACCATTCATAGCAAACATAAGCACGGGATATAATTAGTTAAAGTTTTGCATATTAAACTCTATAGCCATCATCAGGGAAAATATCCTGAGAGGCTAATATAATTTATTTGGGCCTTTTTCTTAAAATTCTGCTTAAACATGGAGAAATATGTGTTCACATATTTCATAAATCTCTGTGGAAATGACGTGTTTTTATTGGGTCATAAAAGTACATAATAATCTTTCAAAAACAATTCGTTAAATTTTATATATATGTATTACCTTCGAACATCGACATTTTTTATATAAAATAAATAGCTGAATAAAATTATTCTTCTTTTTGGAATTTAAAAGCAGCTTAAGAATTATCTTACGTAATTTGGAAGATGAAAATAGATTAAGTTATTTTTAATAATTGCATTGAATCTTAGGAAAAAGAATTTAATGCTACGCATTACACGTAAAACATCACTTTCTTTGTTACATGAAAAATTATAAAATAAACTGCAAATTTCTTGAAGAAATTTCAGAGCACAAACTTGCAGCTTGGAGAACGTTTTAGCTACTTTCATTTACTGGCAGAATAAAGTCGTATTTATGGAAAACTATAGTCAGTCTTTCGTAAAATACGTTGTTTCAGATAATAATACCGCTATTTTTTAAGGAATTTGTTATCAATTAAGTCATAAGCAGAGCACATGGATTATTCAAATATATCTTGGTAAAGGGAGGACAGTTTAGACATCTTCACTGAATAATTAAAGCTTTTATTGCTATAAAACCGCTGGAATAAAACATTACGATATCTGCTATTGTTATATCTTAATGATGTACATGGAAATTTATTGATTATTATGCCAGGTATTCTTTACGATTGGTGTAGAATAAATTTTACATTTATATTTTGTCCAATTATTCGAAATGTTCCTATCCGAACTTCGTAGTTCTATTAAATTCAGATAATTGCCATTAACCTGGATTTACTGAAACTAAAGAATAAATCCATGATAAAAAATCTATTTAAATTAAAATTCACTAAAATATATAACACTTTGAAAATCATAGCTGAATTTTTATTTCCTTTACCGAGTGTTTCTTTTTTTATTAATGTGTTTTGCACTTATATGACGGAAAAAAAAGACTAAATAGTAATGCTAAACACTACACGCATTAAAACCGTATGATTTTTCATCTTACGTGTTAGATTTTGAAATTAAGATTAAATTTAGTTCTAAATAATTAACTGGTAGAAAAAAAAGAAAGAATTGAATTCTTTCTTTTTTTTTGTGTGTGTGTGTGTGTGTGTGTGTGTTAGAATTAAAGATTTTGCTGATTTAAAGCGATAATCCAAACACAAAGATATCATGCGCTGGCCTTCATATTTCATTAAACTCTCGTTGTTAAATGTTTACTTCAGCCTTCTTTATAAAATTATGCATTATTCTACCGAAATAAAAGTAATATTTATGTTTATTCTAGTCTTATTCGCTTAGAATTGAATTTAAACATTGGTTGTAACTGAAATGAGTATTTTCTACATTCGATGGCACAAGATTGATAAGGCATGCATTGTGCACGATTCCGTGAAAATTGTAGGAAAAATATAAATTAAAAGAAAAAAAAAAGGTGCGGAATAATTTTTTAATTCCATTTCGAATGCCGGCACGATTCTTGTAGATGTATTTGGGTCATTCCAAAAAGGAGAAAAATATGAGACCTCATTGACATTTTATCTCTGTGGAAATGACGTGTTTTTATTGGGTCATAAAAGTACGGCTTCATTATAAAACGCGGGTAAATATTTTTCCTTCGATAAGAAAAGAAGGAAATAGGCGCAGTCACCTAAGTTACCGCCATCTTTGTTCATGCCGTTGTTGCCAGATACGAAAAAAATAAATTTCCTTTCTTTTGTTCGGATAAAAGTATAAGTCATAGAGCTAATTATTTTGAAATAGTCTTACATGCCCTCCCCCCCGAAAAAAAAAGCACAGCTGAATTTAAAAACGTTTCAGTATACTTTTGGTAGAGGAAAAAAAGTAATTTTCATGAAAGATATACCTATATATAACCGCATGCAAAATTTTCTAGTCTACCAGTTTCAAAAAGGATATTTCTGTGCTTATAATTTGATGTATATGTTTTTATGTCAGTTTTGTTTTAACTATTTTTAATTAATAATATTTTAAAGCTGGTACTGGATATAATATCGGTTTGTATCCAGATACCTATTCTAAAAATGCTTGTCTAAAAGTTTCCAAAACTGAATCATATATTAATACAGCAATGAAATTAGTGGATTCAGTTTTTGATTGAAATAACCGAAAAGTAATTGAATCATGAAGATGTTTCAGTTAGCTCTTCAGTGTTTGAAAAAAAGATCTAAAAGTTTTAATTTCAAAAAAAAAAAAAAAAAAAAA
>KK121038.1:407056-523349 GCA_000611955.2 Stegodyphus mimosarum
GCACGGGGTAAGCCAATTAAATTTTAAATATATTTCTTTTGCTGCAAATGCTGAAAATTTGATTTATAAATCAATAGATTAAAAATATTAATGAAAAATAAGTTATGATAAAATTATATGATAAAAAAATTAATGAAAAATAATTATTGATAAAAGTGTTTAATCTTAGTCTTATTTTATCTAGCGGATTCATTACTGGAAGCATCATTATTTATTTTGTTCATCGTAAATAGAATCTTCTATTTAAAGTTGGCATTTCAAATCGTATATTTGAATTTTAGATATTATCTGCAGGTAGTTACCGTTTATCACGAACCAAACTACGAAACGAATGCGAAATTCGAAAGGCAAATGCAACAATTAACGATTCTGATACGAATGCTACTTTTGTTTCGACGAATTTACACATCGGTGGTTAATTGATCCTGTTTGGTAGACAAAATTGTTGACGGCATTTGTGGTTTACATTTTAATAAAAAATACCAACAAGATACACTGTTATACAGCAACATCGCAACGGCGAACGAACAGTTACATAATGTAAACACAATTTTCGTTTGGCGTAACAGCGCCCTCTATACTATAAAAGTTGCAACACCATTTTATAGCTCAGGCATTTTAAATTTTCTGTCCGTATAAGTCCTGTTGTATCTGCATTGGATACGCCATCTTGCACAAACTGAAGTTACCCAAGAACATACTGCATAATTCTATAACTGCGCGAAATAACGGCTGTTATTTTCTTTATTAGCTTTACAGATTTCAGTCTGCGATTAATGTTCTATTTGTAATGTAAAAACAGATAAGAAATGCGAAAATCGTTTTTTCTATTGTAGATTTTAGACATTAAACCAGTTAACTTGATTTTCAAGTAGTTGCACCGCAAGTTACGCAACATTAGATAAAATAGTCGGGCAAAAAAGGAATACATTTTTTGTTTTAAAATTTCATTTCTCTAATAAAGAAACCGAAGAATTTTCCCTCCTACTTATTATTTCACTTCAAGTGGGATCTATTTAGTTGTTACTGAAGACTATATTTATTCAGCCATGAAGTTAATTTCTGTTTACAAAGGCGTTGACTTGTAGTAGAAAGAACATCGATGATTTTTAAAGAAACAGATGTAACGATGTCGTTATGGTAAATCAAATGTGCTTTTTAAGAATAACTAGAAAGTTGGATAAAAATATATGTTAATTTCCGGGTAATATTTCTGGCTAAGGAACGTTTAAATTTCCAGTAAACTTTGGAACCTTAACTAGAAATGATCTTAACAGACAACAGAATAGAAATAATATGATCACAAGATATGCTCGAATTTATAAAATTGATAATTTAAATGAATAACTATGTAACCAGAAGGTCGAGTAAGAAATTCGACGAAAGATATAAAGTAGTTTTGTATACCATACGTTAATGGTTTCACATTGGTTGCCTACGGACCGCTTTCAATTTTTTTGCAAATTGGCTTCCTGCGGTCCTCCGTGCAATTTTACGTGGGCCGCGAAAACATTTAGCTTTATTATGACAAGAATTTGAATAAAAATGTAAGATTTTTAATGATCTGGTTTTTAAACGTGAGTAACGCTCAAGACATATGGTGTTATTAATTTACACTATGGTATAAATAGTATTCAAAGATTTTAAGACATAACTTATTGAACTCTGACTCTTGCAAGATAAATCCTCTCAGTTACGAACTTTTGCAGCAAGAATAGACGCTTTTTTTGAAATTACATTTATATATGAAAAATTTTTTTCCATAGCTGAAAAGTAGTAAATTTAAGAAATTAAAGAAGCCGCTCAGATGGTATAATGGTTAGAGAAGCCCACTGCGGGTCCGAAGGGCCCGGGTTCGAATCCCGAAGAAGGCATGAATGTTTGCAAATGTAGCGTCTGTGTGACATGGGGACACTCTAAATATGCAGCCAGCCGAAAATCCGCTCGAGAAGTTGGTGGTAAGTAGTGATGGGCAACTTCGGTACTTTCTTGTACCCGGTACGAGAGTAACGGGTACAGACAAGTACCCGGTACAAAATAACCGTTACTTTGAAAAGTACCGAAAACCGATTTCAAGTACCGAGTACCCAAGTAACGATTTGGAGTACCGAAGTAACGAAATACCGGAGTACCGGTTTGCTGTACCGGAGTACCCTAGTAACAATTTGGAGTACCGAAGTGCCCTAGTAACGATTTGGAGTACCGAAATACGCAGCTAACGATTTTGCGCACTGAAAGAACTCTGCCGCGTCACCACGTGTTTCATTTTATCTGTACGGAGTAAGATTTTGAATATCAGAAAACATGTCAACTACGGAAGTGTCTGAGGAGCAGGAGAGCGCGGCGGGTTGTTTCTGGTGTTGGGTTTGTGTAGATTGTCTTTGATGGCCAGTGGGGGTTGGGAGGATTGGCGCGGGAAGTGGATGGATGGAAACATTTTCGCTTTCGGTTGTGTGTTGTGTGCAGGTGCACCATTTCGCAAATACAACCAGATCCTACTGTCCTCGTACCAAAACCGAAGTGAGCTGAACCCTCATCGATCCTCCAGTAACGAATACCGAAATATCGAGAAGAGACGCATATTTTCGTTATAGAGTAGCGAATACCGAAAAGCACCCGTTTCAGTACAGAAGTAACGAATACCGAAAAGTACCCGTTTCGGTACAAAAGTAACGAATACCGAAAAGTACCGATTTCGGTACTGAAGTAACGGATACTTGGATGTACCGATTTTCAGTACCCGTTACAACTAAGTACCCGTTACAAAATACCCGGTTCGGTAGTACCGACTCATCACTAGTGGTAAGGGAAGAGGGGTAGGAGACCCTTGGATCCGTTCCCCATCTGCTCTCCATCAAAACTGGGGGGCGGAACTGAGCAAAGTCGTACTTTTCCCTGTATGATGGGCCCACCAGCGGCCGAGCAGTAAAGACGCCGAACACTGGTAGTTCGGTCCGAGGTTCGAATCTCGCGGACGGGCTGGCTGCATGGGCGGTTTCGTGGTTTTCCCCATGTGTAACGTGTATACGAGCCAGTTTCCCTTAAAAAGTCCTCCACGAAGGCATCCCTCCCCTTAGGCAGATAGCCCTCGTGTGCTTTGCCATAATTGAATAACCTAACCTAACCTAACCCTGTATGATGCTCAAGGCTCTTGCCAAGGCGCGATTTTACAATCCTTACCACGATGAATTTCGTGGCCTTGTTCTGATGTTACTGTCACAAATGAGATAAGTCACGACAAAATGCACAAAAATAAGACTGATTGCCGATGCGTATCTAAAATTCGGGATGATACTAATTTCTAGCAATTCTTTTCCAAGGCTACAAACTTTATAAAAATCGAAATGCTTTGAGGTGTTGTGGCTGAAATTTGTAGTAAAAGATAAAGAAGTTTGTAACTGTTCAAGTACAAATATGAATTTTCCTATATGCGTCTAAGAAAAATGTAATAAGTGGAAAAAGATAGAGACTGTTATTTTTTGTTTTAAAGTTTTATCCTGCTTGGGAAATTTTCGTAATTTGTATACTTTTTTGTTTAATTTAAAATATATTAGAATTATTTATAATAAACGTCAGTCTGAAAATTTAATTTTTAGCTGTCAATATGTTTGAATTAAGAAGTACAACTAACAGAAAATTTCGTGCAGGTACCAATCTTTATATATTTCAGACTGAAAATAAGTATAAATTCGAATTTATTCTTTGCGCAGTTATTATTACTGTTTATGTACGTTGTATTGTTACTAATATGTAGTAAAATAATGTTAATTTAGTTAAGAGATTTTATTTTGCTATCAATTTTTTTTTTCTAATTTCAGCCCGCCAGCTGCTTTTAGATCGTGCATTCGGTTCGCGTGCAATTTCAGTTTGTGATTACTGTTATGCCTGATTCAAGTTTGAGATAAACTAATTTTTAAATCCTAAACAAGAGTCTAAATCATATCTAAAACAAAAATAATTTATTTTCAGTTACTGAATCAAACTACCATTCATCTCATAAAACTCAGAAGCAGAGTTTAATTATCTTTCACGGTCTGTAGATAAATTAATTGATCTTATTCCATTCGTAGAGTTGAATGGACTTTACAACGTGAGTATGAATAAGTTAAAATAATATTGCTTTTTGTTTCAGTAATCTAACAAGCAATTAAGTTAAGATTATGCCGATGAATATACACACAAATAATATCATAAAAATTCTTTTGACATGCAATTGATATTTCTAAGACAATTACAACATCTTGTTGAAAGGTATTACGTTTAAAATTAAAACTAAAAAAAAAAACACCTGTTCGAGAGTTCTTGTGAGAACATGATCCATTTTTCCTTCCTCAGAACTCTTGCGGCATTTTCCCAAAATTTAATTTTCTGAAAACTCATTTTCTACATATTCCAATCATCTTAACCTCTATTCCAACTTTTCCATTAGCTGCATTCTTCCGCACGTGCTGTCCATCCCCGGCAGTAAAACACAGAATTCCACTATCTCAAAGATTGCCAAGTTTACCATCTTTCCGGTCAGGTGAATTTTATGGCTTTGCAATGGAAATCTTTTACGACTGGATGCAGTAAGAGATATGTCGGTGACCAGACATCAAAGAGAGAATTCCAGAACTTATGTCTGAAGCCAAAAGGATAGCTTTAGTTGTTTCTGGATTTTCCTTGATTCGGACGTGTTCCATTTTACTCCTCGTCGAGGGATTTTTGTGCTCTATGATGAAGATGCTTTTACGAGATGATTTGAGCTCAAATTTTCTCTGCGCCTGAAAGATGTCTCACAAAAGTTCATGTTCATGCGGTTGGTTTCGGTGAGATGTCTTTCGAACAACCACCGCTTAAAAAGTTATGCAATTCTTTCTGGATTTTAGCGATAGATTTTTCGGTTGTTGATGGAAATATTATGGTTGAATATCTAAGGAGCAATTCCAAACTTTTGAGTATTTAATATCTGCTTTTATAAATTTAAGGTTCGGAAAATTGCCCGCAAAAAAATTGTTATTTGTTTATTAAATTATGTTATTACTTTTATGTCCGTACACAAACCATAGAAAATCACCTTCATGTAAGTATTATAATATTTCAAGTAAAAATGAGATTAATTATCGAGGTATACGAAATAAGCGCCGGAATTATCATTTTTAAACATCTGAAAAGGGTTGCTTTTGGATGAGGACGTCTGTAGATAAACAAAACAAATAATTATACTATGATGCAGTTATCTTGCTTATATACGAGTATCAAGGATTTTATTGGTTGTTGTAGTCAGAGGATTAATTGTGTTAAATGTCATGTGTAACACTTGTTAACATTTTCAATAAAGCAAAGATTAGTTGTTATTTGCCACATATAGCAAATCAGATTATATCCGCCACATTAAAGTATCGTATATGTCCAAATATAAGCCGAAAGATAAGATTTTGTTGTAAAAAATCAGCCAAAATTAAAAATTCATGTAATGCCGAATTTTAAGTTGCTTCATATCTTAAATTATATATCGAAAACTGTGCTAATAATTGGTCTTCTGGCTTAGGTAGACCTACTAGACGAACTGAACGTAAATGCCAACTCACCTTCAGCTTTCATTCTGAGCCCTACTATGGAGGGAAACGAAGATGATATTATCTACGTGACGGATGACACTCACGCTTATATGTCTATAAGCAGAGAAATAGAAACTTCCGAGAATATTTAGAACATTCCAAGACAGATATCGATAGTATAAAATTGATTAATGTGTATTAGGATCTAGTAAAATAAAAATAATATTTTTTGTATTATTTAACTTAAAATATTATTTTTGTAATTAAATTATTTGTAGTTCATACATAAACTGACCCCAAACTTCAGTAAAAAACAGTTTTGCGTAATTTCCTTAATTTTGCAGGGAGAATATAAGGTATTTATTATTATACAGGGTGTTTATAAAGTCCCGGACCCATTTTGATGTCTAGTAACTCATAAAATAATAAAGATAGATTAAAATTAATAACATAAATGGTTAGATAGACTCAAAACGTTTCATGACCCTTGTCAACGAACTTCCACGTGTGCCCCCTTCGTCGCACGGAAACTATCAAGTCGATATTCAATTTCACGCCAGGTACCGGCAAGCATGCCGGCATCAATAGAGGCTATTGCGGTTGTAATTCTGGCTTTTAGGTCATCAATGTTCGACACTCTCCTCCTGTAAACGTTGTCCTTTACAAATCCTCAAAGGAAAAAGTCCAGTGGCGTTATATCAGGTCATCTGGGTGGCCAAAGAATTGGATCTCCTCGCCCAATCCATCTTCCTGTAAAATGGTCATTCAAAGAACTACGAACGATGGTACCCCAATGAGGTGGTGCACCATCTTGTTGCAAAAAGACATGTGGCTGAAGCTCTTCTAGTTATGGAAATACGAAGTTTTCCATCATGTGCACGACTGATGAGACCGTCTTTTCTGTAAAACAGAAAGGCCTAGTGACTCAGACGTCCATTAGTCCACACCACACCTTTGGGGAATCCCTTTGTGCCTGACGGTATTCATGGGGGTTTTCAGATCCCCATATGCGCACATTATGGCGATTAACAAACAAAAGAGAGAAAAATTCAATTAATAAGCAGACAATATTTAGAAAAGTACAGCTATTTAGACTGGAAAATAAAATTATCTGAAATTAACCACATTCGCAGACAGTATTTACAAAAGTAAAGATATTCAAATCTGAAACGGAAAATATATAAGTTATTCCATCAATAAATGCCATAAGTTTGTTTATATCTTCATTATTTTATGAGTTATTAAACATCAAAATTTGTCAGGGACTTTATAAACACATTGTATTTTATCTGAGCAGAGGATCTGGAAACGTTAAATCGATCTCCATGCAGCTATATGCCGTGGAAAATTTGCAGTTGATAAATTTTCTTTTGCTTTTGTTCTTCATTTTAATGACTAATATTTCCGCAAACTTCGACAAAACAGCATAAGTGACATCGCTAGGCATTTTTTAAAGAAGTGTATGTGGAATATATTTGATTTTAAAAATTATTAGTTGATATTAATCAAGAGTAAAAACAATTTGTAAAATACATTAGAATGTAAAAAATGAAGATTGCATTTATATTAACTGTTGTATTATATACTAAACAGCACATAAAATAGAATATTGTACCTGGGAGTTATTATTTAAACAAAAACCAGTTTCTAATTTTCTTAATATGTTTATAAGATAAGGAAGTATTCTCGTAAAAATAAGGCGAAATGCCTAATGTAACCAGGTCATAAATATGATAAAAATTCTAAGCTTATAATACTCTAGCATTCGTGTCTTATGTCCTAGAATAAGTGTTTTTTATTTCTCCGTTCCCATTCAAGCTATGTAATCGGAAAATGATATTAATATATATTTCAAATGTAGTTCCACGTACATGTGCCTTAATATCATATATTTCGAGCTGATTTTTATGAGAAAATAGCATTAAGCATTTCTTTTAAAACCAGTTTCATCTCATTCCTATCGAAAGAAAATAGAAATGTTAATGGAAGTCCGTTGAAATAACTCAGAACTAAGCTGCACAAATAGTGTTTGGAAATGACGTGGGAGGTTTCGAAGAGAATTCTCGGAAATGCTGTTATTCAAAGCGTAGAAAACATGTTTACAAATGAAAAATATGTTAGGTCCTGTTGCAAGAATTTGGTAAAAGTATTGACTATCTGTTATTTAATTGTGGAACATTATATAAATTAAACGACTTTGAATAATAATTAATATTTAATTTCAAATCGAATACATAAGAAACGTTTCTTACATGAAAGTTTGTTTTTTTTTCCTTTAAAAAAAACTGAAAGTTTGCTTTTTTTCCTTTTTTCTTTCCTTTTAAAATATTTTTTAATCCTCGATGTTTAAAAATAATGTTAAGATTCTAATTTAAGTGTTCTGTTCAAAAATGTTTAAAAATATAAGAACTGAAAAGCCTTGAAGATTGAAATATTAATGATAATTTACTACCACGGACTAAGAAAAAAGAGACAGAACTAATTTTGTTGTAAAGTTACTATTATTTGCATTAACCAGTTACTTATGATTTCAGCCTTTACTATAATTTCTCCTTTCCGTTTCCTCACTAGAAATGTAAGTGAGAGCATAGTTAAGCTGAGGTTTTTGGATTGTAAGACAGAGGCCGTTTCTGCCTCTCAACGCCACTTTACTTTGGTTCTGCCATCTCAGTGAAATTTGTAATAATTCAGCTTTGTATTATTTGCGGCCGATATTTAAATTGTTGCGCCGGTGATAAATTATGAGCTAACTTAAAGTTAATTGTGTAGTCTTTGACTGCTGGCTTACATTTTAAATTTTGAATTTAACTGTTATTTCTAGTTGCATCGTCACGAGTGGTGGCTGATCCTGTAAGCACGAGAAGTGCGTTCATGTTCCGAGTTAAGTAAAAAGGTTTGTTTTAAACCTTTTCAAAGCTCTGCAGGTCATTTCAGGCATAGAGATAATTCACTTAACGTTCGTTAGGAGATCGATAATAGTTTATGCTCTCAAAGAAAGACAGACTGTAATAAACCTCTTCATGCATGCAATTTCTGAAACGAGTTTCCAATTTTCCACTATTAAAACCTGCATAAAATCGGAAAAATGTAGTGAAATTTTAAACATTTTTATAACATTTAGTAATGACTTAAATAAGATGTAGAATGCATAAATACAGAGCGATTTTAACAGTAGGAAAAATGACAAATTTCTCTTATGGTGGAGGAATTCAGTTACAGAGTCTGGAGATTTAAATGCATGATTGATAGTTTAAATATGTTACAAGAAAATTAGTGTATTGATTTCGATAAAGTGTATTCTTTAAGTTCTCGAATTATTGATCGCAGCATTCAACTTTTCCGTAATCTCGAGTACATTTTAACGTAGATTTCTTTATTGTTTCTATAGTCTTTGTACGATTCCTTTACCAAATGAATCATGTGTCAACAGAGCGTAGTTTTTTTTCAAAACCCTAAACGAAAAAATTCTTTCCGTTAATGTGTGAGAATCGTGGCAATTATTCAATTCCCTCTTGTCGCTAATTCCATCTATAAGCTTTCCAAAGTTTTGATTTCTGTTTCTTCAGAAACAACTGATTTTGCGCTAAGAAGCTGTACGAGGAAACAAAACTGAAAGGCTAACATTGGTCTAGCATTAGCAGAATGGCAAAAGTAACCAACCTAGAACATGCCAAACATAATATCTGGACAACCCCGTGTAAAAAAGTAATCATGGAACTAGGATACTAAAGCTATCTATTGTTGGGTCCGATGGACCCTAAATTGCGCCTCATATGACATTCATGGTCTACAGCGGTCACTTCGTTGTTGCCCCCCGTGGAATTGGTAAAAGGGGGACTTATTCCTTTCCCCTCATCCTCTCATGGTCTTACTCCATCAATAGGTTTTTCGGGAGAATTAGATTTTCCTTTTTATTTCCAGTTTTCCCCCACCAGGCTCTTTGTATCAGATGTAGTTATTCGGCTCAATTCTGTTTCATTTGGCTCCCCGAGCACTTGTTAAATACCTTGTTCCGGTCACCAGAGTTTTTTTTAGTGTACTTTCTGGATAAGTACAAGATGGTCGACTGGAAGTTATACCTTAATCTAAGTTAGTAAGGATTAATAATTATCCATCGCCACGGGAGTTTTAGCAGTAAAAAGCTGCTAATAAGAGAATGCGAAATTTTTCCCTTTTTCAAAAAGCGTGCTATAGCTGGTTAGCGTACATCGTATTTTATCTGAAACGTATTTGCGAAAGGAGGAGTAACATTAGGAAGATGAGAAAGTACTTTTTTTTCTTGCTTCCTACCCCTCTTCTGAAAAGTATTTACTGAATAGGCATTTTTGCTTGATGTTACCACGAAATGTTAATATTGGAATTAATTTACATGATGCTTAAATTTTAGTATCAGAACTACTTTTTTTGTTCTTTAAAATGCTTAGAAAATGTTTTCTCGATATATCTTTCGAGTAGTTTAAATTACTGCAAATAAATATATGCAGTTTCCTCTACACAGCTTAAACATTATTTAACGCAATAATACATTAACGTTGTTTTAGCATAATTAATGTTATGTTGTCTCATTTTTCTTGAATGTAATCTTTAGATCATATACATTAAATTTATTGGACCTCAAAGTGTTTCTAGCTTAACATTTAGGTTTAGAGTTAGAAATATTAAAAGAAGCTTTAAATACATTGTTTCAAGATATATTTCCAAACGGAATTGAACCAAAAGGGTACTTAATTTTTAAAATTTAATATTCTGTTGAGGTGATTCGAGTATATCTGTATTCAATATTTGTTTAAAAATATTACGGCACATTAGATTACAGTACGTTCTTTTAAATCTTATAAGTTGCATTTTTGTATTTTATACTTCCAAATGTACCTTAAAGTTATAGTGTATAATGCTCTAAAGTTGTTAATCTGTACGGTACATGGCTATTTTACTTATTTAAATTATCTACGAGAAATTTCTACGATATTAATCAGTATTTCTAAAGTAGGGTGTTGTATTTCTAGGGCTGATGGCCCTCATTTATTAATTCACTCGTGCTTTGCTAAGCTGTTTTATGTTTTCAGTTCAAGTAAGAATAAATATCAGGACATAAACCGAATTCCTACCTCATAAACAAAAATCGAATTCCGAGTCTTTCTGAAACATTCTGGTACCAAAACCCAGTTGGCTTGGTGGCGATCGGAGTCAGATTTCACACTGATGGACCAGAGTTCGAATCCCAGGCGAATGATGAACGTTTCCGTGACTGTTTTTATAATACTTGTGCTGGCAGCATCGGCCATAATGTTTGCCAAATCTCTGTACTGAGATGGCCTGTCTTCCGATGGGTTTAGCCATCTTACGACCAGTACCTATACGGCATATCTTAGGTAATTAGGAAGATGAAGTAGTTTATAATATATTTTCTTTCATTAGAAGCTACTGTGCATTGTTCATTTTCATATGATGCGATACATATTTTTAAAGCTAGTCTGAATGTAACCCTGTCAGACAAAAGGGAGGATGTAATATAAGTTTTATTTAATAAAAATGCGAAATTTAAAGTGATTGTTCACAAACATCCCACAAAATTTTCACGTTAATATGCAAAGCAGATGCCTATTTTCATGCTCATATTATGCATACTATAATTAATTTTAAGACGCATATTTTCATGCTCATATTATACATACTATAATTATTTTTCAGAAGTGTTTACAACCTCTAATCTTTCATTATTCCATTGTTTATAATCTGTAACTTGTCATTATTTTATGAAAAATGGAAATCGTACTACCGTTACCAATAATGGAAAAAGATGGTGTTTTAGCTCTGACCCAATGGTTTTAGTTTAATATTAAATAATACTTTTACCAACTTATATAATAATACTTTTTTAGTTGTGACAAATTAGAATGCATTTTAGCGATCATGGAGAATGTGCACTTTCGTCTCTGATAGTCCTAATATGAGGTCGCAAACCGATAAAAATTGGAAACGAAAACTTAAAAAATACGTGCCGTACATATGCTGCAGTTTGTAATCATATATAATGGAAACAAACGTTATGGAATGATACAGTGTGAACAGATGTTTTGTTGTCGATTTCGATAGGCGCTGTTTTCGAAAAAAATTGATTCTACTTACTGGAGAAGAAAAAATTCTCCAATAATCGATATTCGGCATACTTTTTTTAACTTAAATTGATACTATTGACACAAATTTATTTAGAGATTACACGTGACCAATATTTAAGGATATTTGATATATATTTATACAAATGTAACAAAATTCAATTCTTTTTACTTCGTACAAGGAAGTATTGTAATTGCGAAAAATTTCGAGTGTCATATTTCAACGAAAATATCCATTTTCAGCCTTATAGAATTCAATTTAACGATGTTTTTGCGTGGCATCTGTACAGAATAAAGGACTCTTTTTTTACCCAAAAATTATAAAACTGATTTAAAATGGATCTTGAAGAGATTTTTTCCTTGATGTCTGTACGTACGTACGTATGTATGTATGTATCTTGCATAACTCAAAAACGAGTAGCGTCAGAACGTTGAAATTTTGTAATAGGACTGCTATAACATGTAGATGTGCACCTATTTTAGTTCTAATCAGCCTCACCTAAAGTATATAAATGAATGTATATAAATATCCACACTGTTACTTGGCTCAGTGAGCTGAGTTTCTTTATTCTTATATGTTCGTACATTGTACGTTTTTTGCTTCAAAAATGATTGAATTATGTTTTTCTTATCTTTCTTACCTTCTTAAGTTTTTATCCCTTTAGTTAACCTGCAAGTTATAGCTGTAGAATTATCAACAATTTAAAAGGTGTTTAAGCGAAGCTAAACCTAATTTTTTTTGCCATAGCAGCCATACGTGTTTACATTTGAAACTTAGCAGAATAGTTTATTTGTTGCCAATTTAGAGAAACTAAGCTTCGCAACAACAAAATAACGAACGTCGTGTTTAATTATTGCGAATTAAATTATGCTTAAAACATTCTAGAATTATTATCATTTAAGTTATTAAATTATCCCGTATATTGACTCAGCATAGCGTCCACAACAAATTGTGTAAGTTTCTAAGCCTTCAGTGTCTTTCTATCGAGTGAGACCAAAAGTAAACTTTCAGTTTTGTGCACAGAAAAATCTGCCTTCTTGCCCGGTGGCCGAATTGCTTGTTTTTGCGAAGAAACTGTAATTTTAATTGTATTTGGTGTTTTATGTTTTTCTGTATCTTTCAATTTTAGTACAGATATTTTGAGTGTTTATGTATTTTTGCTTTGTCCCGAAGTGAGGACTGAATTAATTGAATGACAAACATATTTGTTATGAAATTCGATGAAAAGTTGAAATGAGAGGCAGGACAAAATGAGTACAATTTAATATTCCGTACAAGGGTCATGTAGTGTACACAACAGATTGTTTTCGTGAAATGAAATCTCATAGCAATGAAACGATATTGGCTTGCTCAGATGCGGTCGTTTGGTTTCGTTGGTTTATTTAATTATGGCAAAATATTCGAGGACTATCTTTCGTGGGGGACGTTCTAATGGAAACTGGCTCTTATACACGTCTGCCATGGAGAAAACCACAAAAGCGCCCATGCAGCCAGCCTGTTCCCTAACATTCGAACCCTGGACCGAACTATCAATGTTCAGCGAGTGTACCGCTCATTCGCTGTGAGCTCAGAAGTTGTCGTATCGCTAACACATGAAAGCAAATAAGTTACCGTATGTTTCTATGTATAAGCCAAACATTTAACAAATGTTAAATGACTGAAAGTCTTCACAAATATTTCCATCATAAAAAATGACATTTCATGTTGAATAATTGAAAATACATTATTTTGTTAGCACGAAACGGGCTGTTAGTTTCGTTTCTCATTTATGTATCCTTGTCACATTTAAAATCGAAAACTAATTATATGTCTATGTATACACATGTAAAACTTGGTTAATATTTAAATTCCATCAATGGCCTTTATAACGCGTAAAACGTTAATAACTTATTTTTATAACGCTTACCACGCACGAACGCTTAGAATGCTGAAATATGTCAAGCTGTTAAATGTTTGCTTTTTTAAAATAACGCATATTGTTCTGAAGCGTATAACGCTTATAACTTTATTTTCACTTTTGAGTCGAATCGTTTTTTCAACTTATCATTTTTGGGGGGTTATTTTTCTAACGCATATAATGTATGGACGCTTATAATCCTCAAAAACTTGTTGTCGAATGTTTTCATTTCGAATAATAATATATATCGCCTATAACGCTTATATATAATACATATATATATAGAGAGAGCTACATAGTCGCACCAGACAGGTTGAAACACTTTTGGTGCAGTTTTAAAATTTGAATCCTTTCAGTTTTTTTTCTCTTCCATCCTAATATACATTCATTAAAATTCTAACTGTAGCTGAAATAGGTTATATAAAAACTATATGTTATTAGTCCAAAGGGACAATTTGCCCAGAAGGACTATTCATTTCGTTTTGGCATTTTGCGCTGGTTCACTATAAAGACATATCACTTTTCAAATTGCTGCCACCAAATATTATCTCTCTGTATTATATTTAAAGAAATTAAATAATGAAGAATCTGCATACATGTATGCATGTTTCTCGCATTGTGATAAAACAACGGTACCTAGAGCCATCCAGTTTTGAATAACCTACGTTTCCACCCGAATATGCGCATCTGGAAGCCCAAATTTAGAATTTGGAAGTTGTTTTATTATCTGTTTCATATTTTGTAAAACTTTAACGAATTTTTGATGAACAAACTCAAACGATTTAAAAGCAAGAAATGGCAACACTCTACGGGGGGGGGAACCTTTTTATCTTCAACACGCGGAACTGTGTATAGGAAATTCTAAAGACAGACTCATTTTAAAATTAATTTGCGTTACTGCTGTTGAACTGAATTTTATGGCTTAAGTGAGAAGAACATGATATTTAATAAATAAAGGTAACACACAAAATGTTAAAAAAATGCCCCTTTAGACGTAATTTAAAATTTGAAACTTTTCAGATTTAAAAAAAAAATTTTTTTATCCTAATTATATTCGTCAAATATCTTAATATACTAATTCTATCTGACTAGAGATTTTCTTAGCAGCAATCCTCAAAGTCTGTCTTTCTTAAAGAGAAGGGCAGGTGAATGTCACCATCCTGTATTTCACCATTAATATCATTATCATCCGGATCTCAGATAATATCATCTTCAGTTTTGACCGCAGCATTACTCAGTAAAAGTTATAACTTTTAATTTAAAACATGCATAATACATTGTCATGTTTTTTTTTTCTTCGAGCGTTTTTCATTACGTAGCAAAAAGGAAGATTGAATTTAATTTAAAGTAGAAACTTAAGTAACTTTAAAAGTAAAAACGCAACAAGGCGGGAGAGGAGGGGGTTCCGCCTTGTGAAGTGGTTACTGTAATTAAGAACAAAAGTGAAATTTGCTGTACTATTACCAAAGCGCTAAATGCTGCTCATAGCCAGATGTTGTGAACCATTTTTTCGGGTGGTAAATCGGCACTTTGATAGGTTTGGCTAATCTAGGGGAAGATTACTTTCCACTTTTACGGATTGTATGTACTAGTTTAGCTAGATTTATACGCCGATTTTAAATTCGGCTTCTGTACGGTTTCTCTTTTTTGGTTTAATTTTTGCGCCGGAATCTAATTATCGACTTATGTTCGAAAATATACGGCAATTGCGTTTTATACGATGTGATAAAAAAGAAATTTAACAGAAACTTTGTAGACACAAAAAACTTTCTTCACGTGATATTGACAAGAAGGTCCAAATTAACCATACCACAATTCTTGCTTTTGCAAAAATGATTTCGCGTATTTGCGTAACTGTAAAGAAATAACAGAGATCATATGCAGTTGAGGATGATACTAGCGTGAGCGAAGTAAGTAAAACTGCACGCTAGAAAAACGTTTATTATACGTATTTGGTCAGATTGCTGGTTTTTTTTCTCGTTTTGCAAAACCATTGTGGAATAAAACGCATAGAAAATTGATTTTGCGGTAAAAGCAGCTGAAATGTTTTTCAATAATTTTCATGACGAATTTTTTTTTATAAAAGCAATATCGATAAAAATAATTATGGATGAAAATAATTTGTGAATTCTAAAGAAGAGTAATATTTCACAATTTGAAATTTTCATTCGTAAAATTTTAAAAAGTTAACCTTTTATTAAAAACTTATTTATTTAAGCATGTGCTATATGATATAATGTCAGACATTCTCTTTATTGACTAAAAATGGTCTGAACTAATTCTCTGGGTTTGTTAACTTAATCAAATATTGCAGTACACGAGAGCTACCTTCGTGGAGGACTCTTGGAAGGGAAACTGTCATGATTCATGTTAGAAAAATCACTAATACAGGCATTAATCAGGACAAAAAGATACGTGATCATGTTTTACGACAACTTCTGTTGCTCGTATTTTCTAGTGTTTATTATCGTATATTAATTTGATTAACTGTAAGGGAAAACAAACACACAATTAATGCACATATTTTTTTTCATTTATTTATTAGTGTTAAGAAAAACAGAAATTAATATCACAATCCCTAAAAAAACATTTTTTTTTCTTATTGCGGGCACTACCCATTTTTAGGCTTTCGCCCGTTACTAATGGGCAGAAGTGATGGTCATTTTAGTATGGATGCACCTATTAGGCAGCTCCGGTTACCTCTTATGAGGAAATGGACAATTTTATATACACGCCTTTTCCGGGATTCGAATCCGGACCCTTCGGTATCGCAGTCGGCTTCCCTAACCATTATACCGTCTGGGCGAGCCTAAGAAAACAAGCATGTCTTATGCAATTACAACAAACTTTCATTGACAGGAATCCCAAAAGAGCGGAAAAACAAAAGTTAGTGTTAAAAATAATTCGTTTTAACTGGGTGTTTCAATTTCATGTTTGGAATAGTTTTTTCTGCATGTTAACTGTTTATAGTATGTAGCTACGTATGTATTACATTATTGCATACGTCGTATAGAAAACACTACTGTACTACATTAATTACTGTACTGTAACTTGAGAAACTGTACACACTGATTGTTTTCTGGTGAAACATTCCTATATATTGCGATGTCGCAGAGGGGAACCAAAATGCCTAGTAACTTCAAGGCCAAGCGTACTCATGTCTTACGTTAAATTAACGGCCTATTTAGATATTATAGCAAACCTTTCTAAAGTGTCCTAAGGCATGTAAAACTTCCTGACGGGTAGACGGAATGATACTGTCTTTCTCACTTTCTTCTGATGACATTTCTTGCACCTCAGAAACAACTGATTTTTAAGGCCCACCAGCGGCCGAGTGGTAAAGTCGCTAACACTTGTAGTTCGATTCGCAATTCGAATCCTAGCAAACGTGCTGGCTGCTTGGGCGTTTTTGTGGTTTCCTCATGTGTAACCTGTGTGCGAGTCAGTTTCACTCGAAGGCGTCCCTCCTCTTAGGCAGACAGCCCTCGAGTGCTTTGCCATATTTCACATAAACCAAACCAAACCACAACTGCTTTCATTGGAGCATATGCGTTTGCGTCAGCTGCACTAACAAACTCGTGGAAATTAATTTGAGGGTTCTCAGCATCTTAATTAAGAATTATGCAAGAATTAATTGTACTAGCTAAAAGCACATCTGAACGTAGAATTGCATTTGTTGATTGAAGTTCACAGTGGACTCGATGATCGCGATTGGCGAGCCATGTTATTCAAGCTGGCTGCATTTAAAAAAAATGCAATGTCTTCAGTGGGGTTTTCAACTAAACGTGTTGAACATTTCTGAACGCAGCCCTAGCAGAGAAACAACAGGAAAAAAGAATACAAATAACTTTGAAAGTTTGCGTTAAATGAAAAAATCAAAAGACGCAACGGACTAAAAAACAAATCGTAATTTGTGATAACCAAAATTCGCGTTAACCGATAAAACTACCTGGTAAGATCATGTACATCGCTGCCGGGACCGAAATTTTGTTCATGTATTGAGGGGGTTTACTGTATTATAGAAAAGAAACTATTGAGATTATTGTTTGAGGTGCCTGGCATTAGTGAACTGTAAACTAGAGCTCATAAAATGCTTTCGCAGTATTGAAGCTACTGATTTCAGTCGTTTCTTTATTATGAGAAATCATAATGTCTGCATTAAATATGAATTCAGTACCAATGTAAAGTTTTTAACATAGACATAATGAAAGGGAAAAATGTACTAGTACATTAGCAGTAATCCTTAAAACACCTATGCTGACTTTTACAATGTAAAATAAATCTTTCTTGTAATTTGAATTCTTGAATCTTGTAAGCTGATGCAATATTCTGCCGTTTGGATGGGTCAAGCGCAGTAGTTGCAAGGAAGGATTAACGCTCATATAACACTAAAACGATACAAAATCCAAGAAAGCTATCTGAAGCACTGAGAACTTAAATATCTAGGTTATCAATCATTACTGAAACTGCAGAGGATAGCCTGCAAAAACAACGTCATCTTAAAAAGCAAGAGTTGATGAAACTCTATCTTAATGAGGTGTCGCCTTTGACAGAAGAGGTGATGAGCCGCCAAGCCACCATTAATATTGGTACCATCGGTCACGTAGCACATGTGCCATTTCTGGAGTCCAAACGGTGCGTGTCAAAAATGAACTGGAAAGAAACATCACTATCAAACTGGGCTAAGCAAATGCTAAAATTTATACGTGGTACTATCAAAAGTTTCCGATACCCAGTTGTTGTATATATCATTTTCCAGTAACACGGCAGATGATTTTGCTTGCGACAAGTCGAACTGAGGTGGAAGATTCCGGCTTCTGCGGCATGTGGCATTTGTTGATTATCCAGGACATGGCGACCAGGATTTGTTGATGATTATCCAGGACATTCTAATGGCGACCATGTTGAAAAATCCTACCGGCTGCGCCATTCAACATGGTCGCCATTAGAATATCACTGAACAATCAACAAATGACACATGCCGCAGAATTCATTTTTGAAACGCACCGTTTGGACTCCATAAATGGCTTTCAAAATAGTCTATTTGCCATGTGCTACGTGACCGATGGTGCCGATATTAATGGTAGCTTGGCAGCACATCACCTCTTCTGTCAAAGGCGACAACTCATTTAGATTGAGTTTCATGAACTCTTGCATTTTAAGATGGGGTTGTTTTTGCAAGCTATCCTCTATAATTTCAATAATGATTGATAACCTAGATATTTAAGTTCTCACTGCTTCAGATAGCTTTCTTGGAATTTCGTATCGTTTTAGTGAAATATGAGCGTTAATCCTTCCTTGCAACTACTGCGCTTGACCCATTCAAAACTGCACCTTATACGTCACTTAAAAAGAATGTTCTAAGAAAAATTATTAGGGAGCTGATCTTTCTTTTGGCCATTCTCGGATATCTGCCATTTATATATATGAATTAGCAAGCAACCATAACTCGTTATGCTAGTTATATTGGTATAAAATGGGTCCTCGAGATGATGTTGTTTGGCATGTATGGAATTTTATTTTATTTGATGCAATTAAATATAAGAAGAAAATGGTTTTAACAATTTTTTTTTCTTTACAGGTAAGAAATTTCATACTTTCATAGCAGTAGCAATGTGGAGATTCTGAAACTTGCTTCATTTTAAGCGTAATGTATAATGCTTTTATTGAATTTACATATACTTTTGTATTTTTAGTCTACATTTTTGTTACATTTTGTCAACTGGAATTTTATTTTACTTATTTTTATTCATGAGTTTTCAAACCTTGCAGTGAAATTAAAAAAATATATAAAGGCTTAATTCGTCTCCTTTTATTAGTTTAATTTTGAAAGTTACGTCTTGGTACTTGAAGTTATTTGGAACGCATAATGGAAGATTAAATCGTATTTCAAATGTTTTAACTGTTCTCATTAGTTATTTGAAATGAACAGAGGGGGAAAAAACCATTATATAGGCCTATTCGAAATATTTCATTTTGATCAAAATTTAAAATATAAAATAAAAAAAAAACATTATTTTCAGTGGACGATAAATGACTTTTAACTACCATCGAAGAAGTTCTTTATTTTGTAAGATTTAGTTTAACTAACTGTAAACCTCTATCTTCTAACTAGTATAAGCGAATTATTGCCATCACTACCAATGGTTTATAGCATCCAACTCTAAAATTATCAAGTCTTTTTGGTGCGGGAATCTTGAAGAATCATTTGTGCTATGGCTGAAAGTCATTTGCTAATTGCATATGAGTTACTTATTTTCCAAGCCAAATAAGCAATGAAACTTCTTTCCATAAAAATGAAACCGATTCTTCTACTTAATTTTACAAAGTTGCATCTTAGCATGGTGTTTCATATCCCACTGTAGAGACTTCAAGTTTTTTTAGAGCAAACGTATAGAAGAATCAGCTGTACTTTGGCCAGGAATCAGTTGCTAGATTTCCGCTGATCAGTGCTGACAACTTCATCTTAAGCCGCCCAAACGGTATAGTGCTTAGGAGAGCCTTCTGCGGTACCGAACGGCCCACAGTAGAAGAGATGGATGTTTGTCAATGTACAGTGTCCTTGCTGACGCATCCGCTCGGAGTACTGTCTATCAAAATTGGGGGCGGAATTAAGCGAAGTTGTATTGTCACCTGTATGGTACTCTAGGACCTGCTAACGACAGGCGCAGTCTTGCTCTCCAAGAAGAAATTCGTGGGCTTGTTCTGATGTTACTAGTAATATAAGTCATAACGCACAACATTTCATCTTAGGATACGCAGAAAGCATGTTCTCAGTTCCTTACCCTGGATGTTCAGGATTGCTGTTGTTTTACAGAATCTGTTCGAGAAGTTTCCTTGTTTTATAGGCTGCAGATTGAGTACATGTGTCTGCTCCAGGAATACGCATTTGATGACCATAGAATCAGTCTGATAATAAAAGTGATGATCCTTTGTGCCTATCATTCCAAACCAAAAGATTTCTGATGTTCAAACAAGATTTTTTACGTGATCTCACAAATAAAATTTCACTGCTATGTGTTTGGACTTAAGTTATTCACTACCGGGGACAAATACACCATAAATCGTTCTCGTTTCCATGCAGTTCATGTGTATACTCGACAGTAAACTGGATGAATAGTAGTTAGTAGATTAATCTGCAGACTTTTTGATAGTAAAAGATAGGAAAATTTTAAGAAAAAATTATACGAAATTTTATAAATATTTCTTCAAGCTATCCGCATCAATAGGCGTAATATTTAAAAACAATCTATGATGATGCAGGGAAAAGCAAAACATTTCAATCAACAAGTTAATAGAGCGCCCTCAACATTTGCTCAATAGCTTATCCAGTGTCTAAAAATTCCCTATGATGATAGACGTATAAGACATTCAGCACTCTACGGTGGATACTGAATGCAAATTTACAGGCTGTAATAAGAAACAATGCAAGTAAAACCGAATAGTCATCTTGCATTTAAGTTACATAGAACTCGTTAATGTCTGATGCAACTCAGCGCACATTTTTGTAACAAATTGTTATCTCAAGTTTCGACCAAAATGAGGAATATAAATTCTGGATACTTGATTTTTAGCCTTTTAGAACATAGCATTTTTAGTGAAATAGGAATCGTTTATTATATTCCTTTTTATCAATAAAGATGTGAAGATAATACCTTTTACCACTCTTTATTCCATCAGATCGCTATGAAATATATGATATATTTTCCCCATAAAAATTGTAAACCTTTCTTTGTCAAGTTGTTGCATTGTTAGAAAGCGATATAACATCGCGTAATAAAAAATTCCGCATAAAATTCAATTTTTTTCCCTCATTAAGACATCTGTTTACTAGAAAGGTTTGAATGAGATAGATGCAAATTGACGAGAGAAAAAAAAGGACCACACAACAATATGTATTCTGTTCTCAGAAAAGAACGCATGTGAAAGTAGGAAAAATAAAATGCTATAAAACATAATTATTGAGTTGAGTTGTATCAGGTTTTTCTCCATCTTTTCTTTTCTTTTTTTTTTTCTATTTATTATCGTTTTCTTAACATGTATACACAATGGCTTTTGGTGTCAGGGAGTGGCCTTGAAACGATATTGATGATACTTAGAAATTGCCAGATCGTGGTTTTGGTTTCTTTCTATCTGGTGCCAAGCGATATATTGTTATTTTAGAAATTGAGATTCCGGCATTCGAAAGAAGGTCGACATATATTGAATTCGAAAGGAAAATGTTCGTGAATTATGTAACAGATTATGATAAATCAAAACTTTAGAAAAAAGCGTGTTGTTTAAAAAGTATGCTTTATAATAATGTTCAGCTTTGAATTATTTATTAGAAGATATTTTAGAGTATTTCAGCTGAACAAGAAATTTAAGCTGAGAATTTGCAAATATATGTTACAAATGAATTGTCACATTGTACAGTGAGTTAAAAATTTATATTATTTACTAATTTGAATTCATGATGGAATTCACTCTCTCAAAATTTGCAAGATAACAGATAATTAAAAAACAATTGATAGTTTTGAATGTTGTAATTAACAGCAAAATTATAGTACATGATTTAAATTAATACGAAAAACATAAATATTCTTTTAATATATATAATATACAGTTTTTAAATAGGTAAAGAAATTATTTTTATTTTCAAAAATAATTATAATAGTGCATAATAACATAACAAACATCATGTAGCTAATGGATTATTATCTGAGCTTACATATAAATGGAAAAAATTTTAAAAAAAGTCATTTGAGCAGCATTGCGTTCTTTGAACTCTTCTAAATAGGAAAAAACTTAACGTGTTTCCGTTGCCATTAGCCTATGAAGAATAATGATTAAAAATATAGAACTGTGTTATTTTTAAATGAGCAATACATTAAAAATAAAAACGCAAACACTCACTGGTGTTCTGACGAAAAATATTAATTATTATAATAATTGAGTTTATAATTAGTATTAAAAATGTTAATAAACATAAAATTATTAAAGAATTAATGTTCATTAGAAATGCAGAGCTAATATTTCTAACTGTTGTTATCATATATCTTGATTATTATCAATTATACTTTTCAGAGCTTTTTTACAGACCAAAACAGCGTTAGCCCAACAGGGCTGTTAAATTCGTTTGGGCAATTTAAGTCGAAAACTTTAAAAGTCTGAATCACTTTCATATTTCTACCACCAAATATTATCGTCCTGTATTATATTTAAAGGAATTAAATAATGAAGAATCTGCATAAATGTATGGATGTTTCTCGCGTTGTGGTAAAACAGCGGTACATAGAGCAATCAAATTTTGAATAACGTACGTCTCCACCCGAATATGGCATCTGCAAGCCCAAGTTTGGAATTTGGTTTATAATTTATTTCGTATCTTGTAAAGGATTTATGAGTTTTTGATTAAGAAACTCAACGATTTCAAAGTGAGCAATGCCAACACTATACGGGGGGAGAGGAAAGCATTTTTATCTCCAGGGCGTTAGACTGTGTATCGGAAATTCTAAAGATATGCTTTTTTAAAATTATTATGTTATATTGCTATTGAACTGAATTTTATGGTCTAGGTGCGAAGAACATGATATTTAATAAATAAAGATAACACACAAAATGAAAGCTTTCAGATTTTTTTTTCGTTTTTTGCTCAAAAAATTAAATAAATAAGTACATTTTGTGAATAAAGAGTAGAAGACTTTAGTATTTTTGAAATAATAGACCTATAATAGAAACCTATAACAGATCTATAATAGAAATGTTAAGCCCATCAGTATAAAATGCTGGAATATAACTTATTTTAAAGGATGCAAAAATTAAAAGAAAAAAAATATAGTTGAAAACTTTCTGAACCTACAAAGAAAATTTATTTAGAAATAAAACTGCCATCGAATGTTTATTTCAATTTAAAATATTAAAGAACAATATAAAACTGCTGTTTAAAAATAATTTTAAAGAGCATGGAAAAAAGTTATAAGAAGTTGAAAGCAGAATACATTCGATAAAACTCTAAATGGGGGGAGGAAGGAAGATTTATTTTGGATGACACCTTATCGCCATGAGTTAATTTCCAATTAAGATTTCACCTTCATTTAAATATCAGAAAAACGATCCATTTATCTGGTGAATTCTTTCGGAAGCGTTCTTATACAATGCAAGTCGAGCATGAAAAACGTGGCGTTTAGAACATATAATAAAGCTCTCATTTCATTTATTGAACCTTGCTCAATAACGAATCGCTTGGCACAACTTCTGCTTTTGACATTCCGCCATTTTTTATAGCTTTCCCCCATTTCTCTGACAGTGGAGAATTCATTTCCTTCGTAACGTGATGCGAATTAGTTGTAGTTCTTTTTCTTTTTTATTATTTTCTTCCAGCGTAATTTGAGCTCGAGCTCCATTTATTTTATTGGATGGTTCTTCATGCGGTAATAATAACTACGTTTAAAGATTTATAGCTTTTTTTAACAAAAGTTTTAGTTTGTTCTTTCTTTTCGGTTGTTTTTATTAAACGTTTGGTTCTAAAAAAATAAGGCATTATAAAACACTTCAAAATTTCAGGTTACATAAAGAATTAGATCGTGAATTTATAGCGATATCTTTTATTTTTTCCTTTTTGTTATAACTGCTCAAGCTACTTATGTCATCATGCAGTTAGAGTTGGCGATATTTCATAAGTGGATTTCTATAGCGATTTTATTTATTTTAATTACATTAATTAAAACAGGTTATTAGATTACTTGAGAGTATATATGCATTCTAAAGAGTATTTCGTTTCCACTAATACAATATTGCATTTTTAAGATAAATAGTTTTTCAGAACAGTTATTTTTATTATTGAATGCTCTTTTAATAAAAACTCTTTCTGTTAGCACTTTCTAATAATGCCAATAGTCTGTGAAAAACTTAAATCTTGAGCTTGAATGTAATTATATTGCTTTCGGTATAATGTATTTCAATATGTGTTTTTATCATTCTCTTTTGAGTGTAGTAATAAGTAAATAAATTTATTTACTCATGCTTTTATATCTAAAAGAGGTTTTTACTTAAGTTCAGTAAATTTTTGAAATCGCATTTGGTTACATGAAATTTCGTTTAAAACCAAACTGTAGAATACAAGAAGAGTGAATGTAACAGTTTTTTTTTACAGATTTTTTTAGAACATCGTATTGTCATCACAAATACGCACGCGCGAAAAATTAAAAAAAAATGGGTTCGTAAATATGAAGATTTGTCAAAACAGCGTAGAAATTGAGGAAGGGAAAATATTACGCAAAATTAAAGATGGACTTATTAAAAGTGAGACTCAGTTGGTGTTTCAGATTTGTATTCAAATATTCAATTCCGATTCTTTTAATTTTGATTATACTTATAAAAGGAACTTTTAATACTTGGATATTGAAAAAGGATTTATGCACTAACATTAAACCTGTAAGTTTGTTCGACAAACAAAGACGAAATGTTTTGATTCATTAATTTAACAACTGGTAAATTTGCAAAGTATCTGTGACTGCGTGATGCTGAAAACAAATCGAGGATTACGCTGATTACAGTTTTAAAGTTATCGAAAGACGACGATATTAATACCATCATTAGAAATGCAGTAATACCATTCTCATATTTTACGTACCTCAGGGAAAATATATTCTAAAATTGAAATTTTGGTACACCTGGCGACGAACACAAGCAATTCAAGTTCTAGAATAAAAAGGATTCATATGCGTTCTTGAAATGCGTCTTCACTTAAACCTCTTAATGAATGTCTAAGTCCCACATTTAACGGGAACCTTCGATCAAATTTATGAATACATCATCATCCGATAAATTCTCCATTTCCATGAGATGCATTCCGGTTTCATAGTATACGTTCAGTCCTTAAATTTAATTAAATCTACTTTCGAGTAAACCTCCTTACTATCAAACGGCGACACAGATGTTAATTTTATGCCTACTTTTCCTGAGGTAGGCGAATAATTTAAAATTCAAATGAATCTGAAAGCTTAGCGCGCGTGCTTTTCTTGGTGGGCAAGAAAATTAAGTAATTAATATGAAATCACGCCCGAAATTAGAATTTGTTTAGAAGGGAGAAAATCGGAACTCGTGGCTGTTAATTATCGTTGCCAGATCCTCTAATGTATCTGTCAGTCGAGCTCTAGTCTCAATTAATCACGTAAGACGCAAGTCTCTGCGAATTCAAGTGAAATACAAATTCGATTTGCATTTGTTAATGTAAGGGGAAAGGCTCGCTCCTGCTTATTAAACATTTAAACGATAGAGGGTGCTTTAGGTTTTGACTTGCATGTTTATAATGCGTTGCAAATGTAAGGAGAATCGAGCTACCCCAAGTGGCGCTGCAAGCGTTTATATTAAGGGCAGAAGACGTTCTTGCAGCTTGAGTTCTGTCGTTCGCTATTGTTAAAAAAGATCATAGAATACTTCCGTTTCATTCATGCTAGTTTTTTCCCAATATTTTTTAAAGCTAGGGTTATTCTAATGTACAGTTTAGGTAAATTATTGAAATAGTAAAAATAATAATTGATGGAGAATATCATATTTTCTCATTTCTGTTTATTTAAAGTTATAGCTGATATTAATTCACTAAATGTTTTTGTCATTTTCGTGGCATTCAATAAAAGATTCGAAAGGTGGTGGTCAGTATGAAATATTTTTGCATTCTATTCAGCCTTTGATTCTAGAAACTTAGAAATGCTCAGTGGTTTTTTTTTTACTTTAATGAGGGCACCAGTGCTTTACCGTGGGTTCAACAGATGGTGTCCTTCCTCTATAATTTCTGTAAGTTAGATGTTTTTTTCGAGGTACAGTATTTCTCCAACATTAATGTTTGAATAGATTTGTGAGAACTAATTCACCGTATATATGAGGCTCTTGTACTTATAACGATGTAATGTTTGCTGTGATGAGTACTTTCAAGAAATAAAGCTTGTAAGAAATCTTGTAATTGAAAGCTCTAATGACTTAATTTGAGTTTTATAGGTGCAAAAGACCTGAAGAAAAGAATTGAAGGTGTCATAAAGGTTTTCTTCAGATTCAGATTTCTTCATTTCTCCAAGAAATTCGCAATAAAAACAAAGTTTTGTTACTTCTGTAGCACTGAGTAAAGAACTTAAATGTCGGTAAATGTTCAATGTCATCCACATTTTAAATAATTGGAAAAAAATAATTATAATTAATTTTAAATTAGCAGACAGACACCTATATTTTAATAATTAATAAACATATAAAAGTATTAAAATGGTTCATATTTTTGTATATTAATTATTTGAAATGTTATTAATTATGCAGAGTGGTCATAAAAAGTCTCGCTCGATATATGAACCTCTAGCGACCTATCTTCTCAACCAACTGAAATGAAATTTTAGGTAATGTTATTTGAAGCTCGAAATTTGATGATTTAAAACAATAAAGCTTTCACGGTTGCGGTTACAGTGGAAAGATTTCAAACTTTTTCGAATGGCACACCCACTTTTTCCTTGCGTTCTGAAAAACCATAAATGGCGAAGAGCATTGTAAAGCATACTTCGCACATGGTAACGCGTTGCATGCGGGAGATTGCTGACAACAATGACGAACGTAACATCTAAAGAGGAATCTATCTAACTCCACGTTTTATGACATCTTTCAATTCTGACAAATTTCATGGTTTTGGTGTATTTTTCTAGCTTTCATATAACCACAGAAACAGAAATCCATCGGAGTGAGGTCGGGCGATCATAGTGGTCATGAAACTGCAAAGTTAAGGAAAATAACTCTACCTTGAAACACTGTAAATGTGCTCTTTATGCTTACTATTATTATTATCTACTTTAATTAAAGAGGCCAAAAAATATTTAAATGGCCCTTTTTTATTCGTTGGAACCTCACGTTTTCTTTATAGATATCCTCTGCTTTCAAAACTAACTGCATTCGTCATATGGAAATTTCTTTTTTTAAACAGAGAGATTCTGAATAAAGCATCACACCTTTTCCTAGTTCTTTCTGTTGCGACAAATCACACTTGTCTAAAATCAGAGTAAGCCCACGAAATTCATCTTGGCAAAGAGTCAAGATTGCACAAGATTGTGCAAGTCAAGATTGATCGTTGGCAAAAACGTTGGGCACCATACAAATCATAATACGACTTTGTTCAGTTCTGCCCCCAATTTTGAAAGAGAGTAAGTCCGAGGTTCTCCCACTCCTTTTCCCCTGACATCAACCTCTCGAGAGGAATTTCGGCTTGCCGCATATTTTGAGTGCTATCCTACCGCAGAGACACTATTCATTTATAAACATCCATGTCTTCTCCGGGATTCGAAGCCAGGCCCTTCGGTGCGTCTCAAACGCAACCCTGGCTGGCATTCTGCCAAAACACATAGACTCGTCCAAAAGGGGCGTTATTAGTCGCTGCGAGGTGAAAGTCTTCTCTTCTCCGCAAAGAGAGAATGGAGGGGAAAAAAGTTTCTATTCATCCACCTTATTTTGAGAATAATTCAGTCCGAATGGCGCATGCGTGTTTGCGCTTATGGTCGCGGATGAGGCGGTCGAACTATAGACAGATATATTTGACAAGAGACTTTTTATTTGAGTTAGTAGGAAACAGTTATATTTGACATTTTTAATAGATAATATTTGACGCGTTATAGATCTAATACCTTGCCTTAGAAAAGCGTCCACAAAATCTCTCTTCCTAAGATAAAGGCCCTTCTAGTGTTTCGGCTTAGTAAATTTATCTTTCAGGAAAATTAATATCAGTTTTAAATGTATTTTGAAATAAGGTTTAAGATTTTGTAGTATCATATTCTTAATAGCTTTTAGGCGTTTCGAGAAAGTGAAAACAGCTCCTGTAGATAAACATATTACGAGTCAAAATGAGTATATAGAAATGGATTATTGTTCTTCTTTTCATTTCTTTTGCCCTTTTAAGCTATATTGCTGCGTTTCCCTTCCCTTCCCCGTTCATATGAGTATCATTTGAAAAGTCGTCAATAATAATGGATTCTCTAAAATGTATCTTTAGAGCGAAAACCATTAAAAACTTTTTCATTGTCTATGAGTTATCCGGTTTCATTCATGATTAGTTTCAGATAATATCTTTTAGATATCTGAAGTAGAAAAATGATACTTTCTGAAAGTACATTTTGCTGGTATCCGAAATGTTCTTCCATTGATAAGCGCTTTAAAAAAACAACGTGAAAACTCCTTTTGTATTTATTTATACGTGAAAATACGTAATTTAAAACTTTAAACATAGCAGGCAGTTCCTAAAAACCCATTAAAGGATTTTTTATTATTGTTTTGATTTAAGAAAAAGGATTTGACTTTATGGTTATTATTTTTAAATTCTTTCTTTCTTGTACCTTGAAATCAATTACCTGCTGAATAACCAATTTGGCAAATTATTAAACGTAGCATTTGTAGCGATATTGTATAACTAGTACAACAAAAATCTTTAATTTAAACTATCCTTTGAGAATTGTGAATAAATTCGCATACTGGAATCAAAGTGTTCTGAATAAATAGCTTCGTTCATCTGGATGAATGTGGGATGCAGCTATAACTGAACAGTTTAATTTCAGAATGGTTTAATTGAAATGCGTAATGTTGGAATTCACGATATGTTGCAGTTAATAGCTGAAGAATAATTTTCATTTTAACTCTGAGTTATTACTGGGTGTATTGAATAAAGAGATAGTAGCAATAAATACACTCACGTTTGTGAAAATTGCAACACCAAGAAGGAATCGTCATAATTGAATGCAATTTAATACACAGTTGAGTGGTAGTGGTACAAATAAATGATTAAATGTTCAAAGCAAACAAACAAGAACAAGAGATCAGAATCAGTATTTTGTGTGGCCACCACGCGCCGCAATAAGTGCTGCTACACGACGTGGCATGGAGTCAAACAAAGTTTGAATGTCTGACTGAGGAAGAGCATTCCATATCGTTTGTACGCGTACCCAAAGTTCGTCTGCAGACGCAACAGGACGAGGATCACGAGCAAGACGCCGACCAATGACATCCCACACATGTTCAATTGGCGACATATCCGGGGAACACGCAGGCCAAGGAAGAAGCTGTACCTGCTGCGCTGCAAAGAAGGATTTAACAATCCGAGCAGTATGAGGGCGGGCATTGTCCTGTTGAAATACAGCGCCTGGCAAGCTTTGAAGGAAGGGAACAGCTTCGGGCTGTAGAACTTCACGGATATACCGGTTGCTGTTCAGATTGCCCACAATTCGTAGCAATTGAGATCGTCTATGATATGCTATGGCGCCCCAGACCATAACTCCGGGTGTTCGTCCACTGTGGCGTTCGATAATGCACTCCGGAAGGTGGCGTTCACCGGCATAGCGTCTGACACGAATGCGGCCATCATGGTACCACAAATTAAAGCGGGATTCGTCAGAAAACACGACATGCTGCCAATCAGCACGCCAGTCTCTATGCTGATTGGCCCATTGTAGCCGCAGGCGGCGATGGTCGTGCGTTAGGGGGATCCTGTATAAAGGAGTCCGTGCGCGCAGTCCACACTGCAGCAGACGTCTACGAATTGATGAAGCACACAATGAAACACCTGTAGCTATTGACCACAGTGCTGCCAATTGTCTAGAGGAAGCTGTACGGTCCGTCCGCGCCATGCGGACCAGGTGTCTATCATCGCGAGCTGACGTCACATTTCGGGGTCCACTCCCGGATTTCCGAGTTGTCCGACACTCGTCCGTCCACTGCTTCCAAACGCGCATCACTGTGCTGCTGTTACGCTGCACACGAGAGGCTACTGCACGATACGACAATCCAGCTTCACGAAGGCCGATGATTCTCCCTCGTTCAAACTCTGTAAGTTGTTCAAATCTCGCTCTCTTTCGTCGACGAGGCATAAGTACAGATTGAGTTAACGTTTACCACTAGCAGATAACCACCGATAACCATACACGCCTCGCTACAGCCGTCTATTTATTCGGATCCATCAGCCGTTCAGAGGGCGCTGCTCAGCATACGCATGCGCTACGGATTTGCAATTCTAATCATTTGCATATCATGCGCTACTTTGCATTTCCTGAAAATTTCAGCTCACTCGCGTAAGTCCTTCATGGTGTTGCAATTTTCACAAACGTGAGTGTAATTATAATTACATTTATTGCGCCATCCAAAAAGCTTTAGAAGCATTTTATATAAGCCATATATATTATCCTTTAAGAAATACTTCTGCCTGCGGGAGTCTTTTTTTTTTTTTACAAAATTAAAAACATTTTTTTTAAAAAATTATGTTATCTTATAAGTATCAAAAAAATATTTTTTTTCATTTTTCATTCGAAAAAAAAGTTTTTTTAATTACATTATTTCAGAAATCTGGTATGTACGGTATGCTTTTCTCCTTATAAGAAAGAATTTTAAGACAGTTTTTGGGAAAAATACAAAAACTGTAGCATTTTCTTCCCCCCCCCCTCTTTAGATCTTCCACCCTAAAATGTGTTTGCATCATTTTTTGCGTTCGAGTCTTGTATCTCCTGCCCCGTCCCGAATTTGAGCTTGTTAATGCATATATAGGATTTAAAGTATAGTACAAATGCTAATAAAAGGCCCACCAGCGGCCGTGTGATAAAATCACTGAATACTGGTAGTTTGTCTGGGGTTTGTTTTCTTGGCGAATGTGTTGATTCTATAAGCGGTTACGTCCATGTGTAACGTGAATACGAGTCAGTCTTCTTTAAAAATCCTTCACGGAGCATCTCTCCCCTTGGCGGATACCAATCTTTGCTTCACCATAATTAAGTGATGGATTTTCTGCAACTGAAACAGAAGGTGAAGGTTTTATTGCACACTGATTCAAATTACAAGTATGGACTTTATATTCGTTCGTTAAAATTTAAATTCGTCAGGTTATCAATATGGACTTTAAAGTTTATGCTAGCAAATTTATGCTAAATAAAAATAAAAAAATGTTTTGTTGTGATTAATCTTACTTTTCTGACCTCATATTCAGAACAAGTCCTCGAAATTTATCGTGGCAATGAGTACAAGATTACGTCCGTCGTTGGCAAGAGCCTTCGGCACTATATAAGTGATAACACGATTTAGCCCACTTCTACCCTAATTTTGAGAGAGAGCACCGTAGGGGATGGGTCCGAGGGTCTCCCACCGCTCTACCCCAACCACAAACCACACTAGAGAACATTGGGTTCGCCATATATTTAGCGTGCTCCATCCCGCAAACATTTACAAACATCCATGCTTTATTCGGAGTTCGAACCCAGGCCCTTTGGTACGGTACTCAGATTTACTAACCACTAACCCGTTGGGCGGCTCAAATAAAAATGAAAACAAATCTGTCAGCGCAGAATCCCCCCGCCCAGTCTCTATTAGGTACCATAATACTATTAGATGCCACAGTATCTAATGTACCACATCTAGCATTCTTCTTCTGCGACGTGCTGCGAATGCAAGTGTGTGCAAATGCTGAGTCCGCCAGAAAAATGTGTACATTGTTTAACAAAGAAGCCTGTCTATCATATTTCTTAATTACATTTAATTATTGTTCAAACATATTTTACTTACCTTCAAGTAAGCAAATGTTTACATTAGATGTTCAAAATGTAGGCTGCTTGCAGCCAAACACCTAACAGAACGACGAGCGGTCGCTGCAGCTACAGCGGCCAATGCATTATCAGTGGAGACCGATGCACATGCCTCTGTAATCTTCTGGCAAAGGTTCTCGAGCGTGCGCGCTTACTTCGATACGCTTCCTCTTTTACAGTTCCCCATAAGAAGTCCATGGGGGCAAGACTGGCGAACGGGGAGGCAACTCAATAAGCCCTATTCGTCTAATCCAATGTCCCTGCAGATTGTAATCCAGGAAAGTTTGTATATCTAGGTTGTAGTGGGGCGAGGCCTCGTTTTGTTGGTAGAAGACCTCATCGTCTCCATAGAGCGCACGTACACTTGGTAGAGTTAATGTACGTAACATTTGCAGGTACTCTTCTCCAGTGACAATACTATCAAAGAAGAAAGATCCTATCAAACCCCGAGGTGTAAATCCACTACAGATAGTAAGCCCTGGTAGATTGACTGCCTTATCAACATGGGCGTGCGGATTTTCTGGTGCCCGGTAGACACAGTTTTGTCGATTATCTGTTCCATTTAGTTCATTAGTTTACACTGGGTCTCATCATACGGCAACACTTTCGTCAAAAATTGTTCATCGTTAATTATCATTTGCTGATACCATTCACAAAACTGCATTTGACGATTGAAATCGTCATCATTAATGGGATGCAGTAATCGCGGAATGTAACATTTCCACTTACGTTTTTCAAAATTCGAACCCCCATCTCCTGTACACATTGCGTAGCATACTTCTGTGATGACGTTTCAAACTTTTTCAACACGAAGGCTGACGAAGCAGGACTTACTGCTGTAAGCGTTCTTCCCGATCTTCCTTTGTGAATATCGCAAATCGTTCCACGCTCCTCAAATTTGTCAACAATGGGTTTAATTGTTAGGCGGGTTGGTGCTTCAGTACCAAACTTCCCTCTCCACTGACGCTGCAATTCGATAGCATTCCCAAACCTGATAAAACTCTTAAAAACGTACTACGCTGCTCGAACGTCAAGTGTGTTCCTGCCGTTTTCTTAATCTCACCAACCATGCTGACAGTACCGACATCTGTTGAACGAAAAACAATACTACAGTACACTTAAATTGTCAATGCCAGTATCCTGATTCTGGATGACAAAGAGTGTATAAATTTTCTGGCTGAAATTTTTGTTATCCTACATTGTTTCTTCCTCTCCTTAAAAGGTTTTTTTTAAACACATACGTACATACATAGTACGTCTACGAAGTTTTAAGATTAAGTTCGTAAAAAATCGGAAGCTGAAGAAACTAATATTCGTATTTCATAAACCTTCAATATGTAAATCTTGAAAGTCTATACAAGCCTTGGCTTTTGCATATAACTGTTTGATTCCCTTTGTAGAATTCATTTTCTGTAATACAGTTTAAAATTCTGGCAACGATTTTCTGAATCTCTTCAGTGCTCTAGAAATAATTGCAGGTTTCCAATCTGGAGAATAAGGGGAGTAGTTGAGAATTATGACACATTTGTTTGCTAGATATTGCTTGAGGTCAATGGAATTAGGTGATGGCGCGTTGTCGTAAACCAGGAACTTGTTATTCGACTGTGATTTTTCAGGCCTAATGGGCGAAATCTCTTTAGAAGTCATCTCATTACGTCTCTATAAAATGTGGAGTTTATCATATGTCTCTCAGAAACAAATTTGTTGTAAATCATCTCTTTCTAATAAGAAATGCTCAGAAACATCGCCTTTACTTGAGATTTCTGAAATCAAGTTTTACGGCCGTAGTAAACCTTCTGAACCAAGCACACGATTCCCGATTTGTCTTAAGATCTGCAAATGACTAAATTTCATCTTCTGTCACAATTTGTAAGAATTATTTTGCTGTTTCTCTAACTTTGCAGCAACGTTTTACAGCTGTTGTTTGTTTAGCTTTCGAATTAATAATAGCAGATGTTAAAGTGATCAAAATAAACGTTTAACTGCTTTGAAAAGTATTCTTTCCGTAAGCAGACGATATTTTACGAAAAGCAAGTTGAGACTCCATAGTAATAAATAGTGTCAATCATCGTTTGGCTGGTTTGCTGGAATTTGTTTTAAAAACATCTGTTTGAAAACTTAAAGCACGCATTATGTATGACCTGTTGCAATTAAAATGACGGTTTATAGCTTATTATTTGTGCTGTTTTCTCTCTGAATGATGTCTTTCACTTTCTCTTTAGAAAATAAAAGTGCATATGTGGTATATTAATTACGCGACTCAATTCGAGAGCATTCTTTTGAAATAATACTTCCGGAGGACCTCCGGTAGAAGGGGCGAACTCTGTCCCTCCCAAACAACCCTCATTCGTCTTTATAACGCTATCAGGCACATCCTTTTAAGAACAAAACAAGAGGAACGCACTTCAGAGCGAAACGAAATTAGTGGAGAACACTATTTCGAGGTAACGTTGTTAAGTGATCCTTGAAGTAAAGTGATTGTGATTACTTTGTAGTGAGTTTTCGGGGTAAAATAATTTACCCCTGAGTGCTACATGGAAGTAGGAGGAAATTCACCCATCGGTCCGTTGTGGAGCCGTTCTGCCTATTAAAGATGGGTTGCAATTTTTGGCGATAGCGTTGGCGTTCTTTTGGCGAATTTCAATGAACTTTTACTGAATTTGTCTTTTCCTAGTGGGAGAACTTAACGATATTTATTTTGATTTTCCTCTGATATTTTTTTCTGCATGTTTCATGCATTAACGTGAAATGTAATACTTCTTCCTTTCACGTAGGTAACTAAGTTTTTCAAACTAGGTAAATAAAAACTAGGTTGGTATCTGGGTTGATAACAGAATGATTTCTTTGTGCTTGTAATCTGTGCGAAGAGACTCTTAAGGATATGTTCGCATGCAACATGAATTGACTGTTCTTACATGTAGTTAATCGTTAATAATAAAGAAAAGAAATGCTATAATGTGTATGTTTGTCTATACGGCACTGCACGGAGACTCAAAATACAAAGTTTGGATTATGAGAGAAAGCGTTTTCACAGTGAGTCCGTGTGCATTTTGAAGCGTTCTTTTCCCCCCTTTCCTTTCTTTTCTCTTTTTTTTGGGGGGGGGGACATATATTTTCTGTTTTTTACTCGCTTGTACAAAGTAAAAAGGGAGTATTGTAATCGCGAAAAATTTTGGGTATCACATTTCAACAAAAATATCCATTTTGACTGCTATCGAATGCAATTTAACAATGTTTTTGCGCGACATCTGTACGTAAGAACAAAATAAAGGACTCTTTTCCACCAAACAATTATAAAACTGATTTAAAATGAATTCTGAAGGGATTGCTTTCTTGGCGTCTGTACGTACGTACGTATGTATGTATCTCGCATAACTCAAAAACGAGTAGCCTCAGAACGTTGAAATTTTGTATATAGGACTACTATAACATGTAGATGTATGTACACCTCCTATTTCAGTTGCAATCGGACCAATCACACCAAAAGTATATATATGTATATATCCACTCTGTTAGTCTGCTCAGGGAGCTCAGTTTTTTTTTATTCTTATATTTTGGTAAATTGTGCATTTTTACTTTAAAAATGATTGAATTATGTTGTTCTTATCTTCTGGTTAAGGTTTTTATGCCTTTAGTAAAACTGCATGCAATATTTGTAGAATCACCAACAATTTAAAAGTTGTTTAAAATCGGATAAGCCTAACTATTTTACCATATAGCAGCCATATTAGTTTACATTTGAAACTTAGCAGAATAGTGGATTTGTTGCCAATCTAGAAAAACTAAGTTTCGCAGTAACAAAGATAACGCCTTCTTTTATTATTGCGAATTAATTCATACTTAATCCATTCTGGAATTTATTCGAGGAAATAAGTGTTTAAGATTTACTTCGTAATTTTTAATATAGATATTTTGAGATTTTATGTGTTTTTGTTTAGTCGCGAAATGTGATTTAAAGTAATTGAATTAGAAATGAATCATTTGTGAAAAACTGTTTCTTTTTGGTTTTAATTTTTTAATTTATTTTTTCTTTCTTTTTTTAATTTGTTTTATACATCGTTTTAGATTTATGATAGTATTTGAATAGAACATGTGGCAATGATTAGATAATTTTTCAGATGATATAATTTTTTCTGCATTCTGAGTTATAAAACGAATGAGGGAGGTGTAACGCTGTGAAGTGAACTTAGCGCCAGTTGTGTCGCTATGGTAAACAAATATAGTGAATTTGAAAGAGTGAATTTATTCTATTATTGTTTATGCGCTATCGACGAAGTAGATTTAATTCAGTCCAATAAGTTTAAATGAAGTGCAAGAAAAAATGCGTATAATTTAATATTCCGTATAAGGAAGTCATGTGGTGTACACATCAGATTTTTTAATGTATTACGTTAGAATGTATCACGTTTTTAATGTATCACGTTTAGTGATACTTAGAGAAGACTTTACAAATAATTTTGGCTATCTTTTCTAAAATTCATGTGGTTAGTAAGTCATATGTTGGCCGCACTGGCTATTTTAACAATCATGTTTAAAACGTTGAAGAAGAAATAACATAAAACAGTTCCAAATCTTTGAAATATGAAAATTATTTGACTTTCCCAGTGATTAACGGATTTCAGAGAAATGTTTTCTTTCCGACAATGAAAGTTGCGTTGAAATCTTCCTTTATTTTCACAATTAGCGATCAGCAGTTAAAAGGATGCATGTGCACCGAAGCATTCCTCTCAAGTACCCCATCAAAATCCATCAGCTGTGTGAAAATGCTCTCAACTCCCATTCCTTTTCTACTTTTTCCGCGATAAAATGACATAAATTTGTCCTGCTTTATTAATCATCGCGACCTACATAAATTTAATGCTAACGAGCAATCGTTTCTCAATGAGGTCAACTGAAATCTAAATTTTAGAATGTGCATTAGAGTGGAAATTATAGTAGAAGTAAAATATATGGAGATAAAAATGTAAGCATTTTTGCATCGATTTTATGTCCTGCATAATCGCTAAAAAACACTTAAAGCAACTTTTTGAATTTCGGTAAAATTTGCTGCTTTCTAAAGTGAAGAATACAGACTTTTGATTTATTATCATCGTATTTATTTAATTCTAAGACTCAGCCCCTCTCTTTATAAAAAAAGGGTTTTGATTTTATTCAAATAAAACACGCATGAAATAAAACTCTAAAATAAGTCATGCAAATATTTTTTAACAATCCAAATCTATTTATTAACAACAATAGTGCATCTATCTAAATGAGTAAGTAAGTAATTTGGGAAGATAATTTTCTAACGAATAATTAGTTATTCAGAAAAATATGTGATTCTAAGACCCAATCATTTCTAACGCACTACTTTCTACTACACTTTTATGGGGAAACTGGGCGTCTTATAAGGTATTATTAATTTGCTATATATAATACATATTATTATTGTTATTAATATCTAACGATCAATCTTGAATTTAGACACATTCTAAGCCGAACGGCGTTTATAACGATGCACTAAGATTTTAAAGTGCTATCCGTTTATAACGATGTTTTGTGGCGTAAAGCTTTGTCTCAGAATCGAAGAAATACGATATTATTGATTTAATATTATATTAATAATAATGATCCGATTAATGTAAAATTTGGATAAAAAAGGTCCCCAACGATAAAGTGAAACACAACGCGTAGGCCGGAATTTCCAAAATAGTAATAAGTAATTCATTAGAAATTAGTTACTGATAAATTAATAAAGAAAGAAATATAATCTTAAAACGAAACAAAGAAAAAAAATTCTGATCAGTTTCTGGATTGCGAACCACGAACCACTAAGCCACCAAAACTAAGGCACAATCCAATGAAAAGGTCTAATAAAAAATAACTGATCTTTCCAAAAAAAAAAGTTATAAGCGGCCATTTTTCTGCTTCATTTTAAGTATTATTTTAAAATTTATTTTGTTTTAAGATTATTTTTTTAAATTTTATACCTGTAGTTTCATTTATCCTATTTTTCTCTTCATAATCTGCCGTCTAATTTAGAGAGAAACATCAGCGGTCAAGTGGGAAAATCGCTGGACACTGATAATCCGACTTGGGTTCATTTCCTAGGGAACGATCTTGTTGTATGTAGTGAACGGGCTAGCTTTTGCGGTGTTCTGCGTAAGTTTAAAGCGGATACCGCCTAATTTCCCTTAGAAAGTTTTTTTAGAAAGCCAAGAGGCCGAAGGCCCCTATTCTTTTAAGCGCAGATAACTGTTGCGTGTTTTGCCATAATGAAACAAGTTAACCAAATTAAAGAAAGGTGTAACAATTATAAGTGAATTTCACATAATTTCTGTGAGATTAGGTAACATTCACATAGAGCTCCTACATATACTTTGTGGACTAATTTAATTGCACATTAGTGCATCTAATTTTTAGGACGTCGTTAAGTAATTATCAAATAACTATAGACTGAATTGAATTGTTTTTATTTTTTGAGCTTTTCACGTTAGATTTTTAAAAAAATATAGTGGCTTTTTCGAAGCAATGAACATGAAGACAACATTTTGACCCTACATTTGAACGGCTGATCTTTTAGCTGCTAAGCAGATGTGTTAATCACAGCGACAGTATGCATCGGGGGATGCGATAACTTTTTGCAGATTCTTAGCAAATAATATTGTATTTTTTTTATCCTTTTCGCTGAAGCTATTTTATTCAAAAATTCAATATTCTCAAATTAGAAAAATATATGAGATTTTACACAAAGTATAAAAATAATTAATTAAAATTTTTTACAAATATTTCTAGTTAGAATTTTTAACGAATAAATGCTTAAAATTGATTATTATTTTAAATAATTTTATTTTTTAGAGTCTTTTATTAAAAATTATTGTTTCTGGTTTGTATATTTTATGCTATCGATACATCCACAGTTTTTTATGCTATCAACACACACTTACTTCAAATTAAATTTTGCTTTTGCAGTTATTTTATGTCTCTGAAATCTTTTCCTCACGAACCTAAACACATACTGAACATAGGCCCACCAGCGGCCGAGATCTAAAGGCGCTGAAAACTGGTAGTTCGGTTCAAGGTTTGAATCTCGCGAAGAGGCTGGCTTTATAGGCGTTTTCGAGGTTTTCCCCGTGTGTAACGTGTATACGAGCGAGTTTTCCGTAGAAAGACCTCCACGAAGGCATGCCTTCCCTTAGGCAGATAGCCCTCGAGACTTTCTCGTAATCACTTAAACCAACGAAACCCACATACTGAACATAGCATTTACATGTATGTATGGTCTCAGAGAACAGTGCAGTTAATTCAATATTGACAACTGGTATGTTGGTTTAATTTTGTTAATAATAAGTTTCGTGACATTATAATTCTAATGTAATAAATTACTATTAGATTCTAATAATAAAATGTAGTTAATAATTACTACTACTACTAATAATAATAATAATTATGAATTATTAATATCTAATTAGATAATTCTAAGGGTAATAAGCCCATTATAATTCTAATAACAATAAAGTTACAATTATAGTAAGTGTCGTGCAAGCCTTTCTTCGAAACCGAAAATTAAAAAACAATTTTCTTAATGTTATGTTATTAAAATACATATTTTAATTAATTTAAAATATAAATAATGTAAGAGGCTGGTGCTGTTTTACTAAGTAACCATTCAAAACCAACCTATGAATGTGTATCTGGTATGATGAAAAGAAGATAAATACCAAGAGGCCTTTTGGGGTAAAAGCCGATGTATGCAGAAGCAAGAACGCCGACCCGGGAAAGGAAACTGTTAAGAAGCGTGAAGTTAGCATACGTAATAGTGTATAGGCATTCTAGCACGAAACACGTTTTGTTAATTCGACTTGTCCTTTATGAGTATTTTTCAACGAGGTGAATGTTCTATTGCTTTGGCAAGAAAATCAGCACATTATGCTTGGGCACTTTCACACTTTTAAAGTATTTGGTGTCAAAATACGCAAAATGCCAGAAATAATTTAACACCAATGAAATTCAATACAAGGTTTTCTTGTTTTTGTTTGCTTCCACAGATTATTTGATGCAATCACTGAGTTTTCATGGAATTACTTTGTTCTGATTTTCTACCATCACCTATATCTTGTTTATTATTATTTTTATATTTCTTTTATAATTCATTTAATTATTATTCATGAATATAATGTCAATACTATCTCATTTTACATTAAAAGTTAATTTATTTTTATTTTCTAGCAGTTCGCTTTATTTTACCTTTAGCTCGTTTATTATTCTGGTTTAAATAGTAATTTTACTGAGAAGTCAGTATATTTTCTTCTCTTTTTACCTTGTCTCTTGCTTGTTTCTTACATAATTTTGCTGTAACATTTGTAATTTTTATTGAATATTTGAATGTATAATAAGTATAAAAGAAATCCGGGATTTCTTATGTAAATAAAGAGCGGTAAAGTAGCTGGAAACTGAAAGTTTGACCAGTGTTCGTTCAGGGTCCACTTTGACAAGGGTCCCGGCGAATGGGCTAGCTAGATGGGATTTTCGTGGTTTTCCTCATGTTTAAGATGGATACGAGCGAGTTTCTCTTAAATGTCCTACACAAAGGCATTCCGACCTTTAGGCATATAGCCCTACTGTACTTTGTCATGTTTAAATAACCCACTTCAACTTCCTTTTCCTTACTCTATTTTTATAACAAAAATAGATTACAGTTGAAACTAAAATCAATCGTTTTTAAAATTTAATTTAAAATGTTTTCGAGCGTTTTTATTTCGAAGAACTAATTCTGTAGTATTTTATGATAATCAGTTTTAAAACAGGTATGAATTATTAACTGTTTGGTTATGTCAGGTTGTATGCTGTTGCCGGGGGCCAGAGGGCTCAAATTCCTCGCTCTTCTTCATTTTATATTCCAATACCATTAATTTTTACATGCTCAGGTGGGCACGATGATATTTGTATGTTGAAATGTATAAAAGCAAAACGATAAATTCACAGAACATTAAATAACAGATCTTTATTGTAATAAAGTAATAATCGTATATCTCTCTAAATAGAATGTATAGAGATGCATATTTTTAACCTTAAAAATGCGCTTCCATGGGCTTTAATATTTTTTATAGAATTTAGCAGCTGGAATCTTGATAAATGCCCCAAATTTTGAGTTGGTGTTATGATACAGTTAGCAACATCAAGAGCATAACGAAAATCACACAAAAACGTTTTCTCAAACATATTTTGCACTTGGAAAGGAAATCAGAAACTTTTATTCTTGCATTTTAATAGCGTTTTAAAACTGAAATCTTCAACACGATAAGCGAAAAACTTGCACTTTCCATTGCAACAACAGTAGCTTTCTTCAGGGGCAGGATTAAATTTCTCAACGTTCGGGCAGAACGAATTTCATCAAAAAGCACCTTGACTTCCCCCGCGAAGTTCATTTCTCATTACCTTCCAAGTTCAGCAGTTCGCCGACCTCTTTTAAGTATTAATTCGCTATTTATTTCCAGCAAATGTCCCGTGACAACTACCGTGCCTCAAGGTCATACGAAATAGGTCGCCGTGTGATAATCGTTTTCCCCCACTGTTACTTTGGAAATGCACATTTTCTGAATGCCTGCCTGATTTGGAAACATAAGCTACTATGCATACCGAGATACTTTGTATCGTAAATAAAAGAACATATATTTAAAAATTCTGCAATATTGTGTAATTATCCCGCATTGAAAAGCATATCAGTTTTAATTATATTGAGAAATTCCATTGATTGTTGCTACATGGAGAATAATACTATGCATACATTAAAAGGAACTTGTCTGGAAGGAGGTTTGAATTTTCTTGCCGTTTTAGATGCTTGGATTAGAGAAAACTGAAACTTCTAAGATTTCGATTGATATGAGTTTAAATATTACCATGAGCGGATATGAATGCTAAGATTTGAATAAAATATCATTCTTCTGATTATGGGGAAAAAATCTCTGTGCATTCGATGAATTCAGTTTTATTTTCGGCCATCTGTTGAATTTTTTGGGTATTTCACATCTTTCCAAGTACAGTATTTCATTATCAGATAATTATCCTAAGTCAAAAAAGTTTCTTTCGGAAGTGCAGCTTTTCTCTACATGTTCATAATCAGAGATGATCAGTTCTAAAATTCTTCGAAGGAATCAACTTCACTTTCAATTTTCGAAGTGCGAAACGCAGTTGAAATAAAAATCCAAGAATTCTTCTATAAGCTAGTTTTTATATAGACTTCGCGAGAGTCTTATAATTGTATGCGCAAAAAGCATTATTATTTGATGACTGAGTACATTTATGATCTTATAGAAACGTCTTAAGCCTCTTATGGAGAAGTAATCACAAAATTTGCACCAGTTGCATTTAAAGAAAAGGCCTGGAAGTATTAACAGAAATGGGGGGTAGCTTTCTCGGATAAATTCTGAAGCGACATATAGCACTGAAAAGCCAAATTATTCTGCATAATCTGCAACGATATGGCCAGTTTTGTGAAACATTGTCTTAACGTTTTGATAGCACTTACAAGACGAGCATAGTTATCAAAATAATATTTTAATAGGGCTAAAAATCTTCATCTCATATTTAGGCGGCCAGTATAGTAATTCTGGGTTTAAGTTTGTTTTTAAAATTATTTGAAATTCTTACCTTTATGATGACGTGTTTACTGGATAGTTACAGTATGCTTTTCAATATGGCTGAACGAGTACATTTTTCCCACTTTTTCCAGTATATATTCCGGTTTTTTTTAAGCTTTTCTTTTCATTTTTTTTTGTTTTTTAAAATATATTAAAATTGTATTTTGTCACATTATTATTTTATGATCTAATGTGTTTAAATTACATATCCTCTGCACGATAATGCGCAGAGGATATGTAATTATTTATATCTATGTATTGTTTATATGTAGTATGATAATATGCAGAGGATATGTTATTATTTATTTCTAAGTATATGTATTGCTTATAAGTGAATATAATAAGTAAAATCGTAGAAGTAACGTTTCAAAAATCCCAAACTATCAAATAATTGTATACATTACTTGTAATCCTTATACAGGGTGATTCAGAAATGTAAAGGTGTTTAGAAGAGACCGAAGTAAACAGCTTTTGTAATGAAATGTTTGGAAATAGTACGTTGAGGTGGTTCAGAGCGGTGTTGAGCAATACTTAAAACAGTTTTTTTAACGCATATCGCCATTCCCTGTGAGGTTTCGAGCATTAGGCACTCCTTCACGAACGCAGAGCTCGCCGACATGCATTTCATTTGTGCGGCTGCGAACGCAAATGAAGCTACTCAGAATGCACTCTTTTCACTCCATTTCCGTCCATAGCCGCATAGGTAAAATGCATATCAACGAGCTTCGCGCTCTTAAAGCGATACATGACTTTTGAAGGCGAACGGGAAATGACGATTTACGTCAACAAGACCACTTTTACCTACTAATCTTAAAGGCATATATACTATCTTAATATGTCATTTCTGCACGTACATTCCATTAAAAAAACTGTTGAAAACTCCCGCTTATTCGCCTTTACATTTTTGCCAAGTAATGTAAAGACATTAACTTTAGTTGGCTCTGAAAAAGAGTCTGACATTGAAAATCATGCTGATTGAATAATAATTTCTTTATGCAGAATGTTATACTTATGGTATTGAATGCAATTATGCTAATATTCCTTTTGAATAAAAATTAATCGGACTTACTTTTCAGAAATATTTCATTATCACAGTATCATTTTGTTTTACTTATAATTGGTAAATTCTTTGAACAATAAACTAAACATCTTTAAATCTTGTTGCATTTCCAAGGGTTATCATAAAAAAGAGGGGAAGAGTAAAGTATTAAATTGACCAACCCTTAAATATATTTACTTTTTGTTCTACTTAATCGTACCATAGATTTGTCATGGTAATTTTTCCTGCTTCGCATGCATATTATCCGTCATCAATCAGTTATAAAAGCAAGGTTTTTATAATTCATGGTCAGTAATTATCTTTGAAACTGAAATAAAATAAGCATTTATAGATTTTCGTGGGAAAATGTGTTCAGCTTGTGTGGTATTCAACAAAAAATTCCTGAGTTCTTCACCGAGATCTTGGAATCATTATGATCTCTTTCCTACAAAACCGATTTATAATTTTGATTCCATTTCGTTGTATGTATTTATTTGAAATAGAAAATACATCCATCACATTTATCTAGCATTAAAATGTAAAGATATATGAACATCGATCATGATTACGTGACATTGAACCGTTAAGAATTTTCTTGAAATTTCCCGAGTTGAGTTTTTAAATCCGACTTCCTTTCTCTATGACAGAGTATCGTAATGAGATTTGCTGTTGTAGACTATATTTCATTTGTTTGACGGTAAGGATTGCGTCTATCGTTGGAATGACGTTTGAACACTTTATAACTGACAATATAACTTTATCCAGTTCTGTTACAGTTTTGAAAAAAGAATTCCCTGGTGAATGGCGTACAAGGATCTCCAACTCATCTTAATTTTAAATATACCTATACTACAATGACACTGTGCTCACCTCAAAGAACCAAACCTGCTTCGGAATTCAAACCCAGCCCCAGAGGTAAGTTAGTTTGCAACGAAAACCACTATACCGATCAAGGTGGTATGGTGAGCTTTAAATTGGATATTAAGTGTTGGAGGTCTGCAATTTGAGGCATCAGATGTTTTGTTTTCTTTGACACCGGTTGATTAATATATGCCAGCTGCCGATTGAATAATATAAAAATATGAAAGTTATTTTCAACCGGACGCATTGTGTTGAAATCCGAGTAAAGATTTTCTTGAGAAAGTTGTTCCCGAGAAATATACTTATTCTTCTTCCAGTTTTCTAATAAAATGGCCCACCAGCGGCCGAGCGGTAAAGACGCTGAACACTGGTAGTTCGGTCCAAGGTTCGAATCCCGCGAACTGGCTGGTTGCATGGGCGTTTTCGTGGTTTTTCCCCATGTGTAATGTGTATACGAGTCAGTTTCCCTTAGAAAGTCCTCCACGAAGGCATCCCTCCCCTTAGGCAGATAGCCCTCGTGTGCTTTGTCATAATTGAATAACCTAACCTAACCTCTAATAAAATGTTTAATGATAATGAGAGAAGAGGAAACCGATTTTCTAAATCATAGTTTTAATGTCGATCACATCCCAGCTTTCAGTTACTATATTTTCGATCTAACATGACATCAACTGAGTTATTTGGATTATAGCAAATCACTCAAGTGCTATCTACATAAGGGAAGGGATTGCTTAATGAGGAACACTTTTAAGAGAAACTGGGTTGTAGCCACATTACACGTGGTGAAAACCACGACAACTCGCAAACAGCTAATCCATTCGCCGGGTTTCGATCCAGCTACCATCCTCTTCATTGATCTTAATGCTTGGCAGCTGTTGGTTTGGTTTGGTTTAGTCGTTATGGTAAAGCACACTAAAGGTGTCTGCCTATGAAAGGAAGAGATGCCTTCGTGGAGGGCTTTCTAAGGTAAACTGGCTCGTATACAAGTTACACATGGGAAAAATTACGAAAACGCCCATGCAGCCAGCCCGTTCGCCTGGAATCAAACCCAGGTCGGAACTACGAATTTTCAGCGATTTTACCTCTCGGCCGTCGGTGAGCCAGCCCACTTGGTATCTGTTGAACTCATGCATGTCGTAGTGTTGCTTCTTGTTGTCAATAGACATGTTTTCTAATGCTTTGGGGATTCTGATGTCCGGTCAAGTCTCGTGTATTTTGAAGTATGCAATATTGACAAAACTACATAGATTTCTGAACAGGTAAATAGATAATTAAATGAAATAATATAAGCTACATTCAAAATGTATAAATATTACATAAAAATACATTAAAACTTTATAAAACATAAAAAAATAAAGCAACTATGTAAAAATTCACAGTTGCACAACTATATTAAAACGCATATCTCTAATAACAAAATCTGAAAATAAATGCAAAATGAATAAAATACAGAAATTAACCATGTTTATTCTACCATAATGTTCAATAAATATAGTTTCAGATTTTGTTTCCGCTTTTTATGGACCTTTTACGGGTGCTTCTAATTACAAATTTCTTAAAAAAAAAGTATGCAGTTTTATTAAAAGTTTCAATACTGTGGTCGTGAGAAATCTGTAATTAAAAAATTGAATGTTTTATACCTTTCCTTTAGAGTAGAAGACCCCGCCGAGAGTCGTACGTTAAACGTTAAAGACAGAATATCTGCATTTCATCCGAGTTCAAATACAGACGAGGGGGTCAGCTGCTTAGCTGGGTTTTCGTGGTTTTCCTCATGTGCATGTGCAATGTCAATACGAACATTTCCCAACATGCCAATTCGCACAGAAATTTGAAAACGAATTTATTAATATGGATAACTTTTTAACGCCTAATCCCGAACCAAATGTAAGATTTTCCAGGAAATTTAAGAATGATTATGAAGCAATTGTTGCTTGTTTTGGCGACTGATGGTTGTTTATATAAAAATATTAATTACGCATACTTTCGCTATTCTGTAGGATAAGGAAAATTTTGTAATGAAGCTACAAAAGTGTTTGACTATACTAGTTTAAAATATGTGTGTAGCTCTGGCTCATCGTTGTGCTAGGTGTACCTACTGACACAACATTGGATCCGGATTCGAATGTTAGAGGAATCATGGATACATGTAATTGTCTGTCACTTTGGTCAATATGTCTGTGATTAAAACCGTTAAATGATAGTTAGGTGATACGACGCCATAAAAAATACCATGTAGACATTACTTAAAATATGAAACATAAAAAATATACCAAAAATACTTGAACACGTACCAAAAAAGTTTTTTGTTATAGCCTAATTACATAACATATTATGTATATATGAAATTTATTCGTTGAATTTACATATAATTTGATTAGTTTACAAATAATGATATAAAACGCTTAATTTTAATATGTAATGCTGTAATAAACGTATTAAGTTTTAATTAGCGTAACTGTATATGCGTTTCTTTATTGAGGTTTTGAATAAAAGTCAATTTTGTTTCGTTCAACAGAATGGCTTTTTTATTGAATTGTTTAAAAGTGTGTGTTTTCCATCTAAATAACGATAGACTTGATTACTGCCTTTATGAATTACTTCATCTGCTAGAAATCTAATTGAATTGCATCACTAAGCAGATTTAAATGTTTTGTATTAGAGTATTGCGAAATGAACTTAAATATTCCACATGAAAGAAGTTATGTATTTATATCATCTGTGATGTTGAAAAGATGTGGGAGATGTCAGCTTTCAAGTATTTCTTTAATAGCTCAGAATTTAGGAAACATTAAAAGCGGAATTAAAATAGTGCATTTAAAATTTATCATTCTAGCATGTGTACCATATTTAATTCAGGCTTATTATAACTCCAGTCAAATTTTATATTACATGTATTTCTAAAGAGTATATGTAATGTAAAGAATTTATATAAAGAGCTTTACTTCGGAAGAATCTGTTGATTGCTAAGCAAGCTTAGCATAAAATAACCGTAATTAAAACAATTAAAACAAATTTATTAGTTTTAATTGTTTAACAAATTTGTTTAAATTTAAAACAAAAATTTTTGTCAATTTGTTTAAATTTAAAACAAATTGACAAAATAAATTAAAACAAATTTATTTTGTCAGTAATTAAAACAAATTTATTTCATTAATAGAAATATACTTGCTTATGTTGTTAGAATTAATCTGAGTGTTACATTGATGATTTAAATAAATTGCTTTGAATAAGATTTAAAAAAAACACAAGTAGCGTCGAAAATTCTTTGAAATATTTCTTTATGATTGGAATATAGAAGTCTTTTAATTATGCGCTATTAAATTGTTCCAGGGAAAAATTTGTGAAAAACTTTAAAAGTGTTAAAAATAAAAAAAATTTCTTATTTCTCAAATTTATAATTACATATGCAAAGCGAATCTATCTGAATACTTATACATGACGTGTTACGTTAAGCACAAAAAAGAATATAAACACTTTTTATCGCTCTCGTAGACTTTTATACCAAAGAAAAAGCCGAAGAATTTTATAATATTTCTATAATTCTAACTGCCACTTCAGAGTTTCACCATTAATTAAACAAAAATATTTGATTTATAATCCACTTTAATACGTTCTATACCCACAATTTTGCCTTGAGCTGTAATTAATGTTTCATTTAATATTTCTTTCTAGCAGTGTATGAATACATCGCTTATTATATCGATTGATAAAAATATTCACGATTATTCTGGATCTTAGCTGCTACTTGCCAATTTATTTCTGTAGAGCGTAGAGAATGAGATCGGTAATAACTGTTTAACAATCTTCTTAATGATCTTTTAGAACTGCGACTGGTCTTTGTTTCTGTAATCATTAATTTTAAAACATCTTCGCAATTAAAACTTTATAATTATTTATACGGACGGATTCTGATCACAAACAATCTTATTCAGTGGTTAATAGCGCTTCAGCTGCAGTTGTAGTCAAATGTTATTGGAGGTAATGACGATTATTTATTGTTTTCTTAAAGATAAGACATGATTAATTTACGCTGAAAAAAATCCACGAACATTTTTTTTGGCATATGTAATATTTCCAGGGACAGGCATCAAATTGAAGCTTTAATAATTGCTTATATTAGTTGCGATTAATTACTCTTATTTGCGACTACTACATCTAAAATGCTGTTACCAAACTTTAGTATCAAAGTTCGCAATTTAATTTAAGCTATGAGATAATTAGTTCTGCAATTTAGTAAATTTCTAAAAATATATAAGTATTGTTGCATATATTTCTAAGGCTACAAAAATTTAAGTTTATTTCTGCAGTACAGACTAATTTTAATTAATTTAATACGTAATCGTTATTTTAAAGTGTTCTGTTGACTGCACCATTGTTCACTGACTTACGTGTTTATTTTTCTTTAATAAAAAATCTCAGGCCATATATTTTCTGACTATGTATTCCGGTTATTATTCATGTATTCCTGTTTCAATTAACCGATAAAAGAGTTGCTTTGTATCATTTTTGTAAATTTAATCAATTTTGCTAAATTCGCTAGTTTATATTCATTTATGCCTAATTGCGGAAAACGCTTTGCCGCGCGACTAGCTTTAGTTTCTGTCTTCAATTTAGGAGTCAGTTCTTTTTCTTCGATCTTTGCCCCATGGGCTTAAATAACGTATTATTTTCCATACTCGAATCAAGAATTTGCGTCGCATAATAAATGAAAGAACGAATAGTAACAAACCAAAATATTTGTCTCCATAACATAATTTCTTCGAGATGTCCTGTTTAAGATGCAGTTAAGACTTTATTTCTCAGATATCCTGAAGAACATCCTGAGGATGTCATTTTTCAGTCGCTTTATCTTTATGAAAGGTGTCCTGAAGATGCTGATTCTCAGTGTTAAAAACTTCGTTATTTAACCATCCTGAAGATGTCTTGTTTAAGTCGCCAAGTCGCCTATGCGAAGATATCCTGAACGTGTTGATTCCCAAAATCTTAACAGACTTTGTTTAATAGCCTTAGGATATTCACATTGCATCATTTAAACATTTCGAGGACATTTATTTTATTTTTTATACCGATTTAGGCTTTTGGAATTTTCTCGAGGATGTCCCGGAAATATACTAGGACGTGACATCAAATACTTCACAATATATTCTGGGACGTTTTTAAGATATAGTTGTAGGGTTCTAAATCCTCATTATGTCCCGTAAATTGTTAGTGACAGTTAGTAAGGATGTTCTAGGAACATAGTGGGATGTGGCATTAAGCATTTGGGAGTATTTGGTTGAAAAATTACAGATACATTCTCGGATACCCTGAGAATGTGCGCTGAGCTGGTGGACAACATCGTGTAGGATGCCCTAAGGAGGTTTATGATTTATTTAAAATAAAATGAAACCATACGAAATCGCGGAACATTATTAATTATTCTTTGGCCCTTAGTGGCTTAATGAGGATTGCGTGTTTTGCCACATCCAGAGCAGCATGATTTAGTTTCTTTCAATAAGATCTCACAAACGAAGCTCTTTCATTAGACATATGGTCCTCGAATGCTTTGCCATAAACAAATAAACCAAACAATAATCAGTTCAGGAAGGAACTGAAAAAAAGAATCACATTTAATTATGAATTGTAATTTTGTTTACAATTATAAAATTAATGGGCACGAGTTTTTTTATTTTTGAAATATTTTATTCAAAACTGCTTTTACCGTTAATAATTACGGATTTTTGCCAGGTTGACGTTTTCTTGTCAACTTTACCACCTTCTGGAAGTTTTCGGAAAATGTTTGAAGCTTTTCGCGAAGTTCCCAGAAAATCGTTAAGCTGGCAGAAATTGCCAAATGTCACCAATCTGGTGAAAAAAACTGATGCCAGGGCCCATTAGGAAACTTTTTGTCCATATGTCGACCTCTAATACAGATATTTTCACAATTAAAATCTTGATAAATTTAAAATTTCAAAATCTAAAACTTAATGCAAAAAAATAAAGCACGTACTGCTATAATACGAGAACTCGATTAAACAAAATACAAAAAAACTGCTAAGGTTATTACATAAAATGCAACAAACCAAAAATAACTAAATGAAATGAGATTTAATATCATAAAAATGCACAAATGTCAAAATACAATTCAAATGAATGCAGATATTTTAAGAAACTTACAATAATATGTTAATTATTTATAGATGTGCATAGCTTTCGATGCATTCCGAAACATATCAACAACCTACAAAATCATTCTCATTTCCTGCAAAATACTTTTTTCAATTTAAATATAACCCCTCTGCTTCCTCTATGGTATTAAAAATACGAAATAGGAACCGCAAAGCATATTTTTCAATTTTATCCTTTAATATTTTCAATTTCCTACAGAAGAAAATGTAATGAATATTAAATGCTGGAGAATTCCGAGCTGCCGTTTTCGTGCTCACAAACTCCCTATCCCCGCTGCCTCCGCAATAGCTACGTTTTGAACGAGATTTGGATATTTTTCTCAATTCCTGCAAAATATTTCATTAGCAGAGAAAGCCTGTCCTGGGTATTTTTAGTGTATAAATCCAGAACTGCTGTTAATAGTTTACCGACAAAAATACACTAGTTTATTTTTTCGTTGCATGTTCACTTCTGTATGGGCTTAGTTCGATTTAAATGTCCTGATCTATGCCCTACTTTACATTTAAAAATATTTTATTTAAGGTGTTAATGAATAGCTATAGTAAATAGCTTGTTTCCTTCCAGTTCGTAACTTTTAACTTTCATGAATATTTCTCTCGATACTTCTTCTTTAGTTTTGTACAGAACTGCATTTTTTGTTATCTCAACATTTTACATTTTAAAAATATTTTTTTATAGACTGAGATATTTTAAACGTTTTTGTATAGCAATATATCTATATCTAACTATCAATCTAACCATCTGTAAGCTAATCTCTCTTTTTCTCTCTGCCTGTCTCTCTCTCTCTCTCTCTCTATATATATATATATATATACTATATATACACTCATGTTCAAATAAACCAGAAGCTTTAAATTTGAATTTAATTTTCATTCATACATCTGTATATATGTATGTATGTGTATGTAGGTTACGCATAAAGAGAGAGAGAGAGAGGTAGATAGATAAAGAGACAGATGCGTAGAGTTAAGAATGTGTAGGAAATAAATTAACTTTAACTTCTAATAGTATCTGTAATTTCTTTTTCTGTCTTGGAAAATATCGGGTTTTAACGAAAGTTTCCCGTCACCGCAAATATTGTCTCCGCAAACAGTTCACGTTGGCATGGTTAAACATATTTTGTCAAATGATTTTTGGCATTTGGAAAGAAAGAGACTTGCTTTAGAACAGTGGTGTGAGATTTGTAAACAGTTATCTTTATCATTATGTACAAGGTGTCTCAAATGGAACTATCACACTACCAGATTAGAACCATCATTTACTTCCAGTTCTGTTGAAAAACGTCAGCTACAGAATGTCACCAAATCATGTGTACAGCTTTAGGTAATGCTGTATCATATGTCACTGTGAAGGTTTATTACCGAAAGTTCAAAAACAAGGACTACGCCATTCAAGAAGCAGGAGCGCTTTGGCCAGCCTACTGATTTGATAAGGCCCGCCTGCGAAAACTTGTGAAAGAAGATCAGTATGCAACCACTCAATATTTTGCTAAGGACTTAGACGTAAGTACCATGTTCATTAGTCGCGCTATGCATTGCATAAACTTGACGTACAAGTTCAATCGCTGGGTGCCGCATGAGCTGACTCAAGCAGATAAGGACAGACGTGTTCGGACCTGCACTAATTTGCTCGAATATCAACGCAAAGACAAAATTATGGACCGGATCGTCACTTGTAAAGAAAAGGGTATTTACTTCAACAACACAGGCCCAAAAGTGGGTTTATCTGCGTCTAATGAGCCCGAAGAGCAATTTGACTAACAAAACGATCATGCTTTGTATCTTGTGGGATTGTAGTGGTATTATCCACAAAGAGTATCTGGAAAAAGAAAAAAACTCTCAACAGTAAGGTGTACAGCGATGAGCTAGTCTGTGTTGACTTTGATATCAAGGGAACACGTCGAACTGAGTTCCGGCGCAAAAAGGTAACGTTCCATGAAGATGATGCAAGACTACACTGCATTCACCGGCTGGACTCTATACGGACTGGAATGGGATCTTTTGCCACACCCAATATATAGCCCCGACATCAATTCTTAGAAATTCTACCTTTTTTCACATCCACAGCTGCATCTTGGTGGTGCTATGTTCCGTTCTGCACAGTACGTCCGAAATGAGTTTGATCTGTTTTGGGACCGAAGGCTTTCAAAAGCTACCAAAACTGTGTCAGAAAATCAAAGATTTGGGTGTTGATTACTACCCGTGCTAAAGGTCCTTTTTTCAACTTTATTAAGAACGTGTTTTGGCGGAAAATCTTTCGTTACAAGCAGATAGTAACATGCTTATAATAAATCTCTTAAAAGTGCGTCGTTTGAAAATTAATCCCTATCATACGATTCTCATATAAAATTCAGATAAATGTACCTATGTGACGGCACAACGCCCTTTAGCTGATAATAATGTTAAATTTTGAAAACCTAAACTTTAATTAACCAATAGAAATAAATTAGAACTACATTAAGTTTACAAACACCCATATTGTGATCTATGTATCTCATCTAATTTCTTTCGTCCTGCGAATATGTCGTCCGCTGTTTCTCTTTCTTTCTTCAAATATATTATTATAAAAGATGTGAAAAATATGAATGTGAACAGCAATACAGTGTTTATTCAAAAATGTTAAGACAAAAAATAATGCAATGGCAACCATACGGCAGATATGCTTATGAAAACCTCTTAAGAAAACTGGTTTCTTTTGATGATAAAAATGGTCAAAGCTATGAAAAATCTAATAAAGGCAGCTTGTTCCTTCCTGAGAAACCGAACCCGGGAGGAACAATTAATTTCAGAAATATTATTCACTCCGCTACTAATAATAACTTATCAATAATAATTGTTTCAGCAATTAAATTAATTAATTTTGGCCATTCAGAATTTTAAATTAAAATGTCGCTTAAAATGAAGAAGTTGATCTGTTATTAGTCCCTAATGCTATTCAATGCATTTCTGTCAATAATCATGTCAGACTTTTGGCACCGTATTCTGTGTTATTGCAGAATTATTACTTGTTACTCAGTTGTGCAGGATAATAAAGGTAGCGATGCGACTGTCTTTCTTTCGATCGCCAGTGGAGCAGCTTGTCCACTAGGGAGTTGGCATGCCAACCAGAAGTCTCACTGATAAAACTAATTTTGAGATGCTGGTCATAAATGCACATTTACTGAATAAAGCCAATTTAAAATAATGTTCAGTTGTTCAATGTTGTATTTTCATGAACAGCATCCCAAAATGCGACTATCTGCTATTGACCGAGCATGGATTGTAGTTGTGATGAAGGTATGGTAGTTTTGATTGGCTGGAAATCTGCATTTTAAGTGGAAGCGATCGTAAGTAGAAAGCTTGTCACAGTTCGATGCAGTGGTACCTGCATGTTCCTACTCTACTGTGCTTCAGTGCTTTCAAATCCTGAGTTGTGAGTAAGGTCCATATATCGGCCAACCAATGCTACTGGGCTATTTGGTATTCAAGACTGCATGTTTTTTATATAGAGCATTTGGCATGATGAAGCTGAATCGACATTATCGTCGCTGTTGAAGGAAACGAAGTTCAAGATTTGATGACTGCATATGTGTTTGAAACCAATAAGAAGTTTCTTATTATTCACATTGTGACAATGGACTCTTTTTATTGTGTTATACACTGCCTAAAGTTAAATACAGCCTTTCCCTTGCCTTTTTCTTATCCTGCACAAATGGTGCAAATATGGTAAATATAAGAGAAGAGCTGCTATATTTTCATCCAGTGTTACGTGCCCAGTAGCAATTGTCACACTCAATCCGAGCGCGAACGGCTAGTTCTGCCACCAAACTCTATTTTGCTTGGTTAGTCTCGAAATAGAAAATTACCTGCAAAAATTATGCAGCGTTATATAAGAGTACAATCAAATTAATGTTCTAGCATCATTATTGACAAACCTACATCGAAATAAAGTTGGAATTTAATCATAGATTGCTCAGTACACTATGCAAAGTCAGTTGCTTAGGCATTTATTCAAAATGAAACTCGGTGCAAAGATTGTTCTGTTTTGGATTAGGAATTGATTGAGGACACTTTAGACTGAGTTTTAGGTTTAGGACACATTAGTTAGACTGAATCTAACTGCATGTATATGAAGGGTTACCATCCTAGATGATTTCCTAAAGAAAGCTAATTAATAAACACCGGGGGAAAACCATTTGCTATTTGCAGTCCATTCTGTTGTTGCGATACCAATCCAAGAGGAAGCCAACAGTGTTTTGCTATTTTATCTCTTCGACCAATGGTCAACAAAGTTTTTATGAGATAAAAAAATAATCGCAAATTAGTATATAAACTATGCAAATAAAGATTCCAAAAATGAAATAGTTTAAATGTTAAATTCAGTATACAGTACTTTGTGGGTTAGTTTGCTTTGAGAAATACCAGAATTCAGAAATTAGCCATTTTGTTGTTCCCTTTGTAATTTGGAGAACCGAGGGACAGAGAATGTTGAAACTCGCGAGTCTGTACTTAATGGTTTGGGTTCTGTAACCGAGACGTTTTAGGAGGCAAGACGGCTAATGACTAAAGCGCAAAATGCCAGGCATTTTTTAATAATTGCCTGGCTTTTTGCGAGGCACTCTTTGAGATATAATTTATCCTTACATTTTAAAAGTTCAAATTCGTATTGCTACTAACAAGAGTGACAGACGCAAGAACTGTCCTCCAGATATGAATAACATGAATACTATAAATCGCAAAGTAATAATTATTTAGCTTTTTTTTTTTGAAAAAAAAAGGAGGGGATAAAAAAAGATCGTTTGCTTCTCGAAGTACAAAGTCAGTTCCTTAGCCCTTCCGAAGTAAGCCGAAGTAATTCTAAACCTTTTTTTCTCTACAATAATTCAAAGAAAAGATAAATATTGGCAATTTAGTATGCAATTCCGATAGCTAACATAATAATGTTAATTTAAGATTTTTATTTGCAAGATTTAATACTGCTTTTGTGTATAATACGCTTAAAAGAAGTTCTATATTAATTTTGACGTTTAAAATATTGCTCCCTTTTCATTCTTTGTATATTTTCTGTATCAATTTGAATTGACTCTATTGTATCTTAACAATCTCGTGCGCCGGTTTTCCAAAAACCGGTAGCTGGGTTATTTATTCTAAAGAAAAGAACATATTTTTTTTCTTTTCGATAATGAGCGTAAAACGTGTTGAAACTATTTTTCAGGCTGCCATTCTGTCTCAGTTTTCGTACAACAATAACGGGTGCGAATTTAATGATTTTCTTTCCTTGCTCTACTAATAACACCTACAAGGTTAACAGGTGCAAGAGAACTTCTTTAGAATGGCTAGAATACGGCTGCTGCTACTTTATTTCAAGGCAGGCAAGCTGTTTGTGGGAAAACTTCCTCGCCACTTTACATATTTTTGACCATTTTTAGGGTAGCCGCTTTAACTTGCCGCTTATTTATCGCCTTTTGTCAATTTTTATCTTCTTCCTACATATCCAATGCGTCCACGAGGTTTTAAGATAAAATCTGTACAGCATCAAAAGTTAAAGGAATCAATATTATTACTTCCTACCCTTCAATATACAATCTTCAAGTCTGTACAGCGCCTTGCATTTTCAAAGAGCTTTTGATTCGGACTTAGAATTCCTCTTTTGAAATGTTGTTCACGTTTCTGGTTGCTGTTTTCTGAATCTCTCCTTAACTATTAAATTAATTACCTTTGCGGGAAGACTTCAATTTAAGAAAGCGAAAATTGTCTGTAGATGGCAAATGTGAGCAATAAATGATTTGAAAAATGTGGTCGTTGGGTACTGTGACACTTTTGTATGCTAGAATCCGTTTGATGAGAATGGAATTATATAACCTTCTTTGTCCTCAGCAGATAGTTTTGTGTTTTTCCAAGACCTTCCACATACAGTTCGTGAGCAATGTCTTTACTTGCGTTTAGCTTATGAACTATCATTCGAAGAGGCAAGTGACGATTTTTCAGCAGCAGTTGTTGAAATTTTCGATGTTCTCTGTTCGATGCTGAGAAGGACGACCACTTCTTTGTTCATCATCAACATATCCGAGTACTCCAAGAAATCACTGGTACCAGCAAAAATATTGGATCGTGTTCATGCTTGATCACTGTATGCTTTACTCAGTATTCCAAATGTCTCCATTGCTGCTTGCCTAAATTCATAGCAAACCTTTTTATCTATTCTTTATTCGAATGCATTTTAGCAGATGTCCGATGGATTCAAGCAAATGTCTTATCGCATAGAAGATTCTATCCGGTAATAGACGACATTTTAATAAAAGTGAGCCGTAATAATAAATACTGTTTATTATTGTTTGGCAGATTTACTGGAATTCGCTAAAAGAAATCAGTCCTAAAATTTAATAGACGCCGTGTAGAATATTCCGAAAACTGTATAAGCTAACATAAAAGTAATAATTCTAATTAATTAATAAAATTAAACTGAATTTGATAGACGAATGTAACATTCAGAAGAAATAGTCTGGTGTTTTCTGACGTATCTTCCACGCAAGATTTAATCACCAGAAATGACTCATGTATGCAGCATTTGAGAACGAAATACGACAATTAAATAACGAGAATTAATTCTTAACTCCAATACTGGCAACAGTGTCGCTAACCATACCGGATGCAACAAGGAAAATATCCCGCAATATATGCCTACAAAGTTGCGTGACGGTAGCTTTCGAGGAGGGCGGCATTGGTATCTCTGGAACGCTTGTCATAGAAATGGCTGATACAAAAATAGCCCAGAGAACTGTTATTAACCTTTTCGCTTAAGCGTTTGAAAATCTGAACAAATTGCAAGGTGTGCACGTGGATATTATTTATCAACAGACATGTGTATGTGAATGGGTTCGTCGCTTCGAAGAAGGTCGGGAATTTTTTTTATATCTGTGGAATAGTACGCAAACAATTCGCACCAGCGAAGTAGATTGCTAGTCAACTTCTTGTTATGAAGTTTTAAAGCGTTTAAGACTTCCACTTGTACCAGTGAGGCTTGATCTGTTGATAAGAGATTGGATATTACAGGCATAGATAGAAGTGGGAGAGGCACCAAAATTTCTGCATTAGTCGTACACGCATAGTAAAACCACACTAACTGTGCAGCTCTTCCCCAATTTCTGAAAGAGAAGACCCCAGGGGACGTATTAGAGTGTCTTCCACTTTTCTTTCCCTTCCTTTTCATTCTTGACAATTCTTTTGGTTTGCCAGTTTCTGAAGTGTTCCGATGTCGCATAGATGATACGCATTTACCAACATCCATGCTTTCTCCGAGATTCCAACCTGGGCCCCAGCATTGCTAACCACTATATCGATCAGAGCGACAATCAGCTTTTACAACAGGATAACACACCAGTTCATCCAGCACTCTTTATAGCTGAATATTTAGCAAAAGAAAAACATCTGTATTTGTGCATCCGCCCTACAGTCCAAATTTTCCACCATGTGACACATTTTTAGCGATGTATTTATCTGCAATAAAAGGAATCTATCTGTCTGACGATCTTTGATACATTAAAGGAACACGACGACGGTTTTGAAGCGCATAACTTTGGGCGACTTTCCCACCCGCTCCTTGCAGAAGCTGAAGAAACTCTGGCGCAAGCGATTTGTATGACGGGGAGTAGGAAGGCATTGGGAACGAATGTGGAATTGATACTCAAAATGTTCTATAGAGGAAAATTCCCGTTATTTAATTGTCGTCCTTAGTATGTAGTCCTGCATTCATTTTCAGCATTTTTAAACAAATTTTGGTTCATTATGCATTAATCCAGCATTAATATGGCATTCCATTAGCGAAATAAAAATTCCGTCTGGAAGAACATATTTGACTGATATTCCGTTTAAGTTGTAGGAGGAAACAATACTAAATAAATGAATCGTGAAACTAGTTTAGATTAGCCTGTTGTACAACTACGCATTAATTCAGCATTTTGTCGATGATTACTTCCTCAAAACTTAATTTGCTGCAACAACATTTTTTACGCATGGTTGCAATTAACCTCGCTTATTATTGCAGTAAATGGATGGAACACGTTGCATTTTAATGAGAATAAATTATTGAAATTATGTCTGCCAGTCATCGACATCCTGAAGGAAATATATCTGAAACTCATTCATTATCTTCATACTGCACAGATTGTTTCGACATAAAGTCTCTTAGAAGTAATAAAATGGGGATAGTTACGATATCCCTTAACATTTAAAAGCTATAGATTTATGTCTGGTTAGGAAGTCTGATTATCATTACCATCATTATCTTTAATAATTAGCACTAATGCATTAGGATAAAGTTTATTTCTCCTTAGATCTTAATTCTTTTAGTCATATTAAGAACATGCAGTCATATTTAAAGCTTCATCAAATGATAATTAATGATCGTATAAGCAATTATCGCTTTGCTATTCTGGTGTAAGTGGTTGCACATCTAGTCAGCAGTGAAGGATTGTGGGTGAAAGCCTGCCGTGTATAGTTGTTTTTCAAGAACCATGTTTTGAAAAACCTAACAGGTTAACAGCGGCGCCTTTACGGAAAAAATGTGGTGGGTGATAATTCATCATCAGCTCCTGGATTTGGTTGACAAAAGTCTCGTGCCTCTTCTAATAATTTAACGCAGTAAACTTTCAAATTTATAGTAACTATTTATTATATTTAAAGCTTGAAAATAATATCGCTTCTAAAAAATTAAATTATAAAAAGGGTTTTATGGGAGGTATCCTCTTCAGGATTTCTTTAAATAATGCTCCTCATTTCATTATTTAATTTGTCTAGCTAGAAATGGCAACACATTGTTACTGGCAACTTAAAACTTCCAGATTTAATCTTTTATGCGAAGCATAACAATTCTTCACCACTGAAAAATTGCGTTTGCTTTCAAAATGCCTGAGATATAATCAAAAGGGAATTCATAAGAGCTTAAGTTAATTACGCATGGCAGAACAATGATAATTGTGGATAATTTATGAAAGAATGAACTGTTGGAAATCTTTAGGAGCAGTACTGCTTCGGAGATTTTCACGTACATAGAGCACATAAGATTTTAAAACCATAAAATTGGATTAAAAATAATAGATTTTAGTTTTTATTTCATTTTACGTAAAAGTGCATCTGTACTTAAAATTACGTATCTGGATATTTAGTCTTATCATTTAATTGGTTTGTATGCCAATGGTATTACGTGAGTATGCCTATGGTTTCACAGAATTTATATTCAATTGAATGGACCAATCATCCTGATACAAAATGAATTATTTGTGCAGTATGGAAGATTAGCGAAACGAGTTTATCTTATCCATATCAAGAGAGTCATTAATGTTGTTGTAAATAATATATGATAAAACAGAAATGTTATCTTTTAAAAAAACTCCTTATTGCACTTTGGCATTAGTTTATTTCTTCGTTATGTAGAATCCTTGAAAAAAATTAATATTTAACTGTCTTAAGAAATATCATAGGCTGAAAATTATTCGGGGTATTTGAACTGCAGAAATGAAATTTAGCGAATGGAAATGTTTTATAAATATTCTAATCAGAAATAATTTATATTTTGTACGAACATTTTATATTTTTAATAAAATTTTGATCATTTTTAAACATTTTGATCAAATGAATAGTGTTTTCTTACACACTGTTAGATAACCTATGAGCTGTGATTTGATAGTGATGGTGCAATTAACTGGGTTTAGAATTTAATCTGGCTCAAGAAAACGATGTTTCCGTATTTTAAACGATGGAGTTCTTATGTTTTTATTATTATGAAAATTTGTCAAGGCGTAATTTAGAAAAGAATGTAAGAGATTTTAAAGTATGATTGAATTTTTTACTTTTATAATATTGAAAAATTTTCAAAAGCAAGTCTTTTTTTCAGGGGGGGGCTAACTTGCTATGCAAATTATTTCTGCAGGAAAAAAATCATATAATATATTTTTTTTTACATTGTTATTGAAGACCTAAGCAGCAACATGATTAATTTTTTGGTAACTTAGTACGTAATTTTTAGTTCATAAATTTTATATACTTATATATTCATTTACTTATTTTATTCCTTCATTTATTTATTTTTTAGTTTAATTTAATTTTGTTTATTTTGCATTCCAGTTCTACATCTAACTAAAAGAAAAATGTGATTACTATGTCCTCAAAGTTCTCTATACTATTTTGTAGAGAGGGTCATCATATTTCTCTCCTAATGAATTCATAAATAAATTCACCATTACCCCAAATGCATAAATTTAATATGTAGAATATCATTAATTAATTATCAAGTAATTATTCTGAATTTTTAATTAAGAGATATTGGATTCCTTTGTTTTCTTTCCAGGATATTTAAAAGGAATTAGAACTTCCTCAACTGAATTGTTGTATTAAATTTTGTCTGTTAGTTTTTCATTTTCGTTAATGGATCTTAACATAATTAATTACTCTGAAGTACTAAATGAACTGATTGAATTATTTCACAAAATTAAAAAAAAATGATTTAAATTTTTTTATAGCTGTTCCTATTAGGCAACAACCGCAAACTAAACGGTTAATTGGGTTTTAATTTTTAACGATTTCTGGAGTATTTTTTTCATAAATTTTCTTAAATTTCTTTTATTTCTTATTTTTATTTAGTATGCCCGACCTGTTTGCTTCTTCTAGGTTGTTCTTATTAAAAATTCCCACGAATTGTAAGTAAACTAATAAAAACATATACATTTTTGAAGCAAAAAAATATTGCATTGAGTGTATATTACTGATTAATATTTACAAAATGATTTTCTGATCCTTGTATATCAATTCTAATATGGTTTAATTAACATATATATATGTTTCATAGATTTCTTATTAAAGGTTAATAATCTCATAAGTAATATTTTATCGTCACTTGTGCCAAAAAAAAGGGTTGCTTAAAAGTGGGTTAGTAGCATATTTAGCTCCGAGTCTGAAATAACCTTGAAGATTTCGGGAAACAAGAGACAATGACCTACATTTAGTTTCTTCGCGCAAGAAATCCTTCGAATTTTTGCAGTTCGCCTCGGCTGTTGCCATTTCTGTTTTGATAAACGGTTAATAAATCGCTATTAAAAGTTCATTGACTCCATATTTCGGAACGAAGTGAAATATTGCTGCGATGCAGAGGAAATTTTCTTCCTCCGATATGGCAGTTTGACCTTGTTAGTAAGGACCTGAACTAATAATGAAAGTGTTCTCGTTTTCCAAAATTCTCTGACAGACTTACAGTGTGGTAAATATGTTAAAGTATTTCTCTAACCGTATTCTTTGAAGTGCTGTTTGTAAATTAATTTATCCAGATTTCCCGCCTCTTTGCTCTGTATTTTGTAAAGGTATTGTTTAGATTATTACAATGCTATACTTTTATTATCTAAAATACATCAAAGTATTTTATTAATAGCTTCTTATATTTCTTCGAGAAATGAAATATTGCTGTTTGGTTTAGAATCTATAAATCGCAAGCTATAAAACCCATAAATAACGAAAATATTAAATTACTGTGTTTGATTTATACAGGGTAATCCAAACGTCACGTACATAAAACTTTCAAAAATTGGGGAAATTCCAAAAGGGATATTGAAGTTAACTTGTTTCAGTGCACCATGCCCTTAAAGTAACCTTGTTAAAAGTAATGCATCACTTGAAAGTTCAGTTGCAATTTAGCTTTAAAAACTGTTTTCTGTAAGCAGGGAAAGGGTTTTTCCAAAGCGGAACGAGTTTTTATGATCGAACTTTTTTTCGCAGTGCATTCCGAAATCAAAAGAGACGGACGGCCACTTCATTTATTACTTACTAATGGCGAACGTTTTCTGTTTCTTGAAATCCAGTTACTAATCAGGGGGGAAAATGTTGCCTTATAAAATTCACGAATATTTTGGAAGGTCTGCTTACACACTTCAATAACATTTCAGTAAGAATACGTTGGGAAGTTAAGTTCAATTATAAAGTTCCTTTTTGCTTGTGGAAAAATCATTTCCGCCTTATGGCAAACAAACGGTTTGTAATGAAGCAGTATAAGAACTGCTGCTGGAATTCCAAGTAATATATTTTAAGTGTTGCGCCTAAACAATTTTCTGTAAATATCCATTTTGGAATGTCCACAATTTTAGAAATTTTTAATGTGTGTAGCTTTTTATTCATCCTGTTACTAAATTCCTTTCTCCGTAATTCGTATGCAAGTTTTCCGAAAATGTTCTGATTCAATGTTTTATCTTTAAAATTCGAAACACTGGTGAGATGTATCACCATAATCAGACCATCATCGCCAACTCATAATCATCACCAACTCATAATCAGAAACATTCATTCGTTACGTTTAGGTGGATTATCCGAATCAAAGGGCGATATATAAGGAATAGACGCTATTTATCGATACTTACTATTGGCATAATCAATTCGGCGAGTTTTGGCGATTTTTACATAAAAATAAATAATTAAAAAAATAAAATAAAATCTGAAAGCTTATAGATTTTATATTACGCCTAAAGGAGCGTTTTTTCATTTAGACGCATACAGGTTTCGAGAGGATTTGGGATACCGCCACTTTGTACTAAAATATTTAAAAACAACATATCTTTAGAATTCCCGATAGACAGTCTCGCGCCCTGGAGATGAAAATGTTTTATTCCCTACAGTGTTGCCACTGCTCGCTTTGAAATTATTGGTTGTTTTAATCAAAAATACGTTAAAGATTTATAAAATATGACATAGAGGGTAAAATAAATTTCAAATTTGGATTTCCAGGAGGACTTATGTCTTGGAGGACTATGTTATTCAAAATTTGACCGTTGGTATTTTGTACCTTTAGGTATCGTTGTTTTTTCACTTTGGAAGAAATGTGCATATATTCATGTATATTCTTTATTATTTAGTTTCTTTAGATATAATACAGGGTGATAATATTTGGTGGTACCAATCTGAAAAGTGATTCGACGCAAAATGCCGTTTCGAAACCAATAGCCTCTCCATGCTAAAAAGGATATGCTAAAAAGAAAAGTAAAAAAAAGGGGGAAATTTAACATATAATTGGGATAAAAATTATTTCTTACATGGATATCCGAGTTACGTTTTAATTACGTATTTATTCCGATGATCGATCAATAAATCTATTTAGAGATGGGGTTTTTGTTTCTTTTGTTCTAGTGGTAATTTCAAAGTTATCACTTTAGGAATAGATTCGAAGCAAATGCCCCTCTTTTAGCGATTTTGCTTCCTCCAGATTTTTTACCATAGTTTTTCCTTTTGCCATTAATTCGAAATAAAGAGACTGAATGCATTTTGGAGCGTTCGTCAGGGTAACACTTCTACACAAGAAGTGGTGAAAAGAGATCGTGTCATTGGATTTAATTGATGTTAATTTCAGTCTCTACTGGTGTGGCGAATAAAAAAAAGATGATACATCTTTACGTTTGTGTACCATTTTATATTTAAGTGAAACCATTCATTTCCAAACCAGACTTGAGCTGCAAAGTTTAATGTGATTTTTCAGACTTCATGTATATATCAGACAGGTTAAAGAAAATTTGTATTTAAAATATAGAGGTTAAAGAAACGGTGTCAGGATGTGCTATAAATTGTGTCGCCAGAATCACTGGCGCATGAAGCTCATTGCAAATGAGATAGACACTATCATTCACAGTGGCTTTGTCACCGGTATCGCCTGTACATAGAGTCAGGAAATTGAAGCATAATAGCTCCAGCATCATAAATATCTGTCTTTTGTTCTTTGATTCCTAAATTGACATCCAAATGTATGTATCAAAAGTGCCCTTTCATGTCGGAGAAAATTTGTGTCATTTTTTTTTTTCGTTGTTGTGTTACGGCTCGCCGTAGTGGAAACTTTTGTTTCGAATTAAAGCAATGGTTCATTGTATTCCAGTGGTGTGGTCTGCGAGCATTTCCGGAATTTTGTGTTTAATGGTTTCGAACATTAGAACGAAATGAGGTGTCTGCCTTTTTACATTTTCATCTATTTACAAAGAGAAATGCATAATATAGCAAGCATTTAATGCGTCTCATACATATCTTGAGTGTATGTAGAGTACAAGTACATAAAGAACATAAAATATTCAAAGTATGCCATTTTGTATACAGTGTTTCGTCGCCAGTGCAAGAATTAATCTTGCAATGTGGCGGAAATAAAAAGCTCTTTAATGAAAATATCGAATATTTACGTAGAAGAAGAGTTAACTCATTTTTCGATCCTAAGGCATAGTTTTTTTTTCTGTTGCCACTTGCGCGGCTAGCCGCCTAAAACATTACTTTAAAAAAGAAAAAAGTTTACAATAATATTTAACTTAACTATTGATTTTAATGAGTCCAGATAATGTAATTTCATGTTCAAGCTAGTAAGTAATCAGTAATAATACAGATGAGGAAATAAGTTTCTTGCTTTTAAATTGCTCAGTTTGTTAATCAATAACAGATTAAGTTCGAAAGGAAAAATTAAGTATCTTAACTCTTCGTCGAATGGAAACTAAGTGGTATCGAAGATTTAAAGTATTTTATACAGGTCAGTGGCAACACATGTTTTTTAAATCCCTAGTTCTTTTATTAAATTTGAAAGACAAATATCTTGCACTTTGCCCAGTGGCAGCCCATTTCTTCTAAATACCTAGGTTTTCTGATTAAATTTGAAACATAAATATCTTACGCTTTGCAGAGTGGCAACACATTGCTCTTTAATCAACGAGTTTGTTAATTCTAAATTAAGCTAGACAGGGTGACATGTGTCTTCCAGTGATATTTGTCGCAAGTTTGCAACACTGTGTGTTGATTTTTGGAGTCGCGTGTTTTAGTAGCTGAAAGTTAATTGTTGGTGTTTCTCGTGAAGGCAGTAGCATAAAAATGACGATCCTTAATCTAGGTACCTTATGGCTGACATCTATCACCCAAGAGCCTAACTGTGCAACGCAAATGTACGGCGCCTAGCTCAGGGGTTCAAGAATTCATTAAATTCGCACAAAATATGAATAAATCGAAACAAATTCTGGTTTCGAGGTGCACATGCTCGGATAGAGGAATAGCTATGTTCACAACTTGCTGTCTGTAAGTGCTGCTGTGTTTTTGCTGTGTGAAAAACGTATATACAGATTCTTCATCATTTATTAATATAGGTTGCCATCAGCATTTAAAAAAAGAAAAAAATATCTTCAGCTGCGTAGCCACCTGCGCTTGTGATTGGTCTCAATCTGCTGACAATTCTCCATCTCATTCCGTCATCCATATGTTCGTAGCTACTCATTTTACCTGATAAACAAACAAAATTTATCCGACTCTTGCGAGAAACACGGCGAATGTCGTGAAGCAGTATAAGTTTACATCGCCTTCACACTCACAACTTCGCAGATATGCACGTGCACGCATAGGTATTCTACTCTGAATATTTGCATAAGTCTTCTGCGGCATAATTAGTTATAAAAACATATGTAATTTGTAAATTCTCTTAATTTTGCACACGAGTGTACAAAAATGCACAATAAGCGTACGCAATTTTTTTTTATTCTTTGTTAATCTTCGTAACTGCATTCTCCATTTCTAGGGCAATAAGCGTTAGGTATTGCGCCAGTCTACCGGATTAAAAAGAAGGAACACCGTAGTACAAAAAGTCCTGGACGCTCTAAAATGATTATTGCTTTATTTGTGGAATATTAGCGAAACGCCTAAAAACCCAAATAGCGTCAATTAAGAATGCTTCTTAAAATGTCTAATGGCCCATATATAATACTGCTGTTATTATTATTATTGGCCTGCTTGGCAAAAATAGTGACAAAAGTTTTAAAAATGTTTGCTCATATAGCAGATAGTCCGTAATAATGTTTTAGTCTGCATATGATGGCTGTGGTTTATTTATAATAATAAAATGCAGTTCTAACATGAGATGTAATAATACTCAGTTTAATTCAAAAGGAATTTCTTTCCTTTGTATTATTTAATAAAGAAAGTTTTTGCATGTTATCATATTGTCAGAAAACAGAAATCGTGATGTATTATCATTGGAGAATCTGAATGTCTAAATCCAACATCATAGATACTTTTGTAGAAGCTTTTCAAACGAAGCCTCTTGTTAAAACTCCCAATCTAGCGAATGCTGTCATTCTGTTGATATACACTTGATGAACTTAGGATTCAAAATGATAACAATTGTAAAGATCATTTTTTCCAGATACAGCAAGCCAACAATTTTCTTGATGAAAGCTCAGATCAGAACTTCTTGTGAGCATATGAACAGTCCCTTGGGAATCCATTCAGTGTTTAATTTTCTATAACGCGAATTACACATAGAGGTTCAAACTGTAATATTCTACGAGGCTGATGTATTGCAAAAGATCCTTTTTGCTAGAGGAAATAAAAGAACATGAACTTCCATAACTACTGATACTTGTATCCGTTTGTTTCTACAGGCAATCTGGAAAGATGGCATGTTAATATAAATCTGAAAAACAAATTTCATATTACTTTGTAATTGGAGAACTGTGCCAAAGAATTTGGAAGTTGCCACAGATTTTATTGACATAGGAGGCAATTTTGTAATTCACCATTTAAAAGAACGTTTTGATTTTGTTCCACATAGAAGCATTTTTTAGAAGCAAAACAAAGAAGAATTTCTTTGTTTTCTTCTATATAAGCATAGGAATGGTATAGGGTATTTCCATGGAAGATTAGATTTTCTAATCTCTTCCTACCTATACATGGATGCTTGTTCAGTATCTCATTCTGAATCCAATTTATGATGATATCCCGCAAGAATTCGATTAGAAGCATAACTGTAAACTTGATGTAAATTGAGAAAATGTATGTGATCTTCTGACTGAATAGCGAAGTATTATGACCCACATTTCGCAGTTGAGAACATTAATTTAATTCAGTTCCTGCAGCTGTTAATGGTCGTATACGAATAATGTGCCCGCCGGCATCTGAATTCCTTTGCTTAGAATTTTTGAAAAGATCTCAACTTCTTATAGCATATTCAATCTCTTTTCCATCTACGTGCATTAATCATTAGTGAATCAAAAGACCGTTTTTAAGGTAATTATTCTCACTTATGTAATCGTAAAGTACATTGAATTCAAAAAGGATTACTTTTAGCAGTGTAGTGATTTTCAAATAAATTAGTCTAGAAGCAATCATATAGCCTTTAAAAATAGACATGAAAAGTTCTGCTATGCCTTAAAAAATAGCCGCTTTATTGTTCTTGCTTTTGCAAGACACTGTGGGAAAATAAATTTGATAAACATCCTGTTAAAGAACTATCACGCTAAATATGAAAAAGCGAACTTATTCAAAATCTTGAACTTTAAAGAAAAATATTGAAAAATAAAATTTGATTATGTTGCCTCCCTTATTTTTTTAATTCATTATCTCTTTCATAAATTGTTCTGTAATTTCCAAGATTCAACTTAGGGGGAAAATTCGTCCTTCCTCTTTACTAAATGCTTTTTTCTCAACGTTCTGCTGTGAGACTCAGTTGGCGGAACTCTCAACAAAAACATCACGTTGTGTGGTCTTTCCTAACTGTGATAATGACACTTATGGTCAGTATGTAAACTGTAATTTATGACCATGAATGGCGTATTTTATTTACGTATTTTAAATGCCTTTCATGTTTTTAAACGAAATAATATTTGCAGACGCAGGTGTTTACTTTAGAATTCATTTCAGGAACTTTCTCCTGCTATAATATTGTGTAGTTGTTTATTCTGAACAAATACGTGAATTTTTTTTAACTGTTATGATTATTTTTCCGTTGTTTCTCAGAGATAAACATTTCAAGATAGAATTTAGAAATGTCTTTGATGCAAAATTTTCGCATTGAATTGGTTTTCCTGATTCGGTCGCGAACACTTAGCCGACAAGGCATTTAACCGACACGGGCAGTTAACCAACAGGACATTTAGCCGACATGGACACAGTTAGCCGACGGCACATTTAGCCGACACAGACAGTTAGCCGGCAGGACTCTTAGCCGACAGGGACATTTAGCCGGCAAGGTATTTAACCGACCTGGCGTTTAGCCGACAGGGCATTTAATTTACAAGACGTTTAGCCGACAGCACATTTAGCTGACAGCGTGTACATATAGGGGAAAAATGCGACTATAATTTAGTGAAATTTATTCATATTTATTTAAAAACAAAAAGAGTGCTTTCAGGTTACCTAACGAGAAGGTTTATGAACAAGTACCACATTTTTGACCTAATTTAATGTTAAAGAAATATGGATTTGAAAATTGGACGCAAAAGCAAACTTATTTTAGCTTAGACTTTTAAATCAATTTCTAGAATAATCAGACATAGGTCTTATATGGAAAAATTTAACGGCGCAAAGTGAAAACATATGTAACTTAAACTGAACTTTTTAAGCCCTTTCACATTAACAAAAATCTTTCTGCTTTAGTAAATGACGCTAAACTTGTTGTTGGTTAAACTGCCTTTTTGCTTAAATGTCCTGTCGGCTAAATGTCCGTGTCGGTTAAATATCCTGTTGGCTAAATGTTCGTGTCGGTTAAATATATTGTTGGCTAAATGACAGTATCGGCTAAATATCCTGTCGACTAACAGTCTGTGTTGGCTAAATTGTTGTCGGCTAAGTGTCAGAGACCTTCCTGATTTTATACTTTTTCCATTGTTACGAATTAATTATTACCTTAAATTAGGAACTCTTTTAAACTTACAAATTTCTAGTAATTTATTATACGATTTAAGAACTTTTTGCTTTAATTAAGTTAACTGTTGAAGTACAACCACAATTCTGGTTGTAGCAGTTTGAAGTTTTTTTCTTATAACTATAAGATACACTTTCTTTCCTCCTTTGTTTTTACGATTCTGCCGTCGAAAATTAGATGAATTTTTAATTAGCGCAAATTATTTCAATATATTTTGCATAAAAGAAAAGTATTTAGTATATATTTTATAGTAATATGTACATTGCAATTGTGTTTGTAGTACATATATATAAACAAATTTTTAATTTGTCTATATATGTTCCCCGTTATATAGCTGTTAATATTCGCCGCATAGCCGCCCAGACGGTATAGTGGTTAGGGGAGCCTACTGCAGTATCGAAGGGCCCGGTTTGTAATCCCGAAGAAGACATGGTAGTAACTGTCCGTCCCTTAATAGGAGGCAGCTGAGGCCGCCTATTATGTGCCTCCGCAATAAAATGGCCACCACTTCTGGCCTTAAGAGTGCCAATTATGACTAGACAAGTGCGCGCCATTGAATAAAGAAAAGTATTCTTAAAAATTGTATTTATCCTTTTTAAATGGTTTAGTTTGTTTCTGAGCAACCTTTTAAGTTGAATTTGGAAATCAAATACCTTACTGAATAGCAACAACCTGGAACGTCGAATACAAAAAAGTATTTTAGTTCTGGCAGTGGCATCGTACTGCTTTGAATTAGTCGAATTTGCGGATTAAATTTCAAAGATCTTACATTTTGTCGAATGACAGCACTCTGGCGAGCCGGAAACAAAAATGTTTTATTTCGAAGAGTCTTGCTACTGCTCGCTTTCAGAGCGCTGAGTCTGTAAAACAAGAAATCGTTAAATTGATAAAAATAGGAAATAAATAAAAAAAAAATATTCGCCGCATAATGGAATGCATTTCGTATTCAGAAAATTTTTAAACTGTTCTACTTTTAAATGATTCATTTATATTTCATTATGAGGTCTTTGATATAAAACAATGCTTATGAACTGAAGCAGTAACTTAATGTAAGCAATGATTTTTTAATTATAAAATCAGAACGCCACTAGAGGGCGCCGTTCGAATTTAGAGAAACGCCATTTCACTTTCGATTTAGATTACTCTGAAGCAGAAAGAGAACAAGTTCTTATCTGAGATCTTATCTGTTCTTAATGTAAATACCGTATTCTTGTGAAAATAAAGCTATGTGATAATTACAAGCGTTGAATTACTCACTGACCTACAAGGAAGAAACTTACACGATAATGATTTTGATCAGCGTAGAATTATTACAGCAGTTAGTTGTACCTGAATTGCTGATCCAATGGAACAATAACACATGGCCCAAGGGAAAGGTAGATAGTTGAGAACTCATTGCATCATATTTCAAATGAATTTCCATAGTTATTCGTACACTATAAGGTATAATTAATTTTCGAGTTAATCTTGACATCATGTCTAACATATAGGATTGCAGAAGTTATCATGGAGAAGTAAACTGATAATTAGATACACAGAGTCTCACTGTTCAGTCAATGGAGTATAAGTATTTCATTTAAATCCATCCGGATATGCTTGAAATGTATTTCCATTATTGGTTATATCATACATGATTTTAGTTATATAATGTGTTCTATTATGATTGCTTCATCATAAAACTGAACTTGAAATTGTAAGAAAACAGAACATAAAAATGGTTCCTTGTAGAAAAGAATATGAAAATTAATGTACTCGCTTTAAACCAAAATATCCGTGATTCGATACGCTCTTTGGAACCATGGATATTTTGGTTGGATACAAGTTATAATGATTTCATTTGTCATTGACAGTTTCACAATCATATTCTATCAAGAAATTTTACGTGAGAAGTTTCTTAAATTAAGGGTTAAAAATTGTTTAATTATTTTGCTTTTTAAGTCTTTTTCTTTGTAGTTTTTCGCTTCTATTTCAGTTTAATAGTAAAATAATATGTAGCATGAATTGCTGAAACATTTTTTTTTACGACAGAACTGTAACAAAGTTATTATACAGGATAATTTCTTAAACTTTATTTCAAATGCATATTGGCAACATAGACAGAATTATATGTTAAAATGTAAGTGTAGAGTAATTGGTAAATAGAATAACACCAAAATCTTATCCATTAAATGGGCGTTCATTGACCAAAATGTTGAACATATAACTCTCATAATAAACTCGATCAAAATTCGAATACAAGAAATATTTTGAAATAATATAAAATATTATGAGATATAGTTCTGTCTTCTTTTACACAAACATAGTTCCTGGCTACTGACTTCATCTACATCGTTATGAATTATTTTCTTATAAAAATTTTAATGCTCAGTCGTTGGTTATAAACAGCTAAAATATGGCTTTAGTTTCACTATTACGAATATAATTAGGATATGTTAGAGTACATTATGAAGACTGCGGAACGTTTCATTTACAAGTATTCTAGAGCAGTGTTTACCCAACATTTAGTTACATCTGAAATTTTCTTTTCTTTTTACTTACTTGTACGCAGCAAAGGAAGTACTGTAATCGCGAAAAAATTCGGGTATCGTATTTCAACGAAAATATCCGTTTAGATCACTCTTGAATCCATTTGAATGATTTTTTTTCTGTGACCATCTGTATGTACGGAAAGAATGAAAGACTCTTTTCTTCCAAAATGTATTTTTATCTCCAGCGCGCGAAACTGTGTATCTGAAATTGTAAAGATATGCTCATTTTAAAATTATTTTGCAATATTACTTTTAAACTGAATTTTATGGTTTAAGTGCGAAGAACATGATATTTAATAAATAAAGGTAACACACAAAATGTTAAAAAAACGCCCCTTTTTGTAATTTAAAATCTTAAACCTTTCATAGTTTTCTTTTTCATTTTTCCTCCTTTCCCCCCTTTTTTTAACCCTTTTTAACTGTATCTGGTGTTTAGGTTCTTTTGTATTTTATTATTTTTAATGAAGATATTTTGAGTTTTTATATATTTTTTATCTTGCGGCGAAGTCAAAACTGAAATGATTGAATGAGAAATATATCTCTAATGGAATTCGAGGAAATAAGCTTAAATGAAATGCAGCAAAAAATATGTATAATTTAATAGGCCGTTCAAGCAAGTCTTGTGGTGTTCACATCAGATTTTTTCTGTTGTAACACTATTTAGTTCAAGGAAAAATATAATTATTAGTAGGGGGATTTGTACCCAACGTTTTTAGCATATTCCTATTTTGGAAACACATTTATCAGTTCCCAAATATATTATTTTACTAATTAAATAATGTATTGCCGATTCATAAACGTAAGCTGTAGAGTGAAAATAAAGAGTTATTTTAAAAATTAGTTTCTATTATTTATAACTGTTGTAGTTTCTATGTCAAGAAACCTAAAAAGAAAGAATTCTTTTAATCACTTTCTCTGAAATTTGAATTTAAGTAAGAAATTATTGCATAAAATTTGAAAGCATAATTAATATTTTTTATAAATATTCCCCTGTGTGTTTATTGGCAGGCAAAATGTTAATGAAGTAGTTTCGTAGAAATATGAGTATTTATGAGATATTTTAAAATAATATAGAAAAGTTCAAGACAGATATTTTTAAACAAGTACAAACAAATACGGGTTTAAATTTTTTTTAAGGGATGCGACAATTTAATAACTTTGTTCAAATGAAAATTTATTAAATTTGTCTACCAAAAGTGTTAAATAAATACGAAAGAAGGGTAATTTCATCCGTTCTCTAGAATATAATGTATAGCCTTGTTGTACCAAAGTTCGTAAATGTTTCAAACATTTATGAAGGAACCTAATGGGTGCAATAAGGCTAGCAGGAGGTATGAATCTTTTCATTTTTGTGGGTAGAGGAAATAAAGGATGAATAATTATTTGAATTTTCGTCGATAAAGGGCGCTATAACATAGCTATAATAACGATCGCAATCAAACAAGTAAAGACTTGACTTGACCATAAGTTGAAAGGAGTAGAGCGAAGCTTCCTTTGTGCCGTATGTGTTGCAAAGCATGTTTTAAAAATTCATCAGTTGAGCAGAAGGAATGCGTTCAAGGGAAACAGCAAAGTAGGTGAGAAAATTCTCTAAGGAGGTCTGATTTAAAATTTGTGGTATTAAACGAGCAGCAATGTCAGATAAAAAACTCGAAACGGATTATAGATTTGGACCCGAAGTCTGCAAAAGTAGAAGAAGTGGAAAAGAGAATTAAATGATCAGAATGTTAGCAGGATAAGCACATTTTTCAGTGGAAAGGGACTGTGTTTTTGATTGCAGACAATTGGATTCTGATGTGCTTGACTGAAAGATGCTTCATGGCGTTATTTCTAATAGTCATTTATATATTGAATTTCATGATGGATGACATAGCTTCCGATATACCAAGGGGCGTTAACGACCATTCGGAGAGTCTTGGTTTGAAGAATCTGTAGCTGGATTTAGCACCTTAGCCCCAAATACAAGATGCGTAGAGGAAAGCAGCACGAAGGACAGGCGCAAGTACAAACGTTTCAATCACACCCCACTTATATGAATCTCAGTTTCGGAAAGAAACTTTCGCATTAGCTGGTTCACGTCACGTGACCAAGTTTCAACGTTCTGAAAGACTGTGTAAAAAGTGTATACTTGAATTAGAGACTGAATTTCAAGACTTTTACACCGCAGTGCCTAATTCACACGCTGATAAGAACTTTGTGAATTGACGAACTTGGTTCTGAATTCTTGACTTTGCCAAAATAACAGCGTCGTCTGTGGGTATAAGGTGTGACTGTAGAAAAAATAACTGTGATTGGCCTTAAGATAATAAACTAAATCTACTAGTAAAAACTCAAAGTAGTTGAAGCTAGTAGCAAAGTGGTGATCCGTGATCCTCACTTATCACTAAAATGCGCGATCAAACGTTTCGGATTGTGCTGGATTTTCCCGTACGTCAGTGCAGTACCCTTCTTCAGAATATATCATGGAAAATATCCCGAATTCTGTAAGATATTCCTGTATTTATTAAGGTAGTTGATTTAGATTTTGTTAGTTCTGTTCCATACAGCCATTAAGATGTTTTTGTGGGATCGGAAATATGTTCAATAATTCAATAATGGTTCTTTTTTTTATAAGATGTATGATTTAGGTAACTTCCAAATTTCCTAAAAAGACAGGTCTGTAAAAGTATTTCTGGATTTCTTTTTCAGCCTCGTTCTGTACTTGGAAAATGAACAGTGAAATTATATCATTCGAAGAATTTTAAATGGATAAAAATATGCTAGAATATAAATACCTTTAAGAAAGCTTAATACCCAAAAGAAAACATTTTTATGAAGAATAAATGTTTCAATAAGTGTAATTCAATCATAATTAACTAGTGAACGGTTATAAACTGTCCGAACATAAAACAGAAATTAAGCGAAATGAAAGGAGATTTGTTTTCATAATCAGGACAATTATGCTTCATTCAAATATGAATGAAATTGAACCCGAAATTACTGCAGCAACACAATGCATATTTCGATAATATAGAGTGAAGGTTTTTAAAAACACCACATCTAAAAGCACACATTGTTTCTGAGTACATAAATAAATATTGGTAATGAACATGACACATAGTCATATTCTGTAAGGCGGCATCTTCACATTTTTGGACCTTTCTTGGATAGTTTCAGTATACCTACGAGCAACTAAAAAAGCCAGTTAAATGCCCATATCACACACGCATTTGTTTCACACAAACAACTGTTTCGGACAATTTTTCTGCCTTCTTTACTATTGAAAGAAAGACGCACGATTTTTTCCTTGCTTTCTTAAAAAGTTGCAAGTTGTTCATTCTCAACTAATCAGCTATCAGCTTGCTTGTAAGGAAGAACCATTTTCCCCTGTGTTAACCCCAAATTGATTGGCTGTTGTGACAAGGCAGAAAAATTGTTCCAAACAGTTGTTCTTCCGAAACAAACGGCTCTGTGATACCAGCCTATTAATTCTTCAAGCAATAAGATTATACTAAAAAACAAAGTCATCTTCACTGTTGTCGAAACTGTTTTGTCCTTTATTGACTTGGGAAAAATGTGGCCATTCTATACTAAGGTTACATTCTAAGTATCGTTTATTATACATTACTCTGATTGTGATATTCGTTATCGATTTCATACGGCGCGCTCATCGGTGACAATTTGAAAAAAATATTTTATCCACTGTCCTCTTCTATCTACCCTGACGGTTCTTTTTCATTATGTACAATGCCGGGAGGGGTACGAGAGATAGAGAGTTCTACTGCGCCGATTGACGAAATTCAACTTGCATTTTTTATGTCTCGGAAGCGCAACTTAGGATATGTATTAGATTTATATATAGCATTTTTCTAACATAGGTATTATGACAAAAAGTGGGACTTTTACTGAAATAACGTGCATTATTTTTTATATTTCGATTCTACGACTCAAATTATGACAAAGTGTTAAGTTTTGCAAAAATCGTGCGAAAAGTCTTTAAAAAATTAGTTCTCAAAATTTTAGCTCCTTAATGTTAATTGAATTCGGTATATATTTATTAATCTCTCTTTTTTTTATTAAATTTATTTTTCGAAATTTAAGTTGATTCCAAATAAAATTCGCCCATTTTTTATGATTCATTTTTAAAATTTGTATTTTTAAATAATTTTTACAAATTTTTCGAAAACAATTTTGATCTATAACCTATAAAATTTTTACCATCCTCTTAAAGTAGATGTATTTCTAAGCATACCTGCTAAAAGCAGAGTTTTTGATTCAACATTTCTCAAGATATACGAGAATTTATATATTGGCGCGTTTTGAAATTTGGCATATTTCTTGAAAGCAATAGTAACATCAAATGTGGTTTAGGCGCTGTGTTAAAATTATTTGAAAGTAGGAAAGATGTGACTTTTTTCCGCTCATGCACAATGTAAAAATGGAAAGGAAAACAGGTTGCCTTCGCCAATTATTCTTGGCGCAAACTGAAAAAATGCGCCAAGATAAATTTTTGAATTTCTCCGTAAAATTTGCACCAAATTTTACAAAATTTAACATTTAAGCATAATTTGAGTCTTAGAATCGAAATATGGAAAAGGAATGCCATGTCATTTCAGAAGAAGCTTGATTTTGTGTCAAAATACCTATATTAAAACAATGCTATGTATAAATCTAATATATATCCTAAGTCGCGCTTTCGAAACATGAGAAATGGAATTTGATCTAGTAGAACGGGAGATATAGATTTTTTTCCCCGCAGTGTACATTTATTTATTTTGACACTTATAAATTTTTACCGTTTTTTTGACAGCCCAATAATGCACAGCTTTGTCCCTCTGAAGTTAATTGCGGTGTTTTGCTTATATTTTCAAGCAACACTTTGTAATTCATAGAATATATTTCTTGTTGCGTAATATTTCGCATGTACAAATGGTACTTCTTGGTGATAAGAACTATCCGAAATATCACAATACCATTGCTATTCAAAAGAGGCTTTTTGTTAGTGCGAAAACAAGGAATGGAAGCGATTCCAAAAAACTTGCAATCGGTAATTCGTCCTTCACTACAAGCAGTTCTACTACTCAATTAGCATTTGAAATTTGTTTTCAGCCGCGGCAACGAAGGATTTCTGCGTTCGCTCACCTCTTTTAAAAAATTCTCTTAATTCCTTGTTCCCGTTTGAAGGTCGAAATATTTGGAACGTGTTAGTCTTCGATTTCTATTGATTACAGTCTTGTTGTTTCGATGCGAAACGAAATTTGTTTCTTGCGGTCTCGATATTCTGATTGTTTCATCCTGGTATTAATCTAATTTTGATTCTTTTTTTAATCGAATTCGACTTTCACGTTAATCGTTTTCCGTGAGAATTTCCCTTGAAAGCGGCATTAAGAAGCGATTACGATGTACGATTTATCCGCTGGGATGATACACTCTGTTCTTTCCTTTTGTTAATTTGAATTTACGTTACCTTTTTTTTAACGTTTATGCTTCGGATTTGGTTCATAAAAGATGGTTTAAAAAAGCACTTTACATCAACTTAGAGATTTAAATAGTCTTTTGTTCCAATATATGTTCTACAGTGGAAAGAAAATGGAACAAAAAATTACCGTCTTCTGCGTAGTTTAAGCCAATGTGTAGTTTTCTCGCTGTTTTGAAGAATATTTGGGACTGACTTCAAATTAAATACGTACTTACCACAAAATAACCGATATGATAACACTGCAAAGCAGCATTTTATAATAATACGCTGCTACGCCGTGCTAGCTTAAGTGTACCCCTGTCTAAATGGCAAGTGGCATCAGTATAAGTTCAATGGTTGATCCTTCAGTGCTGATTTGGGTGTATGTCTGCTCGCAGCATCCAGCCATGTGGGAATGCAACAAACAGTTCGCATAAAATTAATTTCGATTGAGTAAAACTTTACCTGAGACCGTTTTATGGTTCGGGAAACCTCTAAATATGATGCTTTGAGTACATCACAAGTATACGAGTGGCTTCCCAAATTAAAAAGGAGACAGGCTGCTTGTGAAGTTCGTCAAAATACCACTCACCATATTCCTTCAGAAATTTTCTCCGACCCATAATCCTTGGGGAAGGGCAGCATGGTGCTTATGGTTCACTTACGCTACTCGCTAAATCTTCTTCAGCAAGGCTTTTCTTTTCTTTTTCCACGGACAAAGAAAGCTTTCAAAAAGCAAGTGATATGAACTAGAGGCTACAAAATATATTCCTTGCGTTGAATTTGGGCCCACTAGTAGCCGATTGAGTGAGACCTCTGAATACTAGAGTTCAACCCGGATTCGATTCTAGGCAAAAAGGTTGACTGCATAGTTCGTTTTCGTGGTTTGCCCCATGTGTAATTTGACTATGAGCTAGTTTTTCTTACAACTTCATCCATTAAGGCATTCTTTTCCTTTGGCAAATAGATCCCGCGAATTTTGCCATACCCACATAACCTAACCCACTATGCCTTAAATAATATTGCACATAAAACACTCCAAAAATATTCTCATGTTTTCAAGCCTGGACAAAAACTTGGAAAACGTGTATCTATGCTGGTTGGGGGGACACTTTCAGGGAAGCAGAAATGTGTAAGTGTGTTTGTTAAGTCTAATCTTTTTGGGTAAGCCATCGGATTACACCTCAGAATCTTTGTACCTTCAAAATGCACTGGATATTGCTCTTAATTCATGCTTAATGCACTGTTTCTGAGTGAACTCACTTTTTTGTTCAAATAGGGGGGAAATCTTAACATTTCCTTATCAGTTAAGCGGATTCTGTCGGGATGCAAAGACATTTAGTAACGTTTCGCAATACCTTGAGCCGATATTAGGTTTCGCTTCATATATAAAAGAAGAACACTAATATAAACACATTTTAAAGAAAGGAGACTCGTACCACCATCTTTTGAGATGTCTAAGGTAATTTTTAAATCACCGCTAATCTAATGTTAAATTTTACTTGATTCTTAAATCGAGGAATATAATCCATTCTTTTGCTTCAATCATATGCTGTCATGCAGAAGGCAGTTAACAAAATTTTAATTCATTCAGCAATGAAAGGTTGAAATTGAAACGCGGTAGAACCTTCGAATTCAACAGACATTATTTCTCATTTAACTGTAAAGGAATACGAAGGTTTTTCACGCATACGCGTAATGCATAATGGAAGATGTGATTAGTTTTCACAGTTGTCTTGAAGGAGTCCCGAATCTCAATTGAAAATCGAAGGGAATTAAAAACGCCGACTACTCTGGCTTTGAAACTGAATAGAAACAATTTAAAATTATTTTATCCTCTCAATTGTGAGAAAATTCAAGGATATAATTATATTAATGCAGTTGGCATGGAAATATATTGAAATTACCATATTCCTCTCCATTTCACTTTCTTCATTTCTCTAAATTTTTTCAGATGGAATTTTTCATTCATACTGAGATTGAATTAAAAAAAAGCGATTCATTGTGAATATTTTAGACGGCGACATCACAAATATACGCATAGTATGAGATTTTTACTTTAAAAAAATTTTTCACACTTTTTTAAAAGGATTTTGTAAAACAAAAACTGAATGCATACTAAAACACAGCTTGGCAATAATTTATAATTTTGTCCGCTTTTATTTAAATATCGTCTGCACGTAAACAAGTTTCAGAATGAAGTTCATAATTTTTATCCTTTTGAAAGAGATGCATGCGTATTTTGTAATTAAGAAACGTGGTAATGACCGTGGAATCAGCATTTATATGTACAAAATAAGTAATATGAGTCGTAATAAATTAAAAAAAAATATCCCAAGCTTACTTTTACGTGAGAAAAAGCAACAAAAGTAATCGAAGGAAGTACTTGTGTCAATCTTTCAAAAGTCAAATATCACGTTTCTAACAAACATCCACAAATTAAAGCAAAACCGTTTCTTTCCCTTTGAATATCCGTATGGCAACAATAAACAAAATGATAAGACACAAAACTTAAAAAATGTTTATGATCTTTATTATTTTCTAAACAGGTGACCGAAATTGTATTTATAGCGCTAAAATAATTGGCTATCTATTGTGATTTCTCATGAAGCATAGAGATTTATTTAACTGATTGTAATAAAAAAATAGATTATTTTTGTAAAAGTGGAGAAAAGAGATATAATTATGAATACTATAATGTGAAGTTTCGTTAAAAGATTTAAGATTGTTGCTTTTTTCTTGTATAAAAAAACCTGGATATAAAAAGAGGTAAAATATATATTAAATTCAATTCCTTTTACAATCAGAATAATGTTTTAGCCCTATTTAAAGAGGGCATTTGTTTTGCCTTATCCAAAGAATTGTCAAGGAGTCCGTTCTAACTAGGTAAATCAAAAAAGAACATTTTTGTGAATGTACATCTAAAAAAAAAGCTGATGTGTACACTACATGACTTGCTTGTACGGAATATTAAATTATACGCATTTTTCTTGAATTTCATTTAAACTTATTGGATTGAATTAAATCTACTTCGTCGATAGCGCATAAACCACAATAGAATAAATGCACTCTTTAAAATTCACTACACTTGTTTACCATAGCGACACTCTGACGCTAGATTAACTTAACAGCGTTATATCTCATTTATTTTATAACTCAGAATGCACAAAAATTATGTATATCGTCTGAAGAATTATCTAATCGTTACCACATGTTCTGTTCAAAGCTATAATAAATATAAAACGATGTATAAAAGAAATTAAACAAACAAACAAGAAAAAGAAACAGTTTTCACAGACGATTCAGTATTTCTCAATTAATTAATTCAGTTCTCACTTCACGACAATGCAGAAATGCATAAAAACTCAAAATATCCACATTACAAATTACGAAGTAAATCTTAAACACTTATTTCCTCGAATAAATTCCAGAATGGATCGAGCATAATTTAATTTGCAATAATAAAAGAAGGAGTTATCTTTATTGTTGCCAAGCTTAGTTTCTCTAGATTGGCAACAAATCCACTATTCTGCTAAGTTTCAAATGTAAACAAAGATGGCTGATATGGTAATAATAATTAAGCTTAGCCGCACTTAAATACCTTTTATATTGTTGATAATTCTACAAATATTGCATGCAAATTTACTAAAGGCATAAAAACCCTAACCCGAAACTAAGAACAACATAATTCAATAATTTTTAAAGCAAAAAATTCACAATTTACCAACATATAAAAATAAAGAAATTGAGATCACTGAGCCGAGTAACAGAGTGGATATATAGCAGTCCTACTATATACAAAATTTCAACTTTCTGAGCCTATACGTTTTTGAGTTATGCGAGATACATACGTACGTACGCACGGACGCCACGAAAAAATCTCTCCAGAATCCAGTTTAAATCAGTTTTATAATTTTTTTGGGAAAAAAAAGAGTCTATTATTCTGACATTGCGTACGGATGTTACGCACAAACGTCGTTAACTTGCATTCAATAGCGGTCAAAATGTATATTTTCGTCGAAATATGATAACCGAAATTTTTCGCGTTTCCAATACTTCCTTTTTACTTCGTACAAGAAAGTAAAAAAATCTGATGTGTACACCGCATGACTTCCTTCTATGAAATATTAAATTCAATTTTTCTGCATTCCATTTAAACATATTGAATTAACAGTTAACGAATTTTGAATTAAATCTACTTCGTCGATAGCGCATAAACCACATCAGAATAAATACACTCTTTAAAGTTCACTATATTTATTTACCATAGCCACACTTCGAGGCTAAACACAGACGATTTCACAGCCCCGCTTACCTAATGCGCATGCTCTACTTATTAATTCAGTTCTCACTTCGCGGTAAGGCAAAAATACATAAAAATTTCAAATGTTTTCATTAAAAATTGAAAGGTATAGCAAAACATAAAACACCAAGTACAGTTAAAACAATTAAAAAAATAATTTTTACAATTAAAATTACTATTTGTACGCAAAAACCAGCTAATAACTTAAATGATGATTCCAGAATGAATCAAGCATAATTTAATTCGCAATAATAAAAGAAGACGTTATTTTGTTGCTGCGAAGCTTAGTTTCTCTAGATTGGCAACAAATCCACTATTCTGCTAAGCTTCAAATGTAAACAAATATGGGCGTTATCATAACCAAAAATTAGGCTTAGCCGCGTTTAAAAAACTTTTAAATTGTTGATAATTCCACAATTATTGCATGCAAGTTAACTAAAGGCATAAAATCTTAACCAGAAGGTAAGAACAACATAATTCAATCATTTTTAAAGCAAAAAATGCACAATTTACAAACATATAAGAATAAAGAAACTGAGCTCACTGAGCTGAGTAACAGAGTGGATATTTATATAGACATATATTTATGTACTTTTGGTGCGGCCGATTGCAACCAAAATGCGAGGTGCACATCTACGTGTTATAGAAGTCCTGTATACAAAATGTCAGCGTTCTGAGGCTAGTCGTTTTTGAGTTATGCGAAATACATACATACAAACGTACGTACGCACAAACGCTGCGAAAAATTCTCTTCAGAATCCATTTTAAATCAGATTTATAATCTTTTGGGAAAAAAAGAGTCCTTTACTTTGTCCTTACGTTTAGATATTTCGCAAAAACATCGTTAAATTGCATTCAATAACAATCAAAATGGATATTTTTAATGAAATATGAGACCTCGAAAATTTTCTCGATTACAATACATCCTTTTTACTTCGCACAAGGAAGTAAAAATGAAGCTGCAATCTTTTCGAAAACTTTATTATTTGTTGACTAGAATTTATTTGCGTTTGCATGTCGCTGTTAATTTTAATTTTTCCTTTCATCCGAATAAAGGACAATTTCATATTTGAATTTATAAATAGGAAACAGTTACGTTAACCTGAAATTTTAGACATGCAATATGAAATCATAATTCATTGGCTTATCGCGAAGTTATGCTATGTGGTTCTACCTTTTTTTAAGATAGAAAGGTTTGCTTTTTTTTCATTCTTTGCATGGTCGTTATCTCGTATGCGCAAAAGAATAAAATAAAATATGGAAAGGCTTCATTCTTTAGGGCTAAACTATACTCTGATATTTTATATTGCTCTTTTCTGAGAGTCATGGATTTTATCTTGTTATTTATTGCATCAAAGTACGGATTCCATCTTGTTCTTGATATTCAGATTTCTAGGATAATATGCATTCTTAAAATCGTCTTTAGAAAAGAATATTTTTGGATACAGATTTTTGTATTTTTAGGAAGAAGGTTTTCTAACTTCAGTTTACCCTCCTGGAAAGAGGACTTTCAAAATATCAAAGATGACTTTTTAGTAATAAATATATCCTTATTTTACATTTATTTTTCTGAAAGAGGACCTCAGAGAATCGTTCATTTTTGAAAAGATGACCTGTAAGTTGTCAGCAATTTGTCCTTTAACAAAAAAAAAAAAAAAAAAAAAAAAAAAAAAAAAAAAAAAAAAAAAAAAAAAAACCGTTTCTAAAAAGAAAGTTCAGGAAATTTTTTAATGTTGAAGATATGCTAACTATATCTGTGTTACTTATAAATAAAAGAAATCCGAATAGTTATTTAATTTTTTAGAATAGCTTTTACGAAATTATATTTTTACAGCTGCTTAGAGGGAAAAATATTATACGTGATGCCTAGATAGCTCGATTGCTTTATCTTTTATGTGACATGTTAGCAAGTTTTATTTAATATCATTCTTATGATCAGCAGATAATAAAATAATTAAGTAAAGCACAGCATTATGTGAAATAAAATACGAAACTTTATGTATGTTTTTCATCTGCAATAAGATACGGCTGCTATTCACACAGTTGTGTGCCAGTAATAAATATTATTAACTTTTTTTGGTGACTTTCAGTGGGCTTTAAGTCATTTTATGTCTTTGATTATACTTCTAATGGTTTACTAGTTCTGGTAAAATATTTAGATATTATTTATTTTAAATTTGGTAAATATTCGCTACATATTTCGTAAATTACAGTGTCGCACTCTTGACCAACCAAGTTAAGGTTTGAACGCCGAAAATACAATAGAATTTCAAAGCTCAAAGAGAGAGAAAATGCATTAACATAGCTCAGTGGTTATCAAACTTCTTTGTCCCATGCATCCCTTTCACCACTGTGAGGAAATTATTTGCACTCCTTTCCAAAAGATGAAAAATGCATAATATTGATAATTACGAGAACTTGAATAATATTCATAATGTAAATGCTTAACAGGTAAATAAAAGGCTGATCGACCGCATTCCCTCCCTGAAACTATGAAATCTCCCCCCACCTCGCTGAGAACCCCTATCATAGCATTTGTTACAGAACATGGCATCCCTATCATAAACCCCTATCATAGCATAGATGTAATAAAACTGTAGAATTATAAATCAAATTCATTTTCATCGTGTAAAGTCTGTAGTTATCCTCTAGTTTAAAAAAAAAGTTATGTTTTGGATCCCGCCGTCCAGACGGAAAAGCGATTGGGACTCTGAATACCGAACCTAAGGGCTGGGGTTCGAACTCCGAGGTAACAAAGCATTTTTTTCCCTCCAATGGCAGGCCTATGTCGGCCTCGGCCACTCCTAAGCCCCAGATATGATGGTCTCTTTATTATGGAGATACCTAATACCTGGGCCACCATTGCCTCCTATGAAGGAACGGACTGTTACAACCATGCCTTCTCCGGGATTCGAACCCGGGCCCTTCGGTATCGCAGTCAGGCTCCCCTAGCCGATATACCGTCTGGGCGGCAGCAAAGCAATGTTACAGACTTTAATCAAACTAGTTATCAAGTCGGTATTATTCATCAATTGTCTTTCAATCAGTAACTAAAGACTGTTCATCTTTCCTGTCTTTTGAAAGAAACTTATTTCGAGTGACATACGCAATTTATAACTAAAAGCTGTAGTTTCAAATGCATAGGTCTTAAGGTCTATTCAATTCAACAGAAATGCTACATTAGCTATTGGCTAAGCAACTTCGAGTTCGAGTTTCGCCTCTACAGCTGTCGTTTGGCTATGCTGAGAAGTGTCCTGGACACAGTTAATGAAAATAACATGGAAACAGAGACAGACTGATGCTGTCGTAATTATTTTTGGAAGCCCTATATGTAGTCCTCAACAGACAATCATTTTCTGAAAAGCATGTACATTTTTTTCAAAATTTATATTGGACGAAACTGTTTTTGATTTTTATTTTGAAACAAATTTATTTTAAGTTTGATACCTTTCCTGAACCTCTCAACTTCCTCTAGTATTTTCTCGCCAGGATGTAAATTTAAAGTTAAGTTAAGTGAATATTTAAACTGATAAATCTCTGAGTTTATTCACAGCGTGTTTTTGCTAGCCAGAGCACGTTTCGTTGCTATCTCGCTGTTACACTAGAAAGCCTCTTGGCCATTTCGGATTATCGTCGCGCCTGTTAGGTGCCTCCATAATAAAGAGACCACTGCTTCCGGCCTTAGTAGTGGCCAGTGGCTATAAATGGTTAGAGTCCGCCATTGGGGGAAAAATGTAAGCCAAAAATAATGTATTTTGCTTGTAATACTTTTTATGGCGGCAGACATTTCGCGATGCTGAAAATTATTTCATTATTATTTTATTCAATCTAGATTTTTTGTCTATTAATTGCATCTTAAATAGCTAAACTATTATTTATACTACAATTTTTTTCGTCTTTTTTATTATTATTTATCATTATGAATTATATCGAACTAAATATGTGTGTTACATCAAAATACATTTAAGCTTTATGTAAAACTTACTTTAGTCGAAGCTTAATTTTGCATAATTTTACAATATGTGCATTTATAAATTTATGAAATCATAAAATTTGACATCGGTTTATATAATTATAATGCAATTCTGTAGCGTAACTACTCTACCTTGATCTAGACCATCCAGATCGAGCCACAAAATGTTTAATTTCACTATCAAATTATTATTTTTATTATTACTAATATTATTATTTTGTACTAAGCAAATGAAGGAATTACGCACAGAGTTCTTAATTATTGAAAACCGTGTTTAGTCGTTTCGGAAATTTAACGGCAGTAAGAGATATTACTGTATAAATTAGTTTTCTCAGTTTATATTATGCAACAAAAATTTAATTGGAGTTAATAATTGTACCATTTTTGGAAACCATCTATTTATTTTTATTTTGTTTTTCAAATTTCCGTAACTCAAACTTCCGTAAAATTTCCATTAATCATTTTTGTTAAGTCAACATAAATAAACCATTTCTACAACTTTTGAATGTTTCTCAAAATTCAAGGAAAATGCTTTCAGCTGCAGGAACAAACCAGATATCAGGAAATAGTATCAATAAATATAAAATGCACTTGACCTTCTATTTGATGTACATTGCATAACTGTACAGCTTTCCGTGACATAAATTTCTTTTAATAGTATTATTGTCAAACACAAATTCTGTACTTTACTTCTAAACCTAACAAAATATAATACAGCGACAGAGAATTGCTTTTAAACCCAAACAAATCAGTCATAAATTTAAACAGTAGTGATCTCCTTTGTGATTTACTCTCCGGAAAGAAGGAATAACTGTAAACGATATCGCTTTTGTACGCCATTGCAAACATTCCGTTCTTTAGTGAATACGTAAAATTCTCCGTGAGTGAAATGCCATCGGTACCTTTTCTGTTCTAAATATAGTGGAGATGCTTATAATAAATCTATCCGAATTGCGTTATTTCAAAATTAACTACTGTCAAATGAGTCTTACATAGCGCTAATGATGGACAATTCAAAAAATCTTTTAGCCATTAATAATTCTAAATTTTTTTGATCAAAAGCTAAATCAACCAATTAAAATAAAGAAAATCTGGAACTTCATTAACATTCATATTGCAATCTACGCATTTTTATTTTCGTCCTGCAAGCTTTTGCTCGCCGCAAATAAGACGCCATCATTCAAGGAAGGACACACATTATGCACTAATTGCTATTATTTAAGAATGCTGTTTCAAGACAAAAGAAGTGTTAAAACACTTGTAATTGCAACCACATATTTATGCACTAGCTTCATCATGTTCTAGTCACCCCATCAAAGTATTTAAGATTATGTTGATTAACTATTTATAATTAATGGGAAACAATGTGACTTCCCTTTCTTTATTTTTTTAAGCAGATTTTTGTATTTTCCCCAAACTTAAGTTTTTCATGGTTCGAAAATTTATGTTACAAACATTTTAAAGAAAGAATAAAATACTATTCTTACAGACGTATGTTACTTATAAAGCAGATTAGGGACCAGTAAACAGTCGAAAATCGAAAATTATAAAAATACTAAAACCTTCCCCACCACGGCTTCCAAATGCCTTTCGATGGTCGATATATGTGTTGCATTCTGCATGTTTGTGGATTTGGAGTGATTGATTACGACACTTGATGAAGAATGAAAGCGCAGTTTATTCGCCAGTATTGCGCAGGACACTTCCAAAAACACGTTTTCAGTCGTCGAAAAGACTACGATAAACAAGCTGAAACAATCAGCAACACACCTTCAGACTACAATGGTGAAGACAGCTTCACGGCAAAGCACTAAAGTACAGCTCCAGACTCGATTCGGTCGCTCTCAAGCTAATCTCTGAACACTCTAAACACTCCTACTGAACTCAACATACTACACACTACTGAAGATACTCAAGATACTATCTTACTCCGCATACAGTCAGGGTATATATAGCTTTTGGCCTGCCTTTGAGAGCATTCTCGGAAAAACCAGTAAGAATTCCTTCTAAAATGTTCTCGCTCCGTCTATGGCACATAACCAGTTTTGTTTTAAAATGTCACCAAACGAGCGATTTCGTGCCAAATCTGGCAACCCTAACCCCCGCTTCGCGGGGAAAACTTAACGCATGTAAATAATTCTTTGCATACAAATTGCAAATGCTAACAAAAATATAAATACTTATAACAACAAAATTACATATTTTGATCAATGGTTCTCAACTTTATTTTTCTTTTTTTTCCCTCTTTATTTTATTTATTTATTTATTGATAAATTGACACCTTGACTACTGCTAATTCCTAACGATCATAGAGGCTATTTAAAATAAATGTGTATCAAAATATAATAATTATTCCATAAATTATGGAAACGTATATTTTCAGTAATGAAATGAATTTGAATGATCAATATATACCTAACAGTTTAACTACATAAAGAATCTCATATTTATATTTTTTATCTTCTAAAAATTCTAAGATTCTGTTGAAGGAGTATAATATAAACAATAAGATTGAACCCGCAAACCTCAGACCTAAGAGCTGAGATTTTAAGGGGCTCCAAAATTATCATCTAATTTCTCAAAAACCTATTTATGTTTTTTCGCCCATGAAAGCAAAGAAGTTAACGCTGAAGGGGGGGGCTAGGAAAAGTGCTGTTCTTAAGGTCTCAGATGGTTTTTAATTAAGCGCTAGTTATGATTATTCTCTGAATTTTTTTAAAGAAACCCTTTATTTTTAAAATATTATGTCTGCTAATAATATATATGAAAAGTTATTAGCAAAGCTGGTATAGCCCATTAAAATATATCTTCATATAGCATTTCATTGGGGTTTCTCCCCTGAAATATTACATGACTCTCCAGTAGGCCATGTATATTTGAGAACCAGTATATCATGCATATAAAAATTCATTCAAATGAATAAAGATTCATCATAAAGCGTAGAATGCGGAATGAAATTAGTCAGAATAACGGGCTATGCATAAACAAGGGTTTTGAAATGTAAACGGAAAGGGTAAAAAGAACAGACTGCGGAAATGTGTGGACTCCTGCAAGTTCTTTTTAAAATCTTATATTAATATCGTCCCTGAAAGGCATAAAAGAATCATTTCTAAGGTCTTTTGATAACTTGTTTTGTTTCTTTGAGCCGAAATCAGCATAATTTTCCAGAATAGAGCACATCTTCACATTAATCACACTGTGGCAAATGATATGAAAAGAAACATGACATCGCTCAAAGTAACCACTTAAATTCTTCCCGCCTTTTATATGCTTATGAAAATTGCTTTGCGTATACACTATATACACTTTTTTTTCCATCTGTGTAGACGATAATCGACTTCCATCAAACACTTTTCAACATGTCATCATCAGTCATTTGCAATGTCTATAACTCGATTCTGCTAGCCATTAGTGCTTCAGTGATTTCTGCGTTAAGACTTAAACATCGACCTTGGAGAAAGAATTATATGGTCCAAATAATAAATTTGCTTTTCTCAACTTAGTGAAGACGGAACGAAATATTCATACTTGGTTACAGAATGCTGAAAGTAATGGGATATTTAATCTATTCATGTGAGTATTGCGTTTTATTTTGACGCTATTTTGGAAGTTCTTTGGTTAAGTATTGACACTTAAAGTCCTCCAGTGGCAAATATTGAATCGAAATCTGTCTTTCCGTCTTCACAAAAAAATTAAGCTCTTTCAAAATGCGTAGTAATTTCTTGTTGATAGATTTTTTTTAAAGCCAGTGGTTACCCATAGAGATAATCCATTTCCCTTTAATTGCGAAAAACATTATTTTAAGACACATCAATTTCAATTACTGTACCAGAACTCTGTAATTTTGATTAATATTTTTTTATTAACGTTAGAGTGGTTGACCGTGCTTACTCATTTATCTAGCATATATTTGGGCTCTGTATGTATTGTGGGCAACCAAGTAAAGGATACAACATTCGCTTTAGTTTCCGCATTTAATTCTTTTTTGGATAATTTAATTTTTCTTTCTGTGTGAAGTCTACTTTTATATGGCGTGATAGGTCTTGAAATCTGATTCTTTCAAGATCTTTTCGTTTAAATGAAATTCTGTAATTATAAATTAATTAACTTTCGATCTTTATATTGACCTTTCGAGAAACATAAATATTTTGTTAAGCCAATTGTTATGTACCTGAGATTTGTCAACAGAATATGCAGTAATGTTCTTTAATGTACATTTAAAGTAAACTTCAATTCAGGAGCTTTAGCTTCCAAATCTCTTGGAAAGAGCATTAATCATAGGATAATAAAATTCCTTTCCTAGAAGCATTGTCATGCAGATTCTAAGTTATCTCATTGTTTTCTTTCCTTGAGAAGACCTCTTCAAGGCCATTTAAGTTAAAAAACATGCAAAGATTCCATCTAGGTATTAAGATCACATGACTGAATACCTTCATCACATGATTAAGCAGGTGTTTTCATATAATATTTGTCAGAAATGCACATTTTGGTTTTCATGACGCATGTCTTTGAACATTGCATTTGATTTAGCAAATATTACTTTCATTGAATTTTTTTTCTAGTCTTTCTTTCTCTTAATCTTACATAATAAGACTAAGGCAGTTGATATAAATTAAATAGCAGAAATTTAAAAGGGAAATGAAACCTCCCTTAGAAAACCACTCACTGTTTCAAATAATTTTAAGTCTTTTGTGGAGGTATTTGCTTCAAAATGGCAATTTACCTTACTTAAATTCTGTATTCTAAAAACTGATAAACCGTTTAATGCAGTCATTTAAGGTTGCAACCATGAGGAGTTTCACTATGTTTACCCAACAAAGTGAAAACTGATATAACAAATGATGTTTCAGCCTTCTATCTTTTAAGTTGTAAAAGATTTATTATTTTTTTAAATTATTTTTTGTCACTAAACATTAATTCTGACTTAGGGTTTTTTCATGTGAGCAAACTACTGCAGATTATAAATTTATCATGAGTATCACTATGGTATCCAGGAAACGCAAAAGTACTTTTTTCATGCTAATAACATCCTTTATATCCTGTGAACCGTGGCGACTCAGTTGAATACAGGTCCAAAATGCAACTTTTGAAACGTGTAAGGTCTAACTTCCTTGCTGTTTGTTGCTGAGCAAAACTTCACACTAGCCAACACATTGGTATGCTTTTTTTATTCTAATCTCGTCTCCAGATTTTGAAACTATTCATGTTTAGCCCCGCCTTATCATTCACTGTACAGGCTCTTGCAGGCGTGGTTTGAATTTTGGAGTTATATTTTGATTGGCAGATAATATCAAATGGCGAACTAAATCGTTTGTTGTTCGCTTACTTTTTTTAACCAAAATACAAAGAAACAGAAAATGGCGTTTTCTCCATTACGTTTTCCTTTGTACTAGATTCTTTCAGCGCTTATTGCTACAGCGCTGTTGTACACGTTGAGAATTTTCCGCTTCATAATGCAACTAATGATAGTTTTCTGTCTTTTTATTTGTCTGTTTATTTATTATATTGTATTTTTTGCATTTTCTCCCAAGCGATCGTCCAAACGATAGTTCGGCTCGTAATAAGCACACAAAAGAAATCAGCTATTTTCCCATTGTAAAAGGCCTTTATAATCTTTTTTCAAATTACTGGGAATGAAATATGTATTTGGTGTGGTTATGAGCCATTCTGTTTTAGAATAATTTCTTTCCGAGCTCCGAAAGATAAATTTTATGGATATTTTATGAGCGAAAATAAATTTTATAATGATTGTGTAGGTTTTATTTTACTGTGTTTATTTGAATAATAAGTCTTGCATAAATATAAACCTTTGTTTCCTATAATAGCTTAGATTTGAGATCTGATCTGTTGTTCTTTTGCTAAGGATTATTACAAATCGTAGCGAGAAAAAGATAGAATGATGAACAAACCGATACCTTAAGTTTAGCTTGAAGTACCAACAAATAATTTGGGTAAAATTATGCATAATAAATCATTTTGAAAATATATGGTTATTTTTAGCTAAGGTGGATTTTCCCTCTTGATTATTATGACCTTTATTTAGTATTCACTGTTACTAAATCAGTTGAGATTTTAGAAGAACATCATTAAAAATGCAAAGGTATGTTTTACAAATAAGAATTCCTTGATAAAATAAATAAAAAAAATTAAAATTGGAAATGTTGATTTAATAAAGTTGTTAAATTCATGAACATCTTCTTTCCGTTAAGAATTTCGTTCGCTAAACGTGTTCTTTTTTAATTAATCCTTTGTAATTCAAATCTTTTTTTTTTTGTTTTTCGTAACAGTTTACTTATTACCTTCACAGCCAAGAATAACATAATTTTTAATTGCAATTAAAAAATCTATAAATTTTCTCAGTTAACTGCATTTTTGTGCAAATTGTAAATATTTTTAATCTTTTACTTTACAAAATTGAACGAAATTATTTTTTCTATTAATATTCGCTTCTGATATGTTTTTCATTCGCTTTTACCCATTGTATCAATTTTGAAACGTACAAGTAGCCAATGAAAAAGTAAAGCAACTTATTTTTGTCGCAAAAATGACAGTTTAGTCAAGTCGCTGGCTTATTTCAAAAAGAAAGATATGAATGTTTGAGAATGATCATCTTTATACTATAAGCACGTAACATATGAAGGTAATCAATAATTAAGCTTTTATAAAAAAATTAAAGTGAGGAATTATAAATAATGCAATATATTATATCATTCTCAAAGTATAATTTTCGATGTGTTTTTCTCGTGTTACATTTGAACATACACTCTTAGACAAAAAAAAAAGTCAGTAACACGTTTGTCCACCTCTGGCCTTTATGCAAGCAGTTATTCATTCGGTTTGGCATCGATTGATAGAGGTTGCGGATGTCCTCCTGAGGGATATCGTGCCAAATTCTGTCCAACTGGCACTTTAGATCATCAACTTCCCGAGCTGGTTGGAGGGCCCTGCGCATAATGCTCCAAGCGTGCTCTATAGGAGAGAGATCCGGCGACCTTGCAGGCCAAGATAATGTTCGGCAAGCACTAAGGCACGTAGTAGAAACATGTGCAGTGTGGGGACAGGCATTATCTTGCTTAAATGTAAACCCAGCGTGGCGTGACACGAAGGTCAACACAATGGGCCTTAGAACTTCGTCGACGTACCGCTGTACTGTAAGGTTGTGACGGATGACAACCAAAGGGGTCCTACTATGAAATGAAATGGTACCCCAGACCATCACTCCTGGTTGTCGGCCTGTCTGCCGGAAGACAGTCAAGTTGGTATCGCACCGCTGTCCGGGGCGTCTCCAGACTCGCCGTCGCTGGTCATCGGGGCTCAGTTCAAAGCGGGACTCATTACTGAAGACTATTCTACTCCAGTCCAGTGCGAATGAGCCCGACACCACTGCAAACGGGCTTGACGTTGTACAGAGGTCAATGGTAGTCGGCGCAAGGGCGCCGTGACCTCAGCTCCCTTTCTGTGAGCCGTCTATGAATGGTCCTTGAGGTCACTGAAGCACTAGTTGCACTTACAATCGATGATAATGATGGATTTGGGGCTCTGAGTGCCGCTCTGACGATTGTTCGGTCTTCACGTTCTGTCGTTTCTCTAGGCCTACTGCTTCCTTCTTGACGCTGTGTGCGGCCGTAGTTCACCCATCCCTGACAACATCGTCTAATAGTGGCATCGCTCCTGCTCAAATATCGAGCTATTCGCCCAGAATACCAACCGGCATCTTTGAGCTCAACTACACGACCTCTCTCAAATTCTGACATCTGCGCATATCGTTCGCGTACCTGTATGCGAGGCATAGTTACTGTCTATCAGAGTACACGGAATGAAATTCGTGAAGAATTTATGATCTGGAATCATAATTTCTCCTCTTAAATATCCTGCCAGTTGCGCAGATCAGATGCGTTGTAGCGACAACCGTTCATTCATTGGGAGCCAAAAAAGGTTTCGACGCATACAGGTTTCGACGGAAAATTTTGCATTTTCCGTCGAAACCTGTATGCATATCAATTTGTGTCAAATTTACTTTATATCTTCTTGGTGCGTCGTGGTGCGTCGTTTTTTTTTGTCTAAGAGTATATCATACCAATAATGACATTTATTCTTAAACTGGAAAAAATGAGAAATAAGATTAATTATGATATTTCTTTTGAATTCAGAATATTATTACGTCAAAAAATTCATATTATTTTTTTTCTTTCTCTTGTTTTAGTCCGTAGACAACTTCGACTTGGCTATGAGTATGACTGGAAATGGACAGGAAAACGGAGACGGTTATATGTCCGTGGATCACGTGAGTACAGTTTTATTAATTAAATTCTGCGAAACTCATACAGCTTATTTTAAACTTTGGTAATATAAAACTGATAGTGTTCTGAATGCATTACTTCATTACTATGAATTCCGAGAAACATATTAACTATCTGTCTCAAGACCCTTAAATTTTGGGAAAACATTATATCCTGGAATAACTTCTTTTTCTTTCAAATTTAATTTCTGTGGTATAACGCGGATATTGAGTTTCTTTAAAACGAAAGTTTTTCAACCCAAAGATAAGTGGTCTTAACATACTTTTTGTAAATATAAATGATATATCATTTAACAGTTAGAACTCTTACGCGTAATTTCGGAAATATTAGGCTTAACATTTCAGATTCTGAAGTGCGTTCTTTAATCTGCAGAAATCAAAATGTATTCTGAAGGGTTAAGATGCCAGAAGCGCCGTTTAATGTTTGGAAACATTTAATTCATAACATCCGAGGCCCACTAGCGGCCGAACAGTTAAAGCCGCTGAATACTAATAGTCGGTTCCGGTTCGATACTAATAGTTTACGGTCCGGGTTCGAATCTCCAGAAACGGGCTGGCTGCGTTTTCGTAGTTTTGTCCATGCGCAACGTGTATACGCGATCCAATTTCCTTCAGAAAATCCTTCATCAAGACATTCCTTTCCTCAGGCAGGCAGCCCTCGAGTGCTTTGCCATAATCAAATACATCAAACTATAATACCTGGCAAATAATCTTACAATAATTCTATTTTTAATGAATTTTTCCACAGTATTTTTCCACAGAAAATTATTTTTTATATTTCCGGCATTTAAATATACTTTATTTTGCACTTTAGAGAAAAAATGCACAAATCATCATGACTGATTTTTTTTTCTAACCTGATATCGTATTTAACAATTCATTAGTATCATAAATTAGGTAAAGCCTTCTTAGTAAAAACTCAAAAAGATAGTGATTTTTTTTTCTAATGATTTCTGCATAATATCAAAAGTTAATGGCAGTCGACGAAATTTAAAACGTTTTCATTTAGGTTTCATATTATAAAACATCTGCTGTAAAACAGTATACCGACGAAATTATCAAAATATATTATAAAAGTGCATTCTTCTTCGGCTAATCTTTTGGGTGAGTCTGGAAAACGACACGAGGCCTATGTGTCTAAATGGAGTGACGTCTTTCTTGAGAAACAATCTAAGCGAAAATGGTGCATATTCTCGTTACATTTAGGGAAAACTATGAAAACCAACCATGTAGCCAGTTCTTAGCTTATTTTCTAACCCGGATCGAATCCCAGAATTCAGCGGTCTTAACCCTCTCTTACGAGTGGACCTTGTCGGCTAATAAAATGAAAGTAATTTTCTCTGTACTTCCTCGCAACATTTTGTAATAACTGTTATTTCATATCACACGTTTAATAAATAAATATCTAAACACTATATAATATGCCGACTACAAAATTTTATAATTCTAATTCTGGTATAGAATATTATCTGTATCATCAAAAATGAAATCTCATTAAATTTTAGGATGCATTGAAAACCTCTGTATTTTTCCCTTTTTATTTTCCTTGGAAACAAATTTAGACTTTACTATTTTTCATTTAATAAGGAAAAACAGAAACAAACGGTATAATTGTCAAAGATGACCTTTTTTTCAGTTTTAACCCAAAGGCGCAATTTGCTCAGAATGGCTATTAATTTCGTTTTCGCATTTTGCGTCATTCACTATATAATGGCGTTTCACTTTTCAAATTGTTGTCGCCAAATATTAGCCCTGCATTATATTTAAAGAAATTACATAATGAAGAATCTGCATGAATGTATGCATGCTTCTCGCATTGTGAAAAGTCAACGGTACCCAGAGACATCAAATTTTGAATAACGTAGTCCTCTCCTCGAATATGGGCATCTGGAGGCCCAAAATTTGAATTTGCGTTATTATCTTTTCCATATTTGTAAAACTTTAACTAATCTTTAATTAACAAACTCTACGATTTCAAAGCGAACAATGACAACGCTGTACAGGGGAGGATAAAAAACATTTTTATCTCCAGAGTGCGAGACTGTGTATCGAAAATTCTAAAGATATGCTCTTTTTAGATTATTTTGTGATATTGCTGTTGAATTGAATTTTATGGTTTAAGTGCGCTGAATATGATATTTAATAAATAAGGGTAACACACGAAACGTTAAAAAAACGCCCCTTTGGGCTTAAAATAAAATCTAAAAGCTTTCAGATTTTTTTTAAATCCTATTTAATATCTAAGATTGTTTAATCAGACGGCAATAAGAATTTTTCATTTTTTTAATGGCAGAATTTACTTTCATGTGTTAGACTGTAGCAAAGTTCTATGATTACTTTTGTTGCCATACAGTTATTTAAAAGGCTTGCAGATGCTACGTCTAAATCCACGTTAAAGCACTTAAAAGACGAATTGAAGCAAGAAATATTTAATTAATTTTTCGCCAAATCACAGATTGGACTTCGAAGCGATTTTATCGTAGTTAATATTTAGCTTAGATTTGACTTTGCGAAATTAAATTTTCCAGCTGTCAGGTTCTCAAGCAACTAGGCCAAGTATCGCGCCGTTCCAATTACGTTTTCAAACCTTATGCCTTTAAAACACTTCCACCTGACCTCAAAAACTGCTTCAGTTTATATCAACTTGTGTTTGCAGATTGGTCTTCTGCCGTTCATTTGCTTCCGTGAAGGATTAGTCAAAAGTCTTATTTACATTCGCTTCCCGTTATTGTAAAACTTCATTTTGGTCGTCAAATAGAGCTCACGAATAGTTTTAGTCACATGTAAAGTTAACGTAGTTAAATATATTTGTTTTTATTTTTGCTTGAAACAACTATATATTTGTATCTAGATGGCATTTCCAATTTTTTTCTTTCAACTTGATAAATACAGGGCGTTCTTAACAGAAGAAAACCGCAGTTTTATTTGCTGCATTGAGGCATATAAAAGTGCTTCATTATAAGGAGGTGTTGGGATTTCATTCTTTTATTAATGAAGTCTTAGAAACTCTTGTTTATGGGATTCGTTTTCTATAGTTAACGGTTCCCGGCCAAAAGGGGCGTTTATTTAACGTTTTGTGTGTTTCACTTATTTATTAAATATCACGGACTTCGCACTTAAACCATGAAATTCAATTCAACAGCAATATCACAAAATATTTGAAAGAGCATATCTTTAGAATTCCCGATACACAGTCTCTCGCGCTGGACATAATTTTTTTTCCGTACAGTGTTGCCACTGCTCGCTTTAAAATCGTTGAGTTTCTTAATCTAAAACTCATAAATACTTTACAAAATATGAAATAGATAATGAAACGAATTCCAAATTCCGCATTTAAGCTTCCAGATGCCCATATTCGGGTGGAGAATTATGTTATTCAAAATTTGATTGCTGTAGCTACCATTGTTTTATCAGAGTGCGAGAAACATACATACATTTACGCAGATTCTTTCTTCATTTAATTTTTTTAAATATAATACAGGGCTCTAATATTTGGTGCAAACAATTTAAAAGGTGATTCGCCGTTTACAGTGAATCAAGCCAAATGCCAAAACGAAATGAATAGCTTTTCTGGGCAAATTGCCTCTTTGGGCTAAAAATATGTGTTATCAGTGTCATGCGCAAGTTATTGAGTAAAATAAATGCATAGTTTACGTCTTGAGTAATTAAATCTGAACATTAATTTACATTAGAATAATATCGTAGTATTTTTTCTACAATTTGGCTTCTACGTTCTGGACACCTTTTTTTAAATATTATTATATTTATTTCTGGGCAAATTGCCTCTTTGGGCTAAAAATATGTGTTATCAGTGTCATGCGCAAGTTATTGAGTAAAATAAATGCATAGTTTACGTCTTGAGTAATTAAATCTGAACATTAATTTACATTAGAATAATATCGTAGTATTTTTTCTACAATTTGGCTTCTACGTTCTGGACACCTTTTTTTAAATATTATTATATTTATTATATTAAATAAGAAACTTGAACAAAAGACAATTACTAAAAAGTAAAAGCAGTTGTAAAAAATTAAAAAAACTAAATATTGGTATTGAAAAAACTCAATATTTAAAAAAATTAAAACACGTAAAAAAGTAAAAACAATGTTAAGCACTAACTAAATTAAATATTAAAAACACCAGAATAAATAACAATGAATGACGGTAAATGGCAATTTAGCCTAACTCGAGGTTAATCACAGACTTATCAAGGGGAAAGCGTGACAAATTCGAGCACAACTAAACTCTATTACGCGTTTCGTCAAACGACAATAATTGAGAAGCGATAAAACATTAATAGAAAAATAAAAGAAACTACATAATGCAGTAGGTTTCAACTCTTATCGTTTCTTTTCCCGACGGCCCTGCCATAAATTTAAAATAAAAACACTACTGAAAAACTTTACAAAAACTTGGTCAGCCGAATGTACAAGTAAACGTAAGTAGCCAATTAGGCATGAGTCAGAAATTACACAATTTTAAGGGAGATCCCAATGAGCTAGAAAAATTAAACTTAGTAAACAAAACAAGAAATTAAAAATAAAAAATAAAACACAATTGTCTTGCTAAGACCAGTTGCATTAAAAAGTGAAAGAAAATGAACAAGCCTGAATCCATAGCAGCAGCTGTAACAAAATTAAAAGCGTAAAAAAACTGAAAGAAGTTGCCAGAATAAAAATTCTAGAATAGGAAGCAACCAGAAAAGAAATTGAAAATCACCAATTAGGTGTAACTTAGAAGTTGAGGGAGGCAAACGTCATTTTGCTGAACCAATGATGCGCCGCGGCCAGTGTGGAAATCTGGACAGAAGAGAGGGAGGGCACACAGGGGGTAATCTTTGAAAGTCGAAGATGGAAGTTATAGCTTTAGTTTCTTAGGGGACTTAAAACTGCTGGGCTTATTATAACTGCTTAGCTTAAAACAGGGTCAAAAGTTAAAATGAAATCAGTATGCCAAGAACAGATAGTAATTTCTTTCTAGTTTTATGATTTTTGTTTTTACATTTCTTTCAATATTTAGTAACTTTACTGAGAAAGCATTCGACGTGTTTGACTCCTCTCGCCAATTTTCATGTATACTAAACTCTTAAACAATGCAGATATTTATTTGCAGCCATTTTTCGATAAACATATCACAAAACTTTTAAGAATTTGCCCCAGTCTGAAACCTGACAACCAAACGGCTCGCGTGGTAATATGGAAAAACTTACATAAGCACATCATATATATGAAGCTGTTTACTTATCATCTACTGCAATAAAAAGTGCATTAATTTAGGGCAACACTTTTTCTTTATTGTGTGTAATGTTAGCTAAACTCAACGACATCTATGATTTTACGTATCATATAAAAAATGCTATTGCAAGTGTTGAAAAATCAACAATTTGCCTTGATGAGTAAATTTACATAGATATCAATGAAGTGTACATACCTCATCGGTGGCCGAGTGGTAAAGCTGTTGAACACTGGTAGTTCAACCAGTTTTTCAATTCTACGTGAACAGGCATGGATGATTTTCTTTGCCATAATCAAATAAACTCAAACCCAACCCTAAATGTACTTTGCCTTTCTTGTACTAACGTCTACAGAGTTTTAGGCTTAATCCTGTTTTAACAAATTCCAGCAAACTTTCCCAGTGATAACTGACAGCTATTTAATCCTATGACACCTTAAATTGCTTTACCTAAAAGATATCATTTAATTATGGACAGAATTTCGGATACTTTTCCGTTAAACCCTATTTCCACTATACGACACACTTTTTGCTCCACACTGGCGAATTTTAGCTTATTTGTTTACCCACACCCCTGGCTCGATACCAGATGAAGCGGAGCGATTGGAAATAACAACAAGGCACACTTTAATTTTGCGAAGCAACCCTCCAGAACCCCGTTGCCTGTGGAAAGAGAGGGCACAGTGTTATGTTATTTTTTTACATATTTTTATCGATTTCCACAATTTTGTTGCGTCCATTAATTTTAATATTATTCCGAGTTAATAAGTAATTGGTATATACTTCTTTTATGCAATTATTCCAATTAAGCATCGTGCTGCGATTCATTGGAAGCAAGTTTTTGCTTTGCGAAACTTAGTCATGTTAATTCCTGACACAATCAGTTCTACGACAACAACGAAGGAATGAGTGATTTAAAAAATCATTTTTGTACTCTGAGGCCTTTTCAGTCTGGTAGGAGCGAAGGCTGAAGAACCATTTTCTCTTCGAATTGTATTTTCAGGAAGTGTTTATTTGAATTAAAGTTTGTAACGAACTTCCCTTTCTTGAAGGAACAGGATACCCCCTTCTTCGTCTCTTGACAAATTCCTTTAAAGAAGTATCCGTCTAACAGAGATACGAAACCAAACTCGAGACATTTCGCATCGAAAAATTCTGCGAAAGCGCCAGGTGTTATGGCTTTAACGGAAAAGTATCGAATTTTTTATGCAATAATCGTTAACGCTTCAATGATTTTCTTTATTCCAATTAACATCTGCTATCATAGATTCGAGAATTTAAGGAACCGGAAGTTTTACTGTGAAATGAAAAAAACAGCAACATCTTTATGTAAATATGTTTGATACTTTGTTTATAGTCCTAAGACAACACCGATCATTTGCTTAGGTTGTATAAGGTTTACCACGGCTGTAAAATCTTCAGAATTTCGAGTAAAGATTATGTTGCTTACATTTTTTGATTCGAGACGGATAATTCATGACGCACTTGTTCCTGAGGAACAAACAAAGAACTCTCTGTTTTATAAAGACATAATGGACATCTAGAGAGAACTTTTCACGTTGCCCTGAAGAAATTCAATCAAATAACTGGTTTCTTCTGCTCGACAGTGCACCGCCAAGCAGTATGTTGCCAAGAAGAGTGTAATAATTATCAGTCTTCCGCTTCATTCTATAGACTTGGCACCTACAACCTTCTATTTCTTCCGTAAAGTGAAGTCTTACCCCAAAGTCATTATTTCTAGTAGCATTTAAGTGATTTAGAAATTCGTAATCAGAGATTTAAACTGCGCTCTAGAAGATGGGTTTTAGTAAAGAATCAAGCAGCTATATATTGTATAAATTTACAAAGATTGTTATTGAAAGCTATGAAGTAAGAATGTTGTTAGCTCTCACTTCCGATTTTGTATGAACTAGTCCTGAAACATTGTGAATATATATGAAATGGCACTATATATATGAAGAATACAACATACAAAACACGTTACGGATTTACTGTATGTATGAAGAATTCAACATACAAAATACGTTGTGGATGCATTGTGTATATGAAGAATACAACATACAAAATAAATTGCAGATGCAATGTATATATGAAGAATATAACATACAAAATACGTGCTATAATCAGTTACTTTTATTGTCGATAAGGGTCTTGGTGAAAAGCAGGCTATTTTTAGCAACTATTTGGAGTGGAGACTATAGAATTGATTTTCGAATTGCTTTCGTTTGTTATTTTTTCATTCGATTTATATATGGACGCTAATATCGCTTTGATGTTTGGTGTTTGATATATGTTCACAGGTCATCTGACTGAAGGTTTTCACATCGACATAACTCATTTACTCCAGTACATTACCCAAGAACTGCTAATTTTGTTGTCTTCAACCAGAAAGTTTTTAAAATTGAGTGAAAGATTTCGCAATAGTGAGAAAGTATCTCTGACAAAATCTTTATTTGTTGTAATAAATTTTGGGCGTATATGTGATAAATAATCTTTTCCAACGCTATCTAAAAAACAAAAGGGCTAATAATACGTAGCCCAAAACAAACTTCCGTGTGAAACTAAAAGGAACATTGAAAAGCTATATAGCGTAACATCAAATGAGAGTAAAAAGCAAAAAGAACTTCTTTCATCGAGCGTTTTTTAACGATGGGAAAAATTCGCTGATTTGAATCCAGATTTTGAAACTACCACCGACCTTCCGGCTTTACAAGAACACCTAGGGATGCATTTAACAATTGTGTTTTGCAAGTAATGTTTCTATTGGCTAAAAAAAATTTCGAGATATAGCGGCTTCTTATTTATAAAAAAATCTAAATGTTTAAATCTTTTTTTTCTTTTCTTTCATCTCGGTATTCTCTGAACAAGACTGTTTTTTTTACAGTGGATGTTAAATGAACCGGACTGCACACTGAGCAAAGGACTTTAGTTTTTAGTATTCTGAAATAATATTTATTTCATTCAATAGTATTATACAACAGGAGCTGATGTCAGAAATCGTATTTAGATGGCGCGTAAATTATTATTTTGTACTATCATAATATGTTGTGCACATAATATGGGCAATAGGTTGGTCTTTCATTAACTACATTAACAGTGTAAATGTTGTACATTTTTTTACATTGCTAAATTTGTTATAAGCAACGTTCCAAAAGTGTGGTAGGTACGATTTTTTCTGAAAATAGACTGGCAAATCCTCATAACACCTCAAAAACTGGCGATGGACCTAGTGAGGTTGTCTTGGGGAAGTACTGGTATGTAACGTTAAGCACTCAGGAAAATGTGTTTAGGGCATTAAAAAGAATAATGTGAGATGTCCTAAGGTTGCAGTAAGAACGACTTTAAGTCCTTATAATTCTCTTAATATCCTACAACTGTCAATACGATCTTAGGAGGATGTCCTAAGGATTTACTGGAAGGCGGCAATAAGCACTCGGAAGGAGGCTTTTGGGTTGTTAGGGGGATACTTCGGGATGTCCTGACGACGTCCGCCAGTCCCGTAAACAATATCTTTAGAATATCATGAGTACATATCTATGTGCTGCGGGGGTTGTAGTTCGAAATGCAAATTAAACACTTAATGTGACATGAAATGGCAACAGTCTTAAGGCTTAATAGTCCACGCATTGTCCATGCATGGACAATTAATGTAATTAGTCCAGAATGCATGGACAGTTAGTGTGGCAGCGTAGGGGAATGCATCGTAATATGATATGAAAAATGGAAAGATTGTACTGTAGATGTTTCTAATATAGATCTGCTTCTTGAGAATGATATCACTTATTAAACATAGCACTGTACTTGGATGCAAAGATATTCGAAAGCTACTGATTCGGAACATCACAAATGCACACCGCATTCGTCACCTTACTCTTTTCAAATTTACAACAGCCTCTGGACGAAAACAATCACTGTCTGCTTTCATCTCCACCCGTTTGCAGCACCCCTTTCACAGTCCTATCGAACGAGTCCACCCCCTGCTTGCATCGCATTAAAAGCGAGAAGGCTGACGGATTTCTTAATGATGCCGGAATTCCACCGATTAATTGGAATGCAACCGAATAATGAAGGCGACCGAAATCAGGATTTCCTGGAGAAGATCGCCGTTATTAACGGGAAAAGAATCAGAGCCCTACCCGTCCCTTCTCTCTCCTTCTCCTCGACCCGGAGGCCCAGTGTTTTAATTGGTGCAGGCGAGAATAGCCGAAGGAAGATAACTGAAATGCAGAAGTAATTGAGTCTGAACCTGGAGAACGTGTTGGGTTGCCGTCCGCCCCCGCATTTTAAAATATCATTTGCAATATATCATTGTTCTCATTTACCAATCTGACGCATGGTTCATTAATGCGCGATAGGGGCTTTGAGATGGCCGTCGACTATTTCCAAATATGGGATTACGTCTACACTTTTTCGTACTGCAACATTCGCGTTTATTTAATTAGTAAACTAAATTTCGTTAAAATATTTAGTTGTCATCAATTTCTAGTTAGGGGCATAATATTTACAATTTATTCGCAGCACATTATGTGTTTAATGTTTTGAATTTTTAAAACGTTTTAATTGTAAAACGTTCTTGGAAGTTTTAGAATGCAATCTGAAGTCTTCCGGTTGAACGATAATTCGTAGTTCGTAATAAATTTTAACCGTTAATCTTGCAGGTTTAATTCAAATCGAGATTATAATCAAAATATGAGGAAAAATTTCAAAATTCTGCTCATAGAAAAGCTACAAAACACGTAAGAATTTAACTTATGTTTGATGAGCTGAAAATTTACAGTCTCCATCTACTGGTTAGATAACTAATAGGAACTGCTTTCGGCTCTTTGGAAACTAATTTGAATTACTTACAGCTCTTTGATTATAACAAGTCTATAGAATTACTCCTTATTAGTGGCGAATGAACACAAATCTTCCTTAATCGACTGCAGTAAATCTGAATTAGTTAGCCAAGGTTTCTCTCATTCCATCTACTTAAATCTAGTGTGAAGTTATTTCTTTACTGTAAAACAATTACATTTACTTAACTTTTATAGTATTCAGTTTTAACATCGCATTTTAAAAGGCTGGCTTTCATGCAGAAGCAAATTAGAAGTTACGTATTTACAAAGAATTGGCTCGAATGTAACAGGATATTCATTTTTTCTTGAACTGCTCTTTTGAAACCTACATATATCTTGCATTCTTAATTAATATTTAAAACTGCATACACGGTATAATTTATTTTCAGTTTTTAAATATTATATTAAAATATATTTATTTTAGATACTGATCATAGTTTATTGTTTCCAATGGTTTGAGGGGGGCAGAACGAACTCACATGTTGTATGTGAAGTTAACTATTAATACACATATGCGAATTTTACAAATTTACGTGCTAAAAATGTGGAACGGAAGAAGCAGTAAACCTGGCAAACGATGCTTGACAGCATTTATTACTGTGACTTGCTTGGTTTTCCTAAAATATCGTCTGCTTATGGATAGAATTTTCTATGCAGTTAATCGTTTGCTTTGATCCAGCGGACGTCTGGTGTCATGGATTCGAAAGCAAGAATTTGATACAAAAGACGAAACATTTTCGTCCTAGTTTTTTTTCTAACAAACTGTGAGTGGAATTTAAACTTTATGTTTTGCTTACAAGTGGCAATCATGTGCTTGGATTGGAGAAGGTTCACAACAGCCACAGACCTTTCGATTTTAGAAATCTCTCAAGAGATCCATCTATGTCAGGCGAACGGGCTAGTTGCAGGGCGTTTCTGTGTTTTCTCTATGTGTTACCTGGATACGAACCAGGTTCTCTTAGAAAGCCCTTCACGAAGACAGCCTTTTCATTAGGCAGATAGCCTTTGATTGCTTTGTCATAAATAAATAAACGAAGTTAAGCTTAATGAAAACTAAGTCGGGTACCGTTTTTCATTAGAAAATAATTAGATTTCTCTCCCAAGGAATAGATAGCAAACTCCATATTTTATCCAGACGTAATAGACAGACTTCTGAAAAGAATTTAGTATATTAGGCCTGAAAAAACTCAAACGAATAACCAGTTTCTGTTGCGCCGTCACACAATTCCATTCTCGCCCAGCAGTTTCTAGAAAAGAAATGTTCTAGAATTCTCAGTACTGTCCGTATCCATTCGATTTAGCCCTCGCAGTTTATTTTTAATTCCTTATGCTAAAACTTTATTTGAACAGTGCTGGACAAATTTAGAAAATCATAGTCAGAAATTTAAACATCATCCCGAAAGACAAATACGAAGGAATCAAGTAGCTGTATGGAATGTGTTAGGTGCTGTAAATACTTACAAGAATTATATATTGAAAGCTGAGAAGTAAAAATGTTGCTTTCTTCAACTTTCAGTTTTGTACGATGAAAATTTTGTACACGCACTTTGTACTGAAAATGTAAGACATCTTTTTTTTAACTTCCAATAGCTAGGCAAAAGTTACAAAGAACTAAAATTTTATAAACGGAGGTTAGAAACAATAGAACTAAGACGAAAGATACCGAAGTCATTGCCTAAGGAGCATTCTTGCATCGCAGTATCTCGATTCTCTTCTAAGACCACGACATCGAAGCAGATGGTCCCTGTCCATTCCTTGTCCAAAATCACAAAGTGAGCAAATGGTATCGCTTGAAATGCCTATGTGATTCAGGTGGACGGCAAGGCAATCATGTCCTGTAGACAGACGAAAAGCCTATAGATAGTCCTGTAGACAGACGTCAATCATGTCCTGTAGACAGACGGAAAGCCTATGGATAGTTCTGTAGACAGACGGCAATCATGTCCTGTAGACAGACCCATTGCGTCTTGGATTATTAGGAATAAGAGAAGAACTTAATATTCTCCAACTTTTTAAGGCTATACGACTTTGAATATGTCGTGAGGTAGTAAACGTAAATATATTTTTTAAAAACAGTTTAATCCTCCAATAAGAAATGGCTGTATTAGGATGTTGTATTAAGCTGGCACCTCTTTTTGCCTCCTTTTTGCAAACGCTTGTTCATTGCCCGAAAGGCCACAGTGGCCAGGCATCTACTGGAGAACGAGCTGTTTCCCCTTTAAAATGAGAGTCCTCAGGAATTTTTTGACATTGCAAAATTTCAGCTGTTAATGGGTGTTCAATAGATCCTCCAGCGGATGAGAAGTAAAGTCTGTGAGCACTGGGAGTTCAGTCCGAGGTTCGAGTCCCGCGAACGGGCTGGCTAAATGGGCGTTTTCGTGGTTTTCCTCATGTGTAATGCGTTAATACGAACCAGTTTCTCTTAGAAAGTTCTCCACGAAGGCATCCCTACCTTCTATGTATTGTCTTAGGGCGGGATATGTAAATAATAATGATAATAATAATAATAATGGGTGTTCAACAGAGCTAACTGATTGAATAGCTACTTGAGAATCAGAAAACATGATTGCCTTTGCAAACTTGTAATGGATAACTAATAATAGCTTTAGGACTATACATATGGCTACTACTTCACCATCAAAAGAAGTATAGTGTGACCGCCTCATCCGTGACCATCAAACAAGCATGCGCTATTCGGACGAAATTATTCTCAAAATAAGGTGGATGAATGGGGTCTTTTTTCCCCCTCCATTCTCTCTTTGTGGAGAAGAGAAGACTTTCACCACGCAGCGAGTAATAACGCCCTTTTGGAGGAGTCTATGTGTTTTGGCAGAATGCCAGCCAGGGTTGCGTTTGAGACGGTCGAACTATACCAATGGATCCTGCATGGGCGTAAAATGAAGAAAAAGTTTCGAAAACACACCAGTCCCAACTTTAAAATGACAGTCAAACTGAGAACTATCAGTAAAAGTGTGCAACCACTGAGTAAGTGGATATCTAGCCGCAATGGTCTCCAAAGCGAGACATTTCAAAACACTTCATGCAACATCTTTCTATGGATGTCCACTATGTCTAGCCTTACTTCGACATTAATCACCTCCAAAGGACTTCTGGTTGTCAAAAGTGGCTGCATTTTACCTGGAATCTCAAGATCTTTCTTAATGTCCAGGACGTTTTGAATAAATCCATATTGGGTTTTTAATTTCCTAAGCTTGACTACGAAGTGAAAGACATGAGAAGGCGGGATATTGATTTTACCAATTTCTATAGCTTTAACATAAATTTGAAAGTATAAAGTGTGTCGTATGCCATATATCTAGTGTAATAAGATAGAACTTTCGAGTTACAATTTCTTATAAAATATATGAAAATGGAGTAAAAAAGAATGCAACAAATAAAATTGTTTCATATATTGTTACAATCACTTGAAAACTGGCTTATGGTTATGAAGAAAGTTTTAACAATTTGTAAAATGAATAAAAATTTTGTGGAAATTAATGACCGTCCCTGCTTGTATTCTCGAAATCACCAGAATGCTTCAACTAATTCGTAATATAAGTACTACATTTGATCCAATGGCAATTTGAGAAATATTTACTGAGAGCATAAAGAATAAATAATAATCATAATAATAATAACAAAAAAATTCCCCAACGCACACATTCGAGATGAATTCTAATTATGTCGTACTCCCTAATTACTTGGCAATCCAGTCAATATTTAAAATTGGAGTGCGTTTAGTGCCTCAATTAAAACTAATCACCATAATTAATTAACTGAGACTTCTTCGTTCGAATCGCAAAACGAAACATTTTAATCAGCCAATTAAAGCAAAAGAGAACTTTTCGGAAATAGAATAAATAAGTGAATAAATAAATAAGTAAATAAAATAAAATTAAAAAAAAGACCCTTAAAGTTTCCGTCCGCTATTAAATTTATGAATCGCAATTAGACATTTGTTTCAGCAAAGAGAGTTTATTTTTCCAAAAGGAGAAAAATTTTATGCGCATTTATAAGACAACTGAAAATTAAAAACTTTCCGGCACGAAAATCCAATTACCCTAAATAAGCGGGGATTGCTGCTTATTGTTTACATCGTTACGCGTTACGGCGGGTGAATAAAATGCAAATGGCGGAGAATAGGCTCCGACCAGGAAAAGGGGAGGGAAAAAAATATTCAGCCGCCTCTACTCACAAAGAATGTTTTCGCAATTAATTTCTCTTCTATTAGTTCATTAATAAAAGCACTTGTCTTTTAATTCTGTTGAAAAGGAATTAAAAAGACGCCAGCAAGAGAATCGTTAACGATGTTTACACAATGCATACACGGAATACATATTTGCATACTGCAGTGAATGGATACTATGTGATACGCGCACAGAAAATTTTTATAGGCATATCTACAACAAATTAGGTAAATGATTTTAGAGGGAGGGGGGAGAATCTTTTATAATTATCAAGCGAGCGATACCTGTGACGATTAAATGAGTTTTGCTGTTTGTTTTGTATAAGAGATGCGTTCCTAATGAAAATGGGTAAGAATTATTAAACATATTTTACCCTTGTTTAGTTAGAATATAGTTTATAAAAACATCAAAGGGCACTTTTAATTTAAATTGTGTTCTTCAAAGAGGGATTTAGAGCGAAACATAGAGATTGTATTTGCGGACCATTTTAAAACGAGGTAAATAACTAAATAATAAGGATGTTTTTGTAAACATTGGAATATAACATCGCGATTATCTTACACTAATATTTTTCTCTCTCGCTTTGTCTTTCTTTGTTTTTTAAACCTTTGTGAAACTCTGGAAATAATTTTAATGATCTAGAGAAATACCTAAATATATTACTTAAAAATATGTTTCCATGTATTTAATCTTTTCATTACTATTTCCTGTGGAAAATTTCAGAAGTTCTAGCGAAACGCTGCAGTTTCATGAACCCTCTTTGAGAAAGTGCCTTACGCAATATATTGCCAGAGTAAATTGAAAATGCCCTTCGTAAAATCAGAAAAGGAACTTTCTTTGTATATTTTAATGATATTTTTTCCCATTTCACCCGAAATAAACAATGAAATCAAAGAGTGATACGTATTAGTATTAATACTTTGCCCTCGAATCACGCTCGAATTTGCTGTAGGTATGATATGAAATATTTTAGTATGATATGAATGAAAGCATGATAAGTAAGATTAATATGATAATAATTCCATGTTATATTTATCCGTCATTGTTATCATTAATACAATGCGAAAACTACTTTTGATATCATTCTATCGGTATCGAATTTAGCGAGGTACTGTATAGGTGACAGTACGATTTTGACTCAGTTCCAACCCAATTTTGACGGAGAGTATCTGAGAGGAGCGGGTTCCGAGGGTCTCCCACCCCTCTTCCCCTACTACCAAAACACATGAAAGGACTTTCTACTCTTCATCAATTTAAAGTACTCCATGCCGCAAAGACATTACACATTTACAAACATCTATGCTTCCTCCGGGATTCGAACCCCGGCTCTTCGTTGTGGTAGTGAGAGTCTGTAATCACTATCTCGTTTGGATGGCGCGAAGATTCGTTCTACCTGTGAGCTGGGGTTGAAGCATGATAAAGTTATCGGATAAGGCATAGACTTTTCGGACTGTGCTGGATGTCTAAATAGAATGGGTGTAGAATTAGAATGGAAATGGGCAAAATCTTTTTTTACTATTACTGCTGCTGATGGCTATAGGCAGCCAATCTATCTATAGATTACGCAGATGACTAACAAAAACCCTTGGTTTTTAGATTTACATGTTCTAGCTAGTTGTTTTTAATGATGCCAACTGAAATAAATAGATGAAAACAGTTTTGAAACTACAAAAGAATGTTTATTTTATGTGAGCATAGATTTTTATTAAGTAACATATGAGCGCGAGAGCTAGATGCGTGTTTAATTTTCTAAAGGAAAATCACATTCGAACCCTGAATACCGTTTAAAGATCCAACGGAGCATTATGCCTAAGGTGTCGAACTATCTTAATCATGCCTTGCTTACTAGAAAGTCTCATGCATGTATTCAGTAAGAAGTTGTGACCCCCTAACCCTGTGGCTCAATCTTCATAGTTTATTCATGACGCTATCTAAACACTCAGTAGTTTATTGCGACTACCATAAAATTAAACAAATAAGCAAACTAAAAAACACGCACTGATCACGAATAAGACAATGGTGAAATACTCGATATCTTTCAAACTTCCTCGGTAACCTTGATTTGATTATAAATACACCTTAACGCATGACATGAATCTGAGACGAATTTTCTTGCTTATTAGAAAAAAAAGTGAAGCGCAAATACATAATATATCGTAAAGTGTATTTAATTATTAGCATCAAAAGTCAGAAACATCTTATTTGTCAGAGGCCATGCGTGATCATAAATATGGATCATTCAAATGTTCTTTTTGTCATGTTTGACTCTATAATAATTGTTTGTAATGTCATTTTCTGGTGTATGTTCTATCCACACTCAAAATAAATTCAAGACACTTGTGAAAAGTTTTTAATTGTCACAATTTCTTCTTTTTGGCACTGATTGCTCTTAACCGCAGAGTTCAATAAATATTTTAAATTTTAATTTGAAATCTAGGCTGTTGCTGGTTAACATTTATCTGGAATGGCCGAACCCGGTGGTCATTTAGTGTCTGATTATGGAGAATGTGACTCAGGCTGCGAGTATGAAACGAGGGGCTTTCGGTGTTTCACTCGCAAGAAGGAGAATAAACAACTGCAAACATTCATACGTTCTTCTGTATTTGAATTCGGGCCCAAGGGTGTGGCAGCTGTATATTCCAACCAGCTCTGTTGACAAGGGCAGTTTGGAAAGCTTATATGATAAAAACGTTGAAAATGCATTCAAATTTTTTTTGCCTATTTAGGAAAGAGTTTGAGGTATAAAGATTGCTGGACTTTGTTTCAAATTTAATCTGATAATAGTCAGGCTTAAAACCATTTGTTGTGAAACTTCTAATGATAGTTACCATTTTCGTAAGTTCTTTACTTTTCTGACGCAAAAATTGTTGTGTATTAGTACAGATGCAAGGAATTCCGCTCGTGCTTAAGTGGTTTACGTGATTAATATGATAGGTCGGCAACTGATAGATCCATGTTTCGACAAAGACACCAGTAGTTTGTCATGTTTCCGCTTCGAAAGTTGAAAGAATTTCTGTTGTAGCACACGAATTAAATGGTGGAATCGTGACAACTGATCAGCTGTCCCTCCCAGCCGCTCTTTGAAAGGAGTAGGCATTTTCACATGTCTCTTTGTGTGTTCTTGTGATGTAAATTTTTAAACGTCCAGTTAGCAAGTCCATGGATAGAATTCCAGCAAGAGCAGTTTTGATTTTTCATATATCCATTTCGAAAGCCAATTGATTCTGTACAAAATAAACTAAGCTACCAACAAATATATCATTCTTTTATTAAATGTTTAATGGATGTCGCCTTGAAGCAGTTTTTGTGTCTCCTTTTGAATGTGACGCTTTTAAAAGTCAGGAAATATACGACAATATGATAAAAGTTTAAAATCTTAGATGCAGTTTGTGATGTTATTTCTGATGCAGATAGCAATGTGAAATTAGCAGGTTTTCAATTTTTACTTCTTTAAGTTACAAAACACGTACCAAGTCTTACTTCAAGAATTAAAAATCAGATTTGTTTTGAAGTATATTTCTATGTGTTTATAATGATTATTCGTGCAATTGTCATGAGTACTGTGAAACAATTAAACAAGTTTAACATCATGATACATTTCCTGCTACACATTAAACACGTTACGTAAAAAAAATTGCAAGTTTCACTTTTTTTTCTTAGGAGCACAACACCTGTTAACTGCGCTGTTTCCACAAATCTTCTGGAACATTTACTAGATGCGTCATTCTTTTAACTGTAATTAGATTGCGATTAATGTATCCTCTGTACTTTGCAAACGTATTGGAATTAATGTGCTTAATAAAGGAGATTATGAAAATCTGTCAGCGTAGTAGAACATGATTATAGCTTTCGTTTGCTTAGAGCTACTTATGTATGAATTATTCAATATCGTTACGCAATTATAGCTATCAATTGTGACATGAAACATATTCACCATTTAGTGCTTTGTTTCGATACTACGCACACGTTTCGCGCATATATTCGTGTTATGCCAGAAGGTTTTTGAAATGTGTTACGTAGGAGGTGTCTTACGTTTACTTGTAGAGTATGGCAACTTTGGATGATCCTGTACTCTGTTTCTAATTTAACAATTAATTCTTCTTTATTTTTGAAGAAATGTCGTGAAATGTGAAAGTTCACTTAGAAGAGTTTTTGTGAAACAATTTTATTTATTTACAAATGTCTGGTTTTTAGAAGTAAGACAATCACTCTCTTGTTTCCCAATACTTCTGGTGCTATTAAGTGCTACGGGGGAAGAAATTACTAAGCGCAGAGTATGTCTTTAAACATTCTTTATTCAAAGTTTGTCCAGAATCACAAAGATAATAAATACACTGGAGAATACTTACATTGGAACACATTGATGCAATTAATGTAAAAGTCATGAGCACTGAGACAATCATGTCCGGCCAAAAGACAGAATGATGCCCCAGCTGTACCACGGGGCGAATCTGGAATGTTATATATCCCTTATTGCCAAGCTTAACTGTTATGCGCACAAATTTGATACATGAATATTATGTGCAATAATGAAAATTTTATAAAAAAGCGATTAAAATGAAGAAAATATAAGCACTATTTTTTTAGTTTCAATTATAATGAGCTGCGAACGTAATTAAATCTTACCCTAAATCCACTATTTTTAATATTCTAATTGAAAAATCAATATAAAAGAAAATATATGAAATTTAGGTACTAATAATTGAAAAGTATTAAACTCGAAACATTTCCAAAACTTTTATTGCAAATCAAATATATCTGAAATACAGAGTGAAACATTTTTCAAAAGTATATTCCTACACATTTTTTAAAAGTATATATCACACTACGTTTTTAATTGTTGAAACCAGATCTTGGAGACATCAGATAAAGTTTGTGGAAAGCATAATAGCCAAGACCTTTTACAAGAAAACAAATGCATAAAAGGAAGCTTTTTTAAAAGAACGTTAGATGCTTAATAAACTATATAAATTTTATAACAAGGATAAACTAGGAAAACCTTTTATTTAATCAAGATTTACTACAGATAATCTTTACTTAAATTCCTTAAGAAAGAATAATTGATTCAACTAATTTATTAAAATGGAATGCCATCAAATGGAAAAAATGTGATTTCTTGCGTGTTTATGTCGTAAAATTTGTAAATATTGTCCTGGTCGTCCACTGGTGTCCGAATTGATTTCAGAACAGCGATTCGGTATAGATTCTTCCTTGAATGTTCACGTATTTCATCTATTCAGCAAAAATGTTTTTGAAAGATCACTTCAAAAATGCATTTGCTGAAATATGCGAAACGAAGTCTTTGATTACTATTTCGGAATATACGCTGGTTCTGATGTGACTTATTTGTTTACTGAACAATGATGCTCAGATTGAAGATTTAGATACAGTGAGAGGAACTTAATCAATTTATTCCGATCTCACTTCTATTACCCATTCGTTGACTACAATAGAAGAAGATATCTAATCGTGTGAGACTTTTTAAACTAGCTAGAAGAAGAGATTATTTGCACAAAGGTCTTCGCTTTCCGTTAACGTGTCTGACCAAATAATTGGTAACATGGAAAAATGATACAAAGAATGTATTCAAGCTAAGCGAAGAGATATTCTCTTAAGATCCTATTCTGTAGTTAAATAGGACGAATCAGAAATATGGCTACACATCTGTAGTAAATTAAGAATTTTATTTTGTACTGTAGAGGAAAATGGTGACTAATAAATTATACATCAAACTGTTTTTCATTTCAAATAAGAGTCACATACCCAATTATTAACTAAAAAGCCGCTGAACGGGCAGCAGCAGGTGACAGTTGCAAAACAGATGATTGCATACCAGACAGATTATGAGACTGAATCTTGAAAAATATGAATTTAACTTAGCATTTGCCATCAGCTGTGAGAAAATGAAGGAAATAACTGCTAACAACGGGGCTTTCCAAAAAAGAAAAACGCATCAAAACACTTGCAGTAATACCGATACAAAGACTGCCCTGGCAGTAAAAGAGAATGAGCTTAATTATGGATGAATGTTCCAAAAATGAAAACTGCCTTCCATGGGAGAGGTGGGGAGTTACCAGTGTGGGGAGTTTTAGAGTAAGGGGTTACCAACATTCCTTCCCTTAGGGGCTGTTCACCTGAAGGGAATGTGCTGTTAAAGGATTTGGAAGCATTCGAAAGGGTGAATAGTTTGAGGCAATAAAGTGAAATCAACTAATATTCTTCTTCAGTTTGCAGATTTGTAGAGAATACTAGATTTTCCTGATGCAGAAACATGAAAAATTAACTCTGCCGTCTCTGATATTCGAACAACAGGTAGTCCAGTTTACTAACTGGATGTGCTTATCATTTACGCTACGAGAACACACATGGAAGAATACGTTAATTTTTTATTTTATCCTTGCATTAAAAGGGCAGTTAGGCAGAGACATGAGAATCAAACAGTTAAATCCAGACGGCGAGGTGTAGATTGTAAATCCACCATGTTTTAGTTCCGGTGCCACTGTAGATGATATTATTTTCTACTGTGATATAAGGAGTGTAAAAAATTACTTTGCTGTGTCCATGATTCGAACCATGAATCTTTCAGTTTACAAATTAAATATACTCAGCGTTTACACTACGAAAGCACACACGCGGGAAGGCAATAATTAGTTTCAGATTTCCCTACGACATTACTTCAGTTCAATTGCATTTATTACTATCACACTATGCTGTCAAAGGTGAAGCTATATTTTGTTCTTGGAAAAACACTCAAATTTTCAATCACGCAGGTTTCGGAAAAACTCACTACTTCTCCGGAGACACATTACGTAACATTAGTTTTAAGTACTAGAAGTTATTGCACTTTTTATAACTACGAGAACTTTTGTAATTACTCTTTGGTTTTCCCCTTCCTCCGTATAAATATGTTTCTTTTTACTTAATAAAAAACTTAGTGTATATTTTGTCTAATATTTTTTGTCAAGTTTTTTACAAGTCAAGAATATTTCTCTCGAATATTTATGTTGCTATTAAATTAGGGAAAACGTTTTAAATATTACCCACATTTTCATCACTACAGCTGTGTACTATGTTACTGAGGACTAATAAATATGATCGTAGCTGTTTTGACTTCCATTTCATTTTTTTGATCAAACACGATTTGACCATGGGCTAGGAGGATTTCAAAATTATTTACATTTGACATCCTGGTCTCCATATCTATGTCATGTATCTTCCGGACCATAATTCACCACCTGATTTGAATTATTGGTCATTTTGAACGGGGTCATGCCATCCGTACTTTATTATATTTACATAACAGGTTTCTTCTAAGCATCGGAAATTGAAGAATTTTCTTTGTATTGTTTCCTTGCTGTTAAAAAGAGGTATTGTTAAGAGCGAGTCATTTCTCTTTTATTATAGATGCTGATATGATAATGTTATTTTTATTGTTCGTGAAATTGAAATAAATCGTTCCATTTACCAAATATTTAGGACACTCTCCAATTTTTTCTCTTTATCTTTTGTTTGTTGTATTATTTTGATTATAGGAAATGAATGGTATTTTTATGGCTGAAATGAAACACTTTCATTCACTCTATATAATAAACAAACTACATAAATAACGTAGGTAAGGTGTGTGTATGTTTTATTTTACTGTACTGAACATATAATAAATAATTTTTAAATTTTTAAGCTTTTAATTGTTCTATTTAATACTAATAATTTTAAAAGCAGTTGCTATCTAATATTCGTAAAGCATTTTAGTTGGAAAGTTATTAATTTTAGAATAATGTAAAACAAATACGAAACATGAAATTTTATTTAAGTGAATTTAGTTATGTATAAAAGATTATCTCGGATTTTTTTCGCGTAAACATTTTGGCTTGTTTTATATGATTATAGCAAAGCACTCGAGGGCTTATCTGCTTAAGCCGAGGGATATTTTCCTGGAGCACAATCTAAGAAAATCTGGCTCGTATAAACATTACACATGGGAAAAATTACGAAAACTCCCTTGCAGACAGCCCGTTCGTCGAAGGACCGAACTAGC